>JAPPVO010000017.1:8706098-8835816 GCA_030407325.1 Camellia japonica
AGAGGTAATGGGGGGTGGCATTATATAGGCTTACCTAGTGGTGGTTCATTAAAGCTAACCAAATGGCATTAAATTAATCTAATTTAATCTTTCCGAATTGAATTTCAATTAAACCTACCATAAAATTTTAAAAATTCCAAATAACACATAAATTAAGTTAATTTCAGAATCGGATGCCGATAAGGCTTTCAATTCGCAAACCAAAACGGAAACATGAACAGATATTTCAACGTTAAACAGATATAAACACGTAAGGCAACATGTGATGCAACATTTCACTTTAATTATTTATTAGGCATAATTAAGCATGAATATACGTTAATCATGGGTCGGGTTGTTACAGTCTTCCCCTTAAAGAGTTTGGTCCTCCAAACTCGAGTTATCTTCATTCTAGAAGAACACCAGATTCAAAGGAAACAACTTAGGGTATCTTCTCATCATGTCTTCTTCTGTCTCCCAAGTTGCATGAGTTCCTCCATGATTCTGCCAATCAACCTTCACTAACGGAATTTCTTTGTTTCTTAATCTTTTGATTCGGCGATTCACAATTTACGTTGGCCTCTCCTCGTATGTATAATCATCTTTTAGAAGTACATGAGTCGGCTCAATCACATGTAGTGGATCTCTCAAATAATCCCGAAGCATAGAGATATGAAATACATTGTGCATATGTTCCATGACTAGTGGTAAAGCTACCCGATATGTCACTAAATTAATCTTCTCAAGGATTTCATAGGGTCCAACATATCTTGGTGCCAATTTGCCTTTCACGCCAAATCATGTCTGGCTTTTCATTGGAGTCACTTTGATAAATACGTGATCCCCGACTTCATATTCCCTGTCTTTTCTTCAGACATCAGCATAGCTTTTCTGGCGACTTTGTGCAGCTTTCAATCTTTGTCGAATCAATTTCATATTTTCAGTTGTTTCTCGTACCAGTTCTGGTCCCAATAAAGGTCTGTCTACCTCGGCCCAACAGATCAGAGAACGGCATTTCCTACCATACAAAACTTCATATGGGGTCATACCAATACTTGAATGGTAGCTATTATTATACACAAATTCGGCCAGAGGAAGGTAAGTCTCCCAGTTGCCTTAAAAGTCTAACACACACATCCATAACAAGTCCTCCAATGCTTGAATGGTCCATTCCGATTGGCCATCTGTCTGTGGGTGATAAGCACTACTTAATCTCAATTTAGTCCCCAAAGCTTGTTGCAAACTCTGTCAAAATCTTAAAGTAAACTTGGGGTCTCTGTCAGATACTAAGGACACTGGAACTCCATTTAATTTCACAATCTCATTGACATACAAATTAGCCAACTTATCCGCATTATACAAAGATTTAACAAGCCGAAAATAGGCAGACTTAGTTAAACGATCAACAATGACCCAGATAGAATCCATACCTCGAGAAGAGCAAGGTAGTCCAACAATGAAATTCATAGTAATATGCTCCCACTTCTACTCCGGTATTAGAAGTGGCTAAAGTAATCTTGCGGGTCATTGATGTTCGGCTTTAACTTGTTGGCAGTGCAAGCATTTAGCCACAAAGTCAACAATATTTTTCTTCATTGCAGGCCACCAGAAGTTCTGCTTCAAGTCATGATACATCTTTGTATTTCCCGGATGCATGGCAAATTTGTAGTTGTGGGCTTTAGTCATAACACGTTTCCTCAAGTTAGAACAGTCTGGCACACAAAGGCGACCCTAAAATTTCAACACATTGTTCTCAAGTACAAACTCGGGCCTTGGTCTTGAGTCAATTTCATTCACGATCTTTTTCAAAAATTCATCTTGCAGTTGTTTCTCTAATTTCTTCAATGATTGCAGGCTGAGCAGAAATGGCGGCTAAGATCCCGCCCTGTTCACGCATCACTATCTCAATCTCATTCTTTTCCAAATCACATAGCAATTCTTTCTGACTGGTGAGCAAACATGACAAATTTCCCATTGACTTTTGGCTCAAGGCATCTGCCACAGTATTAGCCTTTCCCGGATGGTACAAAATTTGTAAATCATAGTCTTTGATTAACTCTAGCCATCTTATCTGTCTTATGTTCAATTCTTTCTGTGTAAAGAAATATTTCAAGTAAAGAAATATTTCAAACTTTTATGGTCGGTATACACCTCGCTAGTCACACCATACAGATAATGTCGCTAAACCTTCAAGGCAAAAACCACTGTTGCCAATTCAAGGTCATGAGTTGGATAGTTCTTTTCATGTAGACGAAGTTGTCCAGAGGCAATCACTCTCCCATTTTGCATTAAGACACACCCCAAGCCTTTATAGGAAACATCACTATAAATCTAAAACCCATTAATTCCGTTCGGCAAGATCAAAATTGGTGCAGTTACCAGTCTAGTTTTCAGTTCCTGAAAGGCTGACTCTCGTTGATCATTTTAATCAAGCTGTACATTTTTCCGTGTCAACTACGTTAATGGCATAGCAAGCTTTCAAAAGTCTTTCACAAATCTGTGATAATAACCTGCAAGTCCCAGAAAACTTCTAACTTCTGACACATTCGTTGGTTTAGGCCAGTCCACAATAGCTTCAATTTTTTGTGGGTTTACCGATATACCATCCCTATTGATTACATGGCCCAGAAAGGCTACGATGTCCAGCCAAAATTCACATTTGGAAAATTTTGCATATAACTTCTTTTCCCTCAGGATTTGTAAGGCAGTTCTCAAATGATTCTCATGTTCTTCCATGCTTTTGGAGTAAATCAATATATCATCAATAAAGACAATAATAAATTCATCCAGAAATTGTTTGAACACTCTATTCATTAAATCCATGAACGCCGCAGGTGCATCAGTTACCCTGAATGGCATTATCAAAAATTCATAGTGTTCATATCTAGTTCTGAATGTAGTTTTCTCTATGTCTTCTACCTTGACCTTTAACTGGTGATACCCAGATCTAAGGTCAATTTTAGAAAACACTTGGGCTCCTGGAGTTAGTCAAACAGGTCATTTATTCGGGGTAATGGATATTTGTTCTTCACGGTTACTTTATTCAACTCACAGTACTCAATACATAGTCTCAAAGATCCGTCCTTCTTTTTAACAAACAACACTAGGGATCCCCAAGGTGAGGTAATCAGACAGATGAATTTCTTGTCTAAGAGTTCTTGGAGTTGAACTTTTAATTCTTTCAGTTCAGAAGTCAACATTCTATACGAAGTCTTAGAGATAGGTTGTGTTCCAGGTACTACATCAATGGTAAACTTAATTTCCCTATCAATTAGGTTTCCGGGTAAGTCATTAGGAAACACATCAGGAAACTCACAAACTATTGAAATAGTTTCCACGTTGGTACTATCCGAAGATACAGTTACTACACTGCACAAATAACCCCGACAATTTTTTCTCAACAATTTTCTGGCTTTCAAAAATGAAATCAAGTATGGTGGAGGAACTACCCATTCCCAGTGAAAACAAACTTCAGTATACCAGGTGGTTTAAACGTGACGGTTTTATTCACACAATCAATAGTGACACAATATTTCGACAACCAATCCATGCCCAATATACAATCAAAGTGGTTAATGCTCAAAGGCAGTAAAACAACGTACAATGTCATATCACCAATCAAAACACTACATGCAAGATATACATAAGTGCACATCATAGAACTTCCCAATGGTGTAGACACAGATAGTATGCAATTCATAGGTTCCAAAGATCTAGCTAACTTTTGAGAAAAAGCATGTGATACAAATGAATGTGTAGAACCAGAATCAATCAGTACATAAGCATTCTGTGCACAGATAGAAATTACACCTGACAACACTGGTTCGGTATTCTGTACATCTCCGGGGTACTAGAGCAAACACTCTCTCTTGCCTTAGTGTTTCATTCCCGGTGTTATTCCTGGCATTAGTTCTTGCATTAAGCCTCTTTACAGGAGTAGATCCGGCTGAACTTGCTGTTGGATGATTTGCATTGTCAAACCTCATTGGACAGTCCTTAATTATGTGGCTGGTTTTGCCACACCGGAAACACGTGCCCGATGCACGATGACACATGCCTTTTTGTTTCCTTTCACATTCTGAACAGATTGGCATAGACCTACTACTTTGGCTTGAGCTACTTGAAGATCCAGTATTTTGCTTTTTGTTCATAAAGAATGAACGGCTCTTCCGAAAATTGGATCCAGGTCTTTTGCTTCTCCATTTTATTGTTGGTGCCTTAGCTTGCCTTATTGCTGCTATTGTAGCTTCCGCCATTATCGTTCTGTCTAAAACTTCTACATAGGTAGGCAATTTCAAGATGCCTACTCGATCAAATACTTCCAGATCCAACCCGCCTTCAAATTTCTGTGCCTTCTTATAATCAATATCCACCATATGTGGAGCAAATCGAGCCAACTCAGTAAATTTGACCTCATATTCAGCCACGAACATCCTGCCTTGTTTAAGTTCTTGGAATTCAGAAACTTTTCGATCCCGGAAACACTGAGGAAAGTATTTATTTAAATTGTGCCTACGTCATATTCCCATTACTGTTTCGGGTTAGCAACCACCACCTCCGGGCTTCATCTTTCAGAGTGTAGGTGGCCAAAAGGATTTTTTGAATCTCAGAACAAGGGAATACTTCAAATAGTTTCTCCATTTCAAGTAACCATGTTTCTACTTTTAACGGTTTAATGCTACCTAAAAAGGTCGGCGGTTCATTTTCAGGAACTTCTGAGTTAAATTTATGAGATCATTGTTATCCGGCTCAACTTGGACCGATGGGGGAGGTAAGGGTTGTTGCCTCTGTTGTTGTTGAGTCATTGCCTCAATTAAAGCTACAAACATTTGTTCCATGCGGCTCATTCGAGCCTCAGATGATTCAGCTATTCTATCACTTTTTGTATTTTTCATTTGCTATAGGTAAACAGAACATTATAAACATAGGCAAATATTTATTTTCCAATATTCAAATCATTTGTTTCCATATCATATCATCATAATCAGATTTAGGTTTTCACTTTCAACAAACACACACTAACACATGCAGATGAAATGCCCCTACTTCTTACTAGAATATCCTAAGCTCATATGGACTCGTGTGTACGGTAAAACACGTGCTCTGATACGACTCTGTCACGACCAAAACCCACCCCTATAGGTTTAATGTCGTAACAGGTCAGTAATCCTTGGATTACCAAAGGCCTCTGTACATAATAATATATAATAGGGGCTGCAGAAGCAAATACATAAAATATACATAGTCTATCGAGCTGTGAGAACATACATGGGACAGATAATCTTAAACTTTTATAAACGTACGAGAGACATCAAAAGATACAGTATTTACAAGTCACTTCATGTACATATAAACAGAAAAACTTGTTTGTAGATCAAAAGAAACAAAGTCTTATACATCCATAACAACACAGTCACTAGACTTGACTTAATCTGGAACTTCCTCGGGAGGCACAAAGGTTGGCTGACAAAAACAGAGACGCCAGGTCCTCAACTCTGAGCCTGTTCACATACCTGATCACCTACATACATTATATAAATAGTGAGTGGGATCCCAGTGAATAATAATAGAGTAAAAGGTTAAATGAATGGTGTCTCATAACTAAGTCTGTACATAGAATAGATTCATATTCATATTCTTATTCAAATCACATATAGAAATCAGAGTTTCATGCTTAATCTTACATAGTATATCCGTTAGCGCTAGCAGATCACATATAGAGTATCAAAGATTATACTTGTCAATTCCATAGAGGAATCTCTAGCCAGGTACAGATAACTGGTCAGTTCCTTAAAGGAATCTCCGGATTGGGAACGGATAACTTGTCAGTTCCATAAAGGAACCTCCAGCCGGGTGCAGATAACTTGTCAGATCCATAAAGGAACCTCTAGACCATGAACAGGTAGCATACTTGTGTCACAAATACTTTTCGAGATTTGGACAATCATTCATAGTACATAACATAACATTTCATAAAACAAATCTTATTTCATATTCAGAAAATAATTTAACTTCAACATAGCTTTACAAAGTTATTGCTCACAGATAACATATGGCTCCAAGTAAACGGACAGAGTAGGCAATTCAGAGATTTTGTGGCGCGTGACCTACACAGATACAGAACGAATACGTACTGAATTACACACCCGAAGTCATTAACTTAGTTCTTTCTTGTCTTGGTGCGTTTCTACTTCTTTATCCTCATTATAGTGTCTTAATCTTGGCCTAAGAATGCCTAGGATGGAACGAGGATGCAAAAATGCATTTGAAAACACTTAACAAAAATTGCTGAAAATAGGGTCCTCGCTCGAGCATAATTTCCTACGCTTGAGCAGACATGCAAAATGTGAGTGGTCGCTCAAGCGCAAGATCTATCGCTCGAGCAACCTGCAAACTTTTACAAAAGTGCTGGTTGCTTGATTTTTCGGCTCGATGCTCATTCGACGCTCACTCGATCGTGAGAGACATGCCCTCACTCGAGTGCAACTTTTGTCGCTTGAGCGGTCTGCAAAACATAAGAACTTTTGGGAGGATGCATATCACGCTCAAGCGGACTTCTGGTCGCTCGAGCAGAACTGCACACAAGCAGAGTGGTCGCTCGAGCGTAGAAACAGAATTCTAGAATTTCCAGATTCGCTCCCAAGCTCAAAACTCAATTTCAAAACCACAAATCTTACTCTTTTGGGCCAAAACTCAAGGAAACGTGTCTAAACTTGAAAATTATTATGAATTAAGGATCATTTCATGAAATCAAGGCCCCTAAGCTTGACAATTGAGCAAACTAAAACTTGAATTATGAAAACATAATATAGATATGACATGTATGTAAATTTCTAGAACTAAGGCTTTTCAAAACATGATTAATTAAAGTCAAATGGTACGAAATGTGATGAATTCTCAACAAGAAGTGAAGATAGACACATGCATGTGGTAATTCTTTGATTTCAAACTCAAGATGTTATGATATATGCATGCATGTATGGAATGACTTAACTTCCATCAATTCTAGCTCAATTCCTATACGAATTGACCTAATTCACTTGTTTCCATGCATTAATCAACTACTTTACATAGCCAAAGACTAGAATTCTTACCTAAAGTTTTAGATTCATTGGTGTAAAAGCTTCAATCTCCAAATTCACTCCTAGTCTTCAACAATTCCTAGCAAAACTCTCTTTTCAAGCTCTTGATCTCAATTCCTTCCATCTCACTCACTCTCTCTCTCTCTCTCTCTCTCTCTCTCTCTTACGTTTGAGTTCAAAGATATGAGTGAATGAGAGTGTATAGTACAAAAGAGGTAATGGGGGTGGCCTTATATAGGCTTACCTAGTGGTGGTTCATTAAAGCTAATCAAATGGGCATTAAATTAATCTAATTTAATCGTTCTGAATCGAATTTCAATTAAACCTACCATAAAATTCTCAAAATTTCAAATAACACATAAATCAAGTTAATTTCTTAATCGGATGCCGATAAGGCCTTCAATTCACAAACCAAAATGGAAACGTGAACAGATATTTCAACGTTAAACATGTATAAACAATATAAGGCAACATATGATGTAACATTTCACTTTAATTATTTATTAGGCATAATTAAGCATGAATTAACGTTAATCATGGGTCAAGGTTGTTACTACTTCTGTTGCACAGTAGAACATCTTTTCACCTTAGCCTCTGCTCTGTTCTGTTCCAAAAAGTTGCTGCTCAATTTGACAAAAGTGGCCGGCAGGATAGAAGTGGTGGCCGACCGGCCACAATTAGTAGCCTGCCGTCCAGAAATAATGGCCTACTGGCCACTGAAGCTTGGTTCTTCCTACTGCAACAGAAAGCATACAGAGCGCAAACAGGGTATTCTCAAGGCATGTTTGTACACCTTACCCCTTCTTATCATCAAACATCTCAAAGGAGTGGCAAGCTCAATTCACAAACTATCAATCGATGCAATTTTATTGCATGATGGCCTATGAACCAAGGTGTACAATTTCAATAAATGCAACATAAAAGACTCTCAAACCTCCTCCCTATCATGGATTGATCAAGGGAAGTGGTTGACATTGACTCTTGAAACATTTACATCACTAGCATGTATGAAACGACTCAAGACTCCATGGGTTTAATTAACATCCGATTGAACCTAAGTTGATTTTATTATCTTGCATCACTTTTAGTCCTAATTTTACTACTCCATTTTAATTACCATACATTCCTTAATCAATTGAGTCCAAAAGTGAGCTTTAGGTCCTCTAATGGAAAGGAGCACCAAATCAAGTGTTGTTTTAGGCAGAAGAGAAGTGTCATGCCGTTGGTAATGAACCTCCAAAGGGATTAAACCATTAAGCACGATACCTCAATCTTATGCTTAAACAAACAAGTAGCTTGAAACAATTTTCAAAGCAAAGAAAAAGTCAAGAAATGAGGGAGGTTGCAGAGGTGATTAAAGGTGATCACAAGTATGGGAAGCAAGAAATAAATGCTATCAACTCAAATAGGTTGGTAGCTAAAGCCTAAACCACTAAGCCTATGAGGACAATTACACTACAAGTATGCTATACAAAGCTCGAATGCAATGAATAACTAAAAATAGTCCTAAAACAGTTCTAAAACATGCCAAAAATGTGCTGGAATTAAGCTAACAATAGCTAAAACAATAAGCTAAAACATAGAGAAAATTAAGCTAGTTGTAATAACCCTCACCACTGTTTACCGATAAACTGCTGATTACTGCTAAACTGAGACTGATTATGACTGATAATTGAAGTGAATGAAATACTGAACTGACTGACTGAAATCTGGAACTGAATTGACTGAGTATATTTGTTTACTTATATATCTATCTGTTGTCTGTTTAATTATCTGTTCATGTTTTATGTTTAAATTGCGAATTGAAGGCCTTATCGGCGGCCGAACCAGAAATTGATTGAAGTGTTATGATCAGTAGAATTAATGTGATTTTATGGTATAATTATCTGAATTGTGATTTGGTATGATTAAACTAGATTAAATTAAGCTAAATTGGAAAAGTTGGACTTATTTACATTAAAGCCATAATGGTGGACCACTATCTAAGACATGTTGAGCCTTATTACACTTAGATACAACTTTTCATCAGGCCATTTTGAGTGTTCTAGCCGACCATAGAGAGAGAGAGAGAAAGTGGAAGAGCTAGTTTGTTCTTGTGAATTGCTTGGCATCTTGAAGAAATTGTAGGAGATTTGCCTTCTTGAGCTTCCATATCCTAAATACAAGACTTAAGGTAGAGTTTATACCTTTTTGTCCATGAATTCAAGTCATTTTGTTGCTTAGTGCATGGAAGTCTAGAGATTAAAGGCATGAGATAGCTTCATATGTTGAATTATAGCATATATCATGCATGCATGTCCATATTGATAAGTTTGAAGTTGTTTTCATAGCAAATTGTTACATGCATGTTCTTGATTATGTTAAAGTCCATGATTTCATCTTGATTTGGAAAGAATGAGCTCAATTGAGCTAACATTGAAGCTTTAAATTGATTTAAATTCATGCATGTCATGTTTGAAGATTGTTCATGAAAATTAGTTTGAATATGAGTTGAATTAAACTACCCTTGGGCTTTGATTTTACAAATTGAGCTTTGAGCCATGAAATATTATGTGTTTACAAGAGTTTTCCAGAAAATTGGCCCAAGAGGATCGAAATTTATGCATCAAAACATGGTTTTAAGCTTGAAGGTGCAACTTGGATTTTCCAGATTTTGCACTCCCGCTCGAGCGGGGAAAGTGGCGCTCGAGCGGGGAATTCGAGCATCCAGTACTTTGTACTTTTTTACAGTCCGTTCAAGTGGAGGATTTCACGCTTGAGCGGAGGCTTGTGTCTCACGCTCAAACGGACGTCGAGCGTCTGTCGAGCGGGGATTTCACCTATCCAGTACTTTTGCCATATTTTACAGTCCGCTCGAGCGGGAAAAGTGACGCTCGAGCGGGGAACCTTTGTCTGCATGTCCGCTCGAGCGGGGAAAGACACGCTCGAGCGGGACTCTGTTTTTCTAAAAATTCTAGAAATGTTTTCTGATCGCATCTTTGCATCCTCATCCCATCCTAGGCATTCTTAGGCCTAGTTTAAGACATTTTAATGAGGATATAGATGTAGAACACACCAAGGCAAATTAGGGATTAAGTTATTATCTTTCCCAACTGTGTAGCTTAGTGTGTTCAACCTGTTAACTGTGTAGGGTTGGCTTCTGAGGAGACGCTCTAGCTTACTGTAGCCCATAACTCTGTGAGTAACAATTGTGTAAAGATATGTTCGGAATGATTATCTTCTGAATACTGAACTGAACTGTTTTCTGAATTGATATTGTTAATTGAATGAATGTATGTCCTATATTCTGAACTGTATTGTGGCATCCTTAGCAACTACTGTTACTGACTGTTACTGTTACAGAGATCTCTGTCGGTTCCCTTGTTGGAACCACTACTGTTTACTGATTGATGGCCATCATTTACTGTTCGGTCTGTTAAGACCTACTGTTTACTATACTGCTATGCTAATGGATGTACCACATATGACTGTACTGAATAACTGTTATACTGATTGAATGACTGATATACTGAATCAATCGACTATTTTCAATACTGAAAGGACATTCATTCTAAACCTCTTTACGCATTATGTTATTCACTGGGCTTTAGCGCACTGCTCATATATATATGTAGGTGTTTAGGCACCAGACCGTTGCTAGGAGCGCCGGGGTTAACTCCAGTTTTGTCAAGCCAACCACTGTGCCTCACTGTGAGGTTCCGAGCCTGTCAAGCTATGGCTTAGGGGTGTTTTAACTTTCCCCCATCTGTCTCTATAACTGTTTTGTAGACTGTATAGACTGTTACTGTACTGTTTAAATAGGGATCAGCTCCCTGTTCTGCATGATTGTAAATACTGTACATACTGTTCTGCACTGTGTGTATATAGATGTTTGAAAAGTCTTTTTGCATACAGACTGTCACAGCTCATTGGACATTGTTTTAATTACTGTATTGGCTTCCGCCAGCCCCTGTACTCTGTATTATTGTTCTACTGTTAAGCAGGCCTTCGGTAGTCTCGGATTACTGGCCGGCTACGGTACTAAACCCATAGGGGTGGGTTTGGGTCATGACAGAGTGGTATCAGAGCGATACTTACCACGAGTTATACCGCACACACGTGTCCAAATGAGCTATAGGATGTCCTAGAAAAGTAATTAGGGCATTACATGAGCATGATAAGTGTGTGTGGCTATGATATGCATATAAATGCTAAAGTGTTAATTTGTTTAAACGAATGACTGCTTATGTTGATGTAGACGTCCCCGAACGCCCCGGGAGGGATGAGTTCCCGTTCCGTTCATTTTGGGCTCACTACAGTTCAGGACTCTAATTGTCACGGTTCTTAATCTAAACAAAGAGTCCAAATCCGGCAAATCATTTTGAGAAAACAGATTTTTTTGAAAGAAGTGCCAAACATGGACTGCTTTGCCAGATACAGAGTCGCCACCTAAATATTTTATTTTTGGGAAATTTAGGAAACCCTGACTCGTGCCTAAGGCCACGTGTCCGTCATCACCAAAGTTGCCTCGGCTCGGGAACTTGGGTACGATTGGGGAAGGTCACTTCGTGAGCACCCCTGCTCGCCCGATCAAAGATCGGCCTCTACTAACCATGATATCTAGTTTTGAAAACATTATGCATTCTTATTCCGGTTATTAGCCTAGATTTACTATGTGATGCGCACAGCATACAAGTATAGACCGGGTCGCCTGAATTGGAACAAAACATTTCATGTTTGTTTTTGAAAGATGGTTTACTACTCGCAAGTAGGCTTAAAATGCAGATTTTGCCACCCTCAGGTGGGCTTAGGAAAGATGGTTTTGCCACTATCTAGTGGGCTTAAAACTCATAGTTGATGATTTGTTCCAATCCAAATAACCCAACCTTCACCCACAGACATTCAAGCAGGTATATCACATAAGCACATAGCCTCATAGTAAGCATGCTATCATGGCAGTCACTCACACACATGCAAGGATGCTAAAGCATAAAAACTTACCGAGTACTCCAAGCCAAAACAGAAGCTAATTAGAAATCATGCATGATCCTAACTATACAGAAATGCCTAATGCAACACATGCAAAAATGCAACTAAGATAGGCTTAGATATTCTAAACATGGCATATGGAATGCTACAGCTAACAAGTATTCAACTTGGAATTGAAATACAATGTAGTGAGTTATGATGCGCCGAGCCCGGTGCATGCAAAACAGATGAATGAATGCAAATATGCTATCATACTGTATGCTAATTGAAACATGCCCTAATCTAACCATCATAAGCTGGTAAATAAAAGGGAGAGAAAGAAGTGGGGTTGGAAGACATACATCACACGCACGTACACTTATTACAACATTGCCCTCGCTCGGAGGGTCTGAATAAATAATATACAGTCCCAAATAAATAATACAGTCCCAATAAGTATAAAATCCTAATTAATTAACAAATTAATCTAGGAAAGCAATAAATGGCACACAAATCCATGGACCGCCTCGGCTCTGTTCCAAATGATGAATGATGCATGCCCGGGTTGCTTGGCGCAGAAATCTATTGCGATGCCCCAATTAGCCTCTGTTTACAATTAAGCCCAAAATATTGCGCGAAGCCCCAAAAGATTGCCGGTTTCTGATTTGCTGCAACAGAGAGAAGGAAAGGGGCATGGCAATGTATTTTCACATATGTATACTTGACTACTCTTCAGGGAGTGTAGTCCTCGATCCTCGTGCCACCAATCACGCATATCGATGCATGATGGCCGAAGAGTCGAATTGCACGACTCAATATGAAATGAATGCACATGAAAACACAACAAGACCTAAACTCCATCATGGTTAATCCGGAGTGTCGGTGACTGGGAATTGAGACACCTTCCGTCACTCGGAGTACGAGACGTCCCTCGTTTCCCGTGCTCGGGCTAACTCCTATCCCAAACACAATGCAATATGCATGACATGCATGAATGCAACTAATAAACAACCTAGCATACACAATGCTATGAGATGGCATGCACAATGCACGATGTAACATGGCATACACGATGCTCTAACATACAACCTAGCATACGCAATGCTATGATATGAAATGGCATACACAATGCATGATGGACTTACACCAACATGAGTGGACCTCAGCCACACTCACATCAGTGGCCATAAGATGAAAATGAAACACTCGAGATGCGTGCACACATGCACGCAAACCGAGGACCGATCCTAAGGCACAAATGCCACTCTAACAAGGCATGGCAAGGCACAGAATATGGCATACAAACATGCAAATTCCAGCACTGAAATGTGATGCAAAATGATCCCGAAACATGGAAACATGGCACCCGATGCATGGAATGGTCCCGAAACACAAAGCTAGGCACATGCATTGACTTATAGCTATACAAAGCATGCATTATTTGGTCATGAAACATAAAGAAAGAACCAAGGAAGTCCCAAAACATGAACAATTCTAGTTCAAAGCATGGCCAAAAGATGCTAGAAAGAAGGCCTAACATAGCATGCAAGTTTGACTAGCAAACATGGGTTACATGGCAAGTACATGAAGCAAGTGAGAAATCATAAAACCAGCAAAAATCAGTGAACAAAACATGCCAAAATTTGCCCAAATAAACATGGAAAGGCAGCCAACACATGCACAAATGAGGGGCTCCTTTGGAGGGCATACAAAGGGGTTATTAAGCACATGCATCAAGGACACTTAGCATGGCACAAAAAGCTCTGAAAATAAAATATGATAGCTCCAAAACTCACCAAATTGACCCTGAAATGTGACTTCAAAGCATACAAGATAGGGTCTCTTTGGAAGGCCAAAAAGACCATCAAACAAAACAAGGTGAGAGGGGGTGACCCCCCTCTGATTTTGAGGCTCAAAAATGCGTCAAAGCCACTGAAAATCCACTAGATTTCAGTGGCTAAGAGGCCAAAGCAAGGCCAATGCAAATGCCCACATGTATGGCCCTAATCATGGAAGAATGAAGCATGCATAGGGGAAGATGTCCCCAAACAGAAAATAGATCTTAATCAAACATGAAGATGATGTTAAAACAAGACTTTTTTCAATTTAGGCCAAGGTCCAAAAGGGCTCACAAATGAGACTAATGTATCGTGCAAAAATAGCCCTAAAAGAGAGATTAGAGACAAGGGATAGTAGATGGCCTAAAATAGTAAAGAGCCCTTCAACAAAGTTGAAGAGGGGCTCAAAAAAAGACACTTTCCAGTTTATATAAAATCCCAAATATGCTCACAAATAAGGCTACAATATGATGCAAAAAAAGGCCCTAAGAGAGAGATAGAGAGTAAGAGGCAGTAGCTGGCCTCAAATAGTGAAGAGCCCTTCAACAAAGTTTAAGAGAGGCTCAAAATAAGGCACTTTACAGTTTGGCTCGAAGCTCAAAAATGCTTACAAACAGGGGTAACATATCATGCAAGAAATAGGCTTAAAAGAGAGATAAAGGGAAAGGGGTAACAAATGGCCTCAAACAGAGAAAGTTCCTTGATCAAACATGAAAATAAGCTCAAAATAAGACTATTTTCAGTTCGGATCGGAGCCCAAAAATGTAAGAAAATATGGTTTATAGATGAAGCAAGAAAAGACTAGAAAAGGGGAAGAGAGAACTCACCCTTGAAGAGCAGCAAAACAGCAGCTTTTGGACCAAATTTGTGAGCTTCCAACCTCTTCAAATGTCTTCCAAAGGGCTGGAATGGATGATGGTGGTGTGGTGCTATGGGTTGGTGTATAAAATGGCCAAGAAACTAAGGTTTTGGAGCTTGGATGAGAGAGAGAGGGAGGATTGTATGCAAAGGCTCTCACCAATTTTTGTAACCCTTAGAAATGGAGGGGAGAGGCTGGTTATATAGAGGGAGAGGGGTGGATAAATGGGGGGAAAACAAATTCAAATTTTCCCCCCAAAAGGGCAGATCCCCGGGCAGGGGTCTGTAGACGTCCCCGAACGCATCCGGGAGGGTTAAGTCCCGTTCCGTTCATATTGGGTTTACTACAGTTCGGACTCAAATTGTCACGGTTCTAAATCTGAACCAAAGAGTCCAACTCTGGCAAATCGTTTTGAGAAAAAAACAGATTTTGAAAAGAAGTGCCAAACATGGACTGCTTTGCCAGATACAGAGTCGCTACCTAAATATTTTTTTAATGGGGAAATTTAGGAAACCCTGACTCGGTGCCAAAGGCCACGTGTCCGTCATCACCAAAGTTGCCTTGGCTCGGGAGCTTGGGTACGATCGGGGAAGGTCAGCTATGAGCACCCCCTTTCGCCCGATCCGAAGATCGGCCTCTACTAACCATGATATCCATTTTTGAAAACGTTATGTGTTCTTATTCCGGTTATTAGCCTAGAATTACTATGTTATGAACACAGCAAACAAATATAGACTAGATTGCCTAATTTGGAAATAAGCATTGCATATCCGTTTGTTTTGAAAATGCTTTGGAATTTGCTACTCGCAAGTAGGCTAAAATACGGATTTCAACGAGTTTTTCCAACTCAAACAATCCAACCTTCACCCATAGGCAATCAAGTAATTATATCACATAAGCAGCTAGCCTCATGGTAATCATGCTGTTATGGCAACATTCACACGCATGCGATATGCTAAAGCATAGAAGCTTACCTAGTACTCCAAGCTAAAACAAAAACTAGTTAGTAATCATATGTATGATCCTAGTTCATGTTAAGTGGCTAATGCAACACATGCAAGATGCAACTAGAATAGGCTCAGCTATCCTACACATGGCATGTGGAATGCTGCAAATAATACGTATTCGATTTGGAATTGAAGTACAATGCAGTTAGCGTGATGTACCGAACCCGGTGCATGTAAACGAATGCATGGATGCACGCATGCATTGCATAAGGTATGCTAATTTAAATATGCCCTAATCTACCATCGTAAGCAGGTAAATAAAAGGGAGAAAGAAGTGGCGGTTGGAAGACATGCACACACACACCCACACTTATTACACAATACGCCCTCACACGGAGGGACCAAAAGAATAATACAGTCCAAATAATGAATCAACTATCCTAGCTAATTAATTATTACACAACTTCTAATTAATTAACAAATTAAATGCATAATTAAAATGGCCACAGCCCCGCCTCGGGATGCGCGAATGATGCATGTTTGACTCGTCTCGCCCGGAAACTCGCTGCCATAGCATTGTTGCCTCTGTTTACACTGCTCTGCTCCTCTGAGGACTGCCAAAGTCCAAGGGCATGCTCTCTGGATGTTGGGGAATACCACCGGCTGAGAGGGATGGCCACCGGCCTCGGAGGATGACCACCGGCCATAGATGAAGTTATCGACCGTTGATGGATTGCCGGTCGGCACTGTATTTAGCCGACCGGCCAAAGCTTCCTGCAGAACCTGCAATTGACAGCAGCAGAGGGCAAGCAGTGTATGGCATGGAATTTCTAGGCAAATGTATGCATGGCCACACCCCCTATCATGCAATGGACTCAAGGGAGCATGGCCCTTGACCCCCGGGCCATCAATCACGCATTTCAATGCATGATGGCCAAAGAGTCAAGTATGCATTTCAATGTTAAATGCAATGCACACAAAACATACAAGGGACCCGACCTCAATCATGGTTGGTCAAGAGGCAAGGTAATGCACAACAATGCACATGCGACCTAAACATGCAAGCAAACATACAAACATGCAATGCTACTACATGGCACACACAATGCTAACAACATAACATGCACAACGCATTGAAACATGGCATACACAATGCAAGATGGACTTACACCAATACAAGTGGACCTCAACCCCACTCACATAGGAGGCCATCAGATGAAAACAAGACAACCCGAAATGCGTGCACGCGTGCACGCAAATCGAGGACCGACCCTCAGGCACCGAAATGCCACTCTAATGAGACATGGCAAAGACATGGAATATGATATGCAAACATGCAAAAATCAGTAGCAAAATGAGGGGCAAAACAGCCCCGAAACAAGGCGAAATGACACCCGATGCATGGAATCTCTCCCGAAATGCAAAACTAGGTACATGAAATGGCTTACAGCTATACAAAGCATGCATAATTGGTACATGGAATGAAAATACAGAAGCAAGGCAGCCCCAAAATAAGCATTTTTACAGTTTAAAGCATGGCCAAACAGTAAGCACAAGTGGGACTAAATTAGCATACAAAAATGGCTCCGCAAGGGAGGCAATGAAGCAAGTGGTAGATTCAAAGCCCAAACAGAAAAATACCCTTCTACAACACTGAAGAGGGACCAAAAATATGACTACTTACAGTTTATGGAAGCCCCCAAAACAGTATACAAACACACTCAAAATGTCATGCAAGATGAGGCTCAAAAGAGGCTATAACACAAAGTACACAAAATATTCATCAAACAACCAAAGCCCTTAATGAAACATGACAAGGGGGTCAAAATATGGCCCCTTTCAGTTCTGATCAAGGTCAAAAAACAGAAGCTTAATAAGCTAATAAATCATGCAAAAATGGGGACCAAAGAGGGGTACAATGGCAAGTGATACATGGAGATCCCAAAAAATGGTGAGACCTTCTTCAATGTTGAAGAAGGGCTCAAAATAAGCCTATTCTCAGTTTACATCATGCTCCAAAACAGATTACTCATAGGCCAAAAATACTACTCAAGAAAATGGCATACAAAGGGATAATGAAGGAAGTGCAAGATGGGGTCCCAAACAGGGTGAGACCCTTAATGAAAGATGAAATAGAGCTCAAAAAAATGACACTTTCAGTTTTGGTCGGAGCTCAAATGTGCAAGAAAATATGGCTTAGATATGAACCAAGAAAATGCTAGTTTAGGGGAAAAGTGTGCTTACCCTTGTAGACCAATAAACCAGCAGGTTTTGATCCAAGGAAATGAGCTCCTAGCCTCTTTAAATGGCCTCCAATGTACTGAAATGAAGTGTAGAGGTGTGGTGCTATGGATTGGTGAAGAAATGGCCCAAGAACAAGGGTATTTGATGGTTGAATGAGAGAGATATGGAGAGGGAGGTGGGATATATGTGTATATATCAGATATATGTGTATATCTTCTGGTTTCTTGCTCAAAATATCCAACCCAATCAAAGGAGAAGGGACCTTTCTTATATAGACAAGAGAAAGACTCCAAGCTTCTTAGAGAAGCTATTGTAGAAGGGTCAAGGGGATCAAGAGGGACAAGGCTTATCAAGGAAGCTAAGGCAAGGGTGCAAGCTTCTTGAGGAAGCCAAGACAAGGGGTCAAGGCTTCCTCAAGAAGCCTTGAGCAAAGGGTGCAAAAATGGGATCAAAGGCTCAAAATAGCCACATATATGCACGGAGAGCTGGGTCTGTGCGTCCCAGCTGGCACAGCTGGCATGCACCATGCCTGCAAGAGTCAAAAGGGTCAAACCGGCCAAGAAAAAGGGTCATCGGCCAAATAAATTGCCGGTCGGCACAATATATTGCCGACCTGCAATTTATACTGGCCGGTCGGATAAATAGAGTGCCGATGGGTGGCCGATGAGGTCAAAAAGTACCGGTGGGTGTCCAGATTGAAGCCCCGGAAGTTAGCTTTCCAATGCCGCAAACCTTGCATTAATATTCCTCCTGTGTAAAAAGTTATGCCCTTTTTGGTAAAGCCGCGCAGATTCGATCCAACCGGACTGATCCCCTACTTCAACCAATCATATCTCCCCCACTCGGACTTGGCTTTGAGAGATTCTTAAGTTCAAAATGAAGCCCCGGAAGTCTTCTTTCCAATGGTGGTAGCCTCATAACTTAACTCCAAGTGTATAGACAAATAAGCTCAATTCAGCGAGGGCTGCTCGACTCCCTTCTACCCGGATCCTTGCCGAACTTCTTCTCCAACTTGGTTTCTCTCTCTTCTCCTCTTTTCTTCAACTTCAAACCCCTAAGCAAGGTGTTTTGAAAGATTTTTCAAAGATTTCATCTCTCTTTCATTCACTTCCACTTTGTCCTTGCCCGGTTTACTGAAAAGCACAACGTTTGACAAAATGCGAGCTTCGGAACATCGTAGAAACTTTATTTCAAAAATGTTTTGAAAGAGAGGGTTTCGAGGTCTAAAAACCATTCAAAATAGATTTGGTTCAAAATGGGGTGTGAAGTTGAGATTCGCCTCTCTCCTTGCCGAAGAAACTGGACCTGTGCCCTGCACACCTTCCAACACCAAGTAAACCATCAGTAGTGCCCAAGTCTTGAGGGCAGTCAAAAATGGGGTGTCTACAGGGTCTGGGTCAAAACAGCTGGCACAGCTGTAAGGAACCAGGAGAGAGAAATCTGGCCGGCCAGGTTCAAGAGGTTCAGTTGGCCGGCCGGCCACCTCCCCTAGTCGGCCGGCCAAGGTCAAAAGGGTCAACAAGATTTAGTGGCCGGCCACCCCAAGAAGGTGGCCTCCCATATGTGTACAACACAGCTATGTGGAGAAAAACCAGGAAATGTAACCTAGGAGAGAGAAAAACCAACTTTTTAGAGGGGTTCAAAAGGGTCAGGAAGAGTTGATGGCCGGCCTATCCATATTGGTGGCCTCCCAGGTGTGTACAACACAATGGTGTGGTGGAAAGTCAGAAAAAGTGGCCCGGGAATGGAAAAAGTCAGCTTTCTAGCGAGAAAAACGGGTGATAAAGAGCGATGAAGGAATAAAGCTGGTCTTCAAAACAATTGCTGGCCTCCCATCCTTCTACGACCTTCCTAACAAAGAAAATAAGGTCTCCGCCAAAAATGAACCCAAACCGATGCAAAACGAAGGTTTGGGGGCCAAAACGCGCAGCCCGGGGCCCTGAAAACTGACTGTTAAGCACCGGAGGTGGCGTTCGACCACGAAGTTGGTCTCTCGAGCCACAGTGCCCCTCAAAAGGGAGGAAATAAGGTGTATGCCAAAAAACGGAGCAAACGGAGCAAACGGAGGTAGTTAAGCGGTCCCGAACGGAGGCACACGGCCGACGGCTCCGAAAAATCAAAAACCGGGCTCCAAATGGGAAAAATGGCCTACGACCACGAAACGTAGCCTACGGCCACTGAGAGATGATCTACGAGACCTCTCCCTCCCTCCGGGAAGAGAAAATGGAGAAAACGGGACCTGGTTCGCAAATCGAGGCAAGATACAAAAGAGTCCGGAAGTCCGGAGGCAAGGCTCACAGCCGAGACTCCGCAACCTCAGAATAAGCACAATATGCGACATCACCACGCGCTCAATCGGTGACATCTGAGTCTTAAGGTGGGTCAAAAATGGGGTGTCTACAGTTGATAACTGTTATAACTGCCTATAGTGAAATGGATAATGCAAACACTGCTACTGAACCTGAATCATCTGAGGCCAGAATGGCCAGACTGGAAAGAACTATTGAACTATTGACTGAAGCCTTAAAGCAATAGCAACAACAGAACCAACAACCCCCAACTCCCCTCCGGTACAACCGAAACAGAATGTCAATGTTATTGATGGGGACATAATTGCTCTCACCCATAAGTTCAGCAAAATGAAACCGCCATCCTTTCAGGGAGGCTTTGAACCGCTAAAAGCTGAAGCTTGGGTTCTTGAGACTGAAAAATTGTTTGAAGTGTTTCCGTGCTCTGAGGCACATAAAGTACTGTTAGCTACCTTCACCTTACAAGAAGAAGCTAGAAGGTGGTGGATGCTTATCCGTGATGACAACACGGTAATGACTTGGGCTCAATTCAAAGGAGCCTTCTTCGAGAAATATTTCCCACAGTGTGTTCGAGATAGAAAGGTGACTGAATTTGAGCAACTGAAACAAGACACCATGTCAGTGGCAGAATATGAGACGAAATTTACTAAACTTGCCCGTTATGCCTCGCACGTGGTGGCCACTGATTACAAGAAGGCCAGAAAGTTTTAAGGCGGCCTTAATGTTGCAATACTCGACCGAATAAATGTTTTGAAATTACCGAATTATGTAAATGTTCTTGACCGAGCTTTGATGGCTGAGTCGAACATTGAAGCACTGAAACAGACTGAAACACCAGCGTCAGAATGGCGTGGTAAAAGGCAGGGTTTTAAGTTCAAGAAGGGCAAAAATAATCCGTTGAACAAAAAGCAAAATACAGGGTCAACCACTACTTCCAGTCAAGGGAACCGGTCTATACCGCCCTGTTCTGAATGTGGTAAGAACTATAAGGGAGTTTGTTATAAAATTTTTGGTGCTTGTTACAGGTGTGGCAAGGTGGGCCACATGGTCAAAGACTGCCCATCTGCTCCTCAGGGCAGTAGTAAAGCTACACCTAGCACAGCAGCATCAACAACTGCACCGAAACCGAATCTAAAAGCTACCGGGAAAGAGCCTATGAGGCAAGGCAGAGTGTTCGCACTAGTACCGGGAGATGTCCAGAATACCAAGACCGTTGTGTCAGGTATCATTTCTATTTGTACTCAAAATGCATATGTACTAATTGATTCGGGGTCTACACATTCATATGTATCGCATGCTTTTTCGCGGAAATTGAATAGACCCTTAGAACCCATGAATTATCTGTTAGCTGTATCATCACCCATTGGGGGATCCATGACTTGTGCATACATGTACCCTGCTTGTGAAATTATTGTTGGAGATGCACATTTGTTTATTGACCTACTGCCTCTGAACATTGATCATTTTGATGTAATATTGGGAATGGACTAGTTAACAAAATATTATGCTACTATAGACTGTGTGACAAAAAAAGTTGTTTTCCATCCACCTGGTTTACCCGAATTTGTGTTTGATGGGATTGGTGTAGTACCTTCTCCGTATTTGATTTTATCTATGAAAGCTGTCAAACTGATTAGAAAGGGATGTAAAGGGTATTTATGTTCTGTATTGACTGTGCCTACTGATGTTAAAACTGATGTGAACTGTATTCCTATAGTCAGAGAATTCCCAGATGTTTTTCCAGATAATTTGCCAGGGAATTTGATTGACAGGGAGATTGAATTTACCGTTAATATGATTCCGGGTACACAGCCAGTATCTAAAGCTCCTTACAGAATGGCTCCAACTGAACTGAAAGAACTGAAAGTGCAACTGCAGGAACTGTTAGATAAAAAGTTTATCAGGCCCAGTACTTCACCGTGGGACGCACCTGTCCTGTTTATGAAAAAGAAAGACGGCTCGCTGAGACTGTGTATTGACTACCGTGAACTGAACAAGGTAACTGTTAAAAATAAATATCCATTGCCGTGGATTGATGACTTATTTGACCAGTTACAGGGTGCTCAAGTGTTCTTTAAGATTGATCTCAGATCCGGATATCATCAGCTGAAAGTTAAACCTGAGGACATTGACAAAACTGCTTTTCGAGCGAGGTATGGACATTATGAATTTTTAGTTATGCCTTTCAGAGTTACCAATGCGCCTGCTGCATTTATGGACCTTATGAACAGAATCTTTAAATCGTACCTTGATGACTTTATTGTTGTATTCATAGATGACATCCTGATTTATTCCAAAAGTATAACAGAACATGAACATCACCTGAGACTTGCCCTACAGACCCTAAGAGAACAAAAACTTTATGCTAAACTATCTAAATGTGAATTTTGGCTTGATCATGTTATGTTTTTGGGACATGTTGTTAGCAAAGATGGGATTTCAGTTGATCCACAGAGAATTGAAGCTGTAGTGAACTGGCCTAGACCAACAAACGTGACAGAAGTCCGAAACTTTTTGGGTTTGGCTGGATATTACAGAAGATTTGTCAAAGATTTCTCCAAAATTGCCTTACCATTGACTCAATTAACATAGAAGGGGATATCATTTGACTGGACTGACCAAAGGGAATCAGCTTTCCAAGAGTTGAAAACTCGACTTGTGACTGCATCGGTTCTTAGCTTACCTTCAGGTACGGATGGTTATACTGTGTTTAGTGATGCTTCTCATAAGGGTTTGGGATGTGTTTTAATGCAGAATGGGAGAGTTATTGCTTATGCTTCCCGACAGTTGAGACCGTATGAAAAGAACTACCCGACCCATGACTTGGAACTTGCTGCAGTGGTATTTGCCTTAAAAATCTAGCGTCACTACCTATATGGGGCGACATGTGAAGTATATACCGACCACAAGAGTCTGAAATATTTCTTCACACAGAAAGAACTGAACATGAGACAGCGGAGATGGCTAGAACTGATTAAAGACTATGACCTACAGATTCTGTATCATCCGGGAAAAGCCAATACCGTTGCCGATGCATTGAGTCGGAAATCGATTGGGAACTTAGCCTGTTTGCTTACTGGGCAGAGAGAGTTGCTTTGTGACCTTGAAAAAT
The DNA here is from genome assembly GCA_030407325.1 of Camellia japonica. Classification (NCBI taxonomy): domain Eukaryota; kingdom Viridiplantae; phylum Streptophyta; class Magnoliopsida; order Ericales; family Theaceae; genus Camellia; species Camellia japonica. The sequence continues at coordinate 8,729,416 of JAPPVO010000017.1, forward strand.
CTGAGATTGAAATTGTTTTGCGTGAACAAGGTGGAGCAATAGCTGCTATTTCTGCTCAACCGGCACTGATTGAAGAAATTAAGGAGAAACAGTAACTGGATGACTTCTTGAAGAAGATCATCGAGGAGAGGGAATCTAAACCAAGACCGGGTTTCAAATTTGAAAATAATGTATTGAAATTTCAAGAAAGACTGTGTGTACCGAATGATACTGAACTGAAAAGAAGAGTTTTGCAAGAAGGCCACAATTCAAAACTGTCTATCCATCCAGGGAACACGAAAATGTATCAGGATTTGAAACTGAATTTTTGGTGGCTGGGAATGAAGAAAGAAATTGCTGATTTTGTATCAAAATGTCTTCATTGCCAACAAGTTAAAGCCGAACATCAACGACCCGCAGGCTTATTGCAGCCCTTGCCGATACCGGAGTGGAAATGGGAACATATTACCATGGATTTTATTGTGGGATTGCCTCGCTCCAGTAAAGGTATGGACTCTATTTGGGTTATTGTTGATAGACTGACTAAATCTGCACACTTCTTACTTGTCAAAACAATTTATAATGCGGACAAATTGGCTATACTCTATATTGATGAAATTGTTAGACTGCATGGAGTGCCTGTGTCCATTGTTTCTGATAGGGATTCGAAGTTTACATCGAGATTCTGGCAAAGCTTACAGACTGCATTGGGTACCGAACTGAAACTAAGTAGTGCCTATCATCCTCAGACAGATGGCCAGTTAGAAAGAACCATCCAGACTCTGGAGTATTTATTGAGAATGTGTGTCCTTGACTTTCAGGGAAACTGGGAAAGCCATTTGCCATTAGCTGAATTCGCCTATAACAACAACTATCATTCAAGTATTGGTATGGCGCCTTTCGAGGCATTGTATGGTAGAAAATGTAGATCTCCAATTTGCTGGGCAGAAGTTGGAGATGGGCCTTTGCATGGGCCCGAGATTGTATATGAAACGACTGAGAAAGTGAAACTGATACAACAGAGACTGAAAACTGCACAAAGCAGACAGAAAAGTTATGCTGATGTCAGAAGACGAGACAAAGAGTATGAAGTGGGTGATCATGTTTTTGTGAAAGTGACACTGATGAAAGGGCAGACCCATTTCGGGGTTAAAGGCAAGTTAGCGCCAAGATATGTTGGACCGTATGAGATTATTGAGAAAATCAATCCGGTGGCATATCAAGTTGCGCTTCCTCCTGAAATGGAGCATATGCACAACGTCTTCCACATCTCTATGTTGAGGGATTACCTCCGGGATCCTTTCCATGTGATTGAGCCGACTCGTGTAGTGTTGAGTGATGACTACACTTACGAGGAACGGCCTATACAGATTGTGAACAGACGGATCAAGAAATTGAGAAATAAAGAGATCCCGTTAGTAAAAGTCGACTGGCAAAACCATGGTGGTGTGTATGCCACTTGGGAAAGGGAAGATGACATGGCTAAAAGATATTTTGAACTGTTTCCACTGAATCCTGTTTTCTTCCAGAATGAAGGTAACTCGAGTTTAGAGGACTAAACTCTTTATAAGGAGGGGAGTCTGTAATAACCCTCACCACTGATTACCGATAAACTGTTGATTACTGCTAAACTGAGACTGATTATGACTGATAATTGAAGTGAATGAAATACTGAACTGACTGACTGAAATCTGGAACTAAATTGACTGAGTATATCTGTTTACTTGTATATCTATCTGTTGCCTGTTTAATTATATGTTCATGTTTTGTGTTTAAATTGCGAATTGAAGGCCATATGGGCGGCCGAACCAGAAATTGATTGAAGTGTCATGATCAGTAGAATTAATGTGATTTTATGGTATAATTATCTGAATTGTGATTTGGTATGATTAAACTAGATTAAATTAAGCTAAATTGGAAAAGTTGGACTTATTTACATTAAAGCCATAATGGTGGACCACTATCTAAGACATGTTGAGCCTTATTACACTTAGATACAACTTTTCATCAGGCCATTTTGAGTGTTCTAGCCGACCATAGAGAGAGAGAAAGTGGAAGAGCTAGTTTGTTCTTGTGAATTGCTTGGCATCTTGAAGAAATTGTAAGAGATTTGCCTTCTTGAGCTTCCATATCCCAAATACAAGACTTAAGGTAGAGTTTATACCTTCTTGTCCATGAATTCAAGTCATTTTGTTGCTTAGTGCATGGAAGTCTAGAGATTAAAGGCATGAGATAGCTTCATATGTTGAATTATAGCATATATCATGCATGCATGTCCATATTAATAAGTTTGAAGTTGTTTTCATAGCAAATTGTTACATGCATGTTCTTGATTATGTTAAAGTCCATGATTTCATCTTGATTTGGAAAGAATGAGCTCAATTGAGCTAACATTGAAGCTTTAAATTGATTTAAATTCATGCATGTCATGTTTGAAGATTGTTCATAAAAATTGGTTTGAATATGAGTTGAATTAAACTACCCTCGGGCTTTGATTTTACAAATTGAGCTTTGAGCCATGAAATATTATGTGTTTACAAGAGTTTTCCAGAAAATTGGCCCAAGAGGATCGAAATTTATGCATCAAAACATGGTTTTAAGCTTGAAAGTGCAACCTGGATTTTCCAGATTTTGCACTCCCGCTCGAGCGGGGAAACTGGCGCTCGAGCGGGGAATTCGAGCATCCAGTACTTTGCACTGTTTTACAGTCCGTTCGAGCGGAGGATTTCACGCTCGAGCGGAGGCTTGTGTCTCACGCTCGAACGGACGTCAAGCGTCCGTCGAGCGGGGATTTCACCTATCTAGTACTTTTGCCATATTTTACAGTCCGCTCGAGTGGGGAAAGTGACGCTCGAGCGGGTAACCTTTGTCTGCATGTCCGCTCGAGCGGGGAAAGACACGCTCGAGCGGGACTCTGTTTTTCTGAAAATTCTGGAAATGTTTTCTGATCGCATCTTTGCATCCTCATCCCATCCTAGGCATTCTTAGGCCTAGTTTAAGACATTTTAATGAGGATATAGATGTAGAACACACCAAGGCAAATTAGGGATTAAGTTATTATCTTTCCCAACTGTGTAGCTTAGTGTGTTCAACCTGTTAACTGTGTAGGGTTGGCTTCTGAGGAGACGCTCTAGCTTACTGTAGCCCAGAACTCTGTGAGTAACAATTGTGTAAAGATATGTTCGAAATGATTATCTTCTAAATATTGGACTGAACTGTTTTCTGAATTGATACTGTTAATTGAATGAATGTATGTCCTATATTCTAACTGTATTGTGGCATCCTTAGCAACTACTATTACTGACTGTTACTGTTATAGAGATCTCTGTCGGTTCCCTTGTTGGAACCACTACTGTTTACTGATTGATGGTCATCATTTACTGTTCGGTCTGTTAAGACCTGGTCTTTTAAGACCTACTGTTTACTATACTGCTATGCTAATGGATGTACCACATATGACTGTACTGAATAACTGTTATACTGATTGAATGACTGATATACTGAATCAATCGACTGTTTTTAATACTGAAAGGACATTCATTCTAAACCTCTTTACGCATTATGTTATTCACTGGGCTTTAGCTCACTGCTCATATATATATGTAGGTGTTCAGGCACCAGACCGTTGCTAGGAGCGTCGGGGTTAACTCCAGTTTTGTCAAGCTAACCACTGTGCCTCACTGTGAGGTTCCGAGCCTGTCAAGCTATGGCTTAGGGGTGTTTTAACTTTCCCCCATCTGTCTCTGTAACTGTTTTGTTGACTGTATAGACTGTTACTGTACTGTTTAAAGAGGGATCAGCTCCCTGTTCTGTATGATTGTAAATACTGTACATACTGTTCTGCACTGTGTGTATATAGATGTTTGAAAAGTCTTTTTGCATACAGACTGTCACAGCTCATTGGACATTGTTTTAATTACTGTATTGGCTTCCGCCAGCCCCTGTACTCTGTATTACTGTTCTACTGTTAAGCAGGCCTTCGGTAGTCTCGGATTACTGGCCGGTTATGGTACTAAACCCATAGGGGCGGGTTTGGGTCGTGACACTAGTAAACAAGCAAAAGGATGGGAGGCTACCCCCTCCATTTTTGGGACCTCAAACCAACATTTTTAGCCTCTGAAAAACTTTGAAATTCAGTGGTAAAAAGCTCAAAAAAATTTGAGAAAAGAATGGGAAACACAAGGGCAATAGCTTAGAGACGAAGGTTCAAAGAAGGGTAATTAACCCCTCCACCTTTGATAGCTTTAAACCACAAGTTTCAGCCCATAAAAATAGTCCAAAAATAGCAAGAAAAGATAAGAGAGAAGTAGTATAGAGATGCTCAAAATTATACCTCTTGAAGCAAGGTAACTCTTTTATTCACAAACCACAAAGCTTACACTCTCAAGGGCTGAAATTTGGACTCAATAATCTCAGCAAGGAGAGCTCCAATATTGGTTTAGGAAGTGTTTGGGTAAGGTGTGTATGTTGCAAGATAGAGACAAAGAGAGAATTTCAAGGATTTGGCCTTTTGGAATTTTTTGTAACCTAAAAACAAGAGGAGAGGTCTCGTATATATAGAAAAACAGCCTTTCAGATCAAAAATATCTATATAGGAACAGCTGAAGCTTTAGGGGAACAACTGGCATCAAATATCTGGGTTTTACACAAGTGGCAGGCAGGCCAGAAGTAGTGGTCAGCCGGCCACTAATAGTGGGCGGCCGTCCACAAATAGTGGGTTGTCGGCCACAAACATTTGCTTCTAGGCTCGACTTCAAACGAGCATATCTCCTTCATCCATACTCGGTTTTAGGCGATTCTTGAGTCTAAATTGAACCCCCGGAAGTCCACTTTCCAATGGTGGTAGCATCATAACTAAAGTCTAAGTGTACAAAAAGGTATGCCTATTTCGGTGAAGGCTGCCCAGTTCTCTCTTAACGGTTTCATGCTCAACTTCTTCTCCAACTAGTTTTCTTCCCTCCCCTCCTATTTCCCTCAACAACAAACCTATAAATAAGAGGTTCTAAAGATTTTTCAAAGAGTTCACCTCCCTTTCATTTATTTCCACTTTGTCCTTGCTCGGTTTATCGAAAAGTGCAATTTTTAACGAAATGCGAGCCTCAGAACATCGTAGAAACGTTTTCAAAAATATTTTGAAAGAGAGGGTTTTAAGGTCTAAAATAGTTTTGACCAAAGTAGGGTGTAAGGTTGGGATTTAGATGCTCTTCTTGCTGAAGAAATCGAACATTTGCACAGCATAACTTTCATCATCGAGTGATCAATCAGTGGCGCCCAAGTCTTAAGGGCGGTCAAAAATGGGATGTCTACAGTTGCCCCTCTTTAACAGAGCTCGAAGTCATGAAGTGACATGAGTGAATGTCACAGCCCGAAGATAATCCATTTTGACAAGGCCCTAAGACTTGGGCAAACAAACAAAATACATATGCAGTTGGTTGAACCCAAGGGTTGCCTACGTATCCCTTTGCAAGGAATCAAACCAGTGTAGTTCAGGGGTAGAATGCAAATGAGACACAATGTAATGGAAATGATATACAATATAACGAAATCATCAAACCATAAGCAGTGCAAAACACATGAATGTCATAAAGGAATGGAGATGCAAATCTAACTACGTTTTGTATAGAAAAGAAGTGGGCATAGCCGAACGACGCCTAACACAAGCTAAGTGCCTACATCCCCAATACTGGCCTCAGCGCAGCATGGATGCTTACACATAGCATAACCATGTTTTAACGTGAAAGGGGTGCGAGCACATGCAAAACTATGTTTTTCGTAAAAAGAGTACAAGTAATTGGGTGGTATGATATAAGTGAGGAATAATCTGCTGGGAAAAGATAATGATCCTAAATTCTGAATGTACAATGCAATAGATGTAATGAATGTAGATGATAAAATGGTATGATGTAATGGATGGGATGGATGCAGTGAATAAAAGGCGCAAGCCGAACCACATCGTACCTAGAAAAGGCCTGGACACAAAACAAACCACGTCTAACATAGAAAAGGTGTTGATACCCTCAATACTGGCCTCAGCGCAGCATGGGTATTTATACATGACATAACTATATTTCAACGAGGGAAAGGTTTGAGCACGTGCCAGACTAAGCTTAACATGGAAAGGATGCAGGCGATAAAATGGATAATGCAGTGAATGCGATGGATAATGTAGTAGATGAATAGGGCGACATACTCCAACCATGCTAGAATTGTGAGAGGAGGAATAACATATCCCAAACACGTTGAAATCGTGTGAGGAAAAGAACACTCTAACCACGCTGAAATCGTGAGAAGAGGAAGAATAAATCCCAAACACGCTGAAATCGTGTGAGGAAAAGAACACTCTAACCATGCTGAAATCGTGAGAAGAGGAAAAGTAAATTCCAAACACGTTGAAATCATGTAAGGGAAGGAACACTCTAACCACGCTGAAATCGTGAAAAGAGGAAAAGCAAATCCCAAACACGTTGAAATAGTGTGAGGAAATGGACACTCTAACCACACTAAAATCGTAAGAAGAGGAAGAATAAATCCCAAACACTCTGAAATTGTGAGAAGAGGTCCTAAGAAAATTGCTAAAGGTTGCATCTCTCATGCGTCCTGAGATAAATTCCAAACACGCTAAAATCATGTGAGGAAATGAACACTCTACCCACACTGAAATCGTGAGAAGAGGTCCTGAGAAAACCTCTCAGGGTCGCGCCTCACGTGTCCTAATATAAATTCCAAACACGCTGAAATTGTGTGAGGAAATGAACACTCTAACCACGCTGAAATCGTGAGAAGAGGTCTTGAGAAAACTGCTCAGGGTCACAGCTCACGCGTCCTGACATAAATTCCAAACACGCTGAAATCGTGTGAGGAAAGGAACACTCTACCTACGCTAAAATCGTGACAAGAGGTCCTGAGAAAACCGCTCAGGGTCACGCCTCACGCATCCTGAGATAAATTCCAAACACATTGAAATCATGTGAGGAAAGGAACACTCTACCCACGCTGAAATCGTGAGAAGAGGTCCTGAGATGATGCGATAGATGCATAGAGTATGATGAGATTGTACGATAAATGCACAAAAGGTGATGTAATGATGCAGTGGATGATGCTCAGGAACTGCAGTAAACGAACAAAGTGGCACTTTAGAAAGTACCTCATTGGATGAGTGGTAATGAACCGCTCTACTTTGATGGGAATCTCCCTCTTGTGTTCGTCGAACTCTTACCTTCAAATCACAGTTCAAAGGTCCTCAAATGTTGACAAGGGGTAACCTCTGTATGTAGAAGCCACGGATGCTGTTTTTTTTCCTGATCATATTTACAACTTTCCCTATTCTCCAACGGGGCGATAGACTAGGTTGGTTCAGTATCCAAACTGAAGGCGCATACATGCTATCTCAATCTATGGGGCTGCCATACAGATTTCAAGCTGATGATACACCCCTGGGTATTTAAACCAGACTTTAGTTCCAAACCTTCACATTCTAGGCCTCGACCATTCGAACTCTAGCTTTCACCGTCGCAGTTGATCTCCTAAGAACTCATTGCAAACACAACGAAGACGCCTCTAGCAGGGAGTGGTGCTCGGGGAGAACGCTTTTGATCACCATTTTGGCTTGAAGCAGGCTTGAGCTTTAGGTCAAGCTACACTCATACTTCATAGAAATGACAAGGCCTAAGAAGGTGCATTTGGAATGCAAACTCGGAAAATGCTGAAGTTGAAACAAACTCAGATGCTGCAATTTTCCCTTTTCTTCTTTTGCTTTTGCAGTCTAGAACCTATGTAGCTTTAGATAGATCCTTGTTCTATTGCCTCGCCTGTTGATCAAGGTTGGACCTTGCAGTTTATGAAAGAAGGAATTCTGTTTTGTACATCCTGTTAGGAATGGCACGACACTCTGAGCACAAAACGATTGAAACCAAGAATGAATTCTTAACCGGGTATTGAGATTACGACTGACTATAGTACACCAGGACTCAACAAAGAACAAAGTAAAACAACCTAAACACATCTATTTAGACCTATAAAAATTAAAACGACTCAAAATAAGAATCGAGACAAACAAAAACAACAAACACAACACGTGGATGTTTGCTTTCCATAGGCGAGAAACCTCTTGGTTCACGGGAAGCCTACTGCTTCTCCAAGTATTATTTCCCACCCTTTCTCATTTGTGATTCTCACATCACTTTGGAACTCAATCTCTTTTTCTCGGAAAAACCCTTTCATCACTTCTTCTTTCAGTGCACATCTCTCTATTCTTTAATCTCTCTTATTTTTTATCCCTTCCCAGGTGTGGTTGATGGATAAACTGAAAGTTGTGGACCCTTGACCCTAGTACTCTGCTAGATTCTCCTTCTTTCGCTCACAACTAGTGAGCTTTCCCACAGAGAGGTTATGGTGCAACTGGATGTGGAGCAGATCTACAACTAACATCATTTGGCAATGCCCCTGGCTTAATTTGGCCGAGATAAGTTACTTCATGTCTCACTAGCCAGGTATATAGTTGATTGGTACTTTCCCATTCCGATTCAAATGCCAGTCCAGGCATGAGCAGGCCTGTCCAAATAAGGGTGTGAAATACCCTGCTCCATTTCCAGTTCGTGCTTCGCACTTGGCTCGGTACCTCACTGTTCGGAGGATGAGAAGTTTTTGGCCCCCTACTGCTAGCTTTAGTTGTGCTCTTTCTGGCGAACGCATTGACAATGGAGAAAAGACAGAAAACCTGACTCGACTGTACCCCTAGTTCATTACTTTGACCATTTTTTATTTTTAGCTTTCTACTAAATTTTGACCAACATCGGAGTCAGATTAACATGCTTGTTCGATTTTCTGATTTGAAATCATGTAAGTCAAGCTATGAGCACTGAAATTTTTCCTTTTTTGGGTCCAAGAAATGGTCCGAGTTTGAAAAAAAATGGAATAATTTTCGAGAAAAGTAGTCAACTTCATGAAAAATCCTTAAAACTATTTTTGCAAATGGCCATTACTCAACCAACGCGTAATTAACTCTTGAAATGCACAACCTCAGATCTGAACTTGATTTGTCTTGCAGCTACATCTTTTAACGGACTAGGACAACCGAATTTGAACAAAGATGAACCAATTGGACATGGATAGAATAGCCGAGTTGAAGAAGTCAATCAATATGGACGAGACAAACAGGTTGAAAATGGTTGGGGCCGAACTTCAGGATGAAGTTGCTTGTGTATCCCAAAGATGGGAATCAGGCCTTATGTAGTTCTTGGTTAAGGTGTACTCGGGGTATTAACACTCTTCTTTTGCACTCTAACTTTTGCCAAAGTTGCCATTTCGGGTTTTCAACCTTGCGAGCAACATTGTTCTTTTCTTTTCATTTTTCTCTTCTTTTTTTTTTTTCTTCTTCTTTCTTTTTTTTTTTTTTTTCTTGTTTTCATTTTTTTTCAATTTTGTTATTTTTCTTTTTTTTCTTTTGCTCCAACTTTTGCCTGGGTTGCCCTTCCAAGTTTTCGGCCCAGCGAGCCTCTTAAGGATAAAAAAGTTTAACTTGTCTATGTTGATTGGCCGTAAGATCTCCAAGCCATCTGGATCTATGAAAATGGCTGTTGTCCCTTACTAAATAGTCTTGATGATGTAAGAGCCCATCCAATTGGGTTTGAATTTGCTCCTAGTGTCGTGGATAGGAACTCGATTGTCCTTCAAGGGCTGAATTTGCCCCTAGTTCAAGGGCTGCTTCTCATCCAGCTATGCAAGCTTCTTTTACTGACATATGACCTTATTGCCCTAGTTCAAGGGTTGCTTCAAATCTAGCCATACAAACCTCATATTTTGGTTGACCATGCAAGCCTCATATTTTGGTTGATCGTTGAACATTTTGAATCAAGGTTCAAGATTTGAAAGCAAAGGGGTCAACTAGATGAGAGTGATCCAATATTGTACAATCTCAAGATCAATTCTTGGCATGTCTTTGCGGGCCTGTAGACGTCCCCGAACGCCCCGGGAGGGATGGGTCCCCCGTTCCGTTCGTCTTGGGCTCACTACAGTTCAGGACTCAAATGTCACGGTTCTTAATCTGAACCAAAGAGTCCAAATCCGGCAAATCGTTTTGAGAAAATAGATTTTTTTGAAAGAAGTGCCAAACATGGACTGCTTTGCCAGATACAGAGTCGCCACCTAAATATTTTATTTTTGGGAAATTTAGGAAACCCTGACTCGTTTGCCTAAGGCCACGTATCCGTCATCACCAAAGTTGCATCGGCTCGGGAACTTGGGTACGATTGGGGAAGGTCACTTCGTGAGCACCCCCGCTCGCCCGATCAAAGATCGGCCTCTACTAACCATGATATCTAGTTTTGAAAACATTATGTGTTCTTATTCCAGTTATTAGCCTAGATTTACTATGTGATGCGCACAGCATACAAGTATAGACTGGATCACCTGAATTGGAACAAAACATTTCATGTTTGTTTTTGAAAGATGGTTTGCTACTCGCAAGTAGGCTTAAAATGCAGATTTTGCCACCCTCGGGTGGGCTTAGAAAAGATGGTTTTGCCACTATCTAGTGGGCTTAAAACTCATAGTCGATGATTTGTTCCAATCCAAATAACCCAACCTTCACCCACAGGCACTCAGGCAATTATATCACATAAGCACATAGCCTCATGGTAAGCATGCTATTCATGGCAGTCACTCACACGCATGCGAGGATGCTAAAGCATAAAAACTTACCGAGTACTCCAAGCCAAAACAGAAGCTAATTAGAAATCCATGCATGATCCTAACTATACAGAAATGCCTAATGCAACATATGCAAAAATGTAACTATAGTAGGCTCGACTATTCTAAACATGGCATATGAGATGCAATAGCTATCAAGTATTCAACTCAGAATTGAAATACAAATGCAGTTAGTATGATGCGCCGAGCCCGGTGCATGCAAAACAGATGAATGAATGCAAACATGCTGTCATGCTGTATGCTAATTGAAACATGCCCTAATCTAACCATCATAAGCTGGTAAATAAAAGGGAGAAAGACGTGGGGTTGGAAGACATATATCACACACACGCACACTTATTACAATTGTGCTCTCGCTCGGAGGGTCCGAATAAATAATATACAGTCCCAAATGAATAGTACAGTCCGAATGAATAGTACAGTCCCAAATAAATACAAAATCCTAATTAATTAACAAATTAAACTAGGAAAGCTGTAAACTAGCATGCAAGTTAGGGACTGCCTCGACTCCGCTCCGGATGATGAATGATGCATGTTCGGGTTGCTTTGGCACGGAAATCCATCGCGATGCCCCAATTAGCCTCTGTTTGCGATTAATGCCGGAATGCTGTGCAAGGCTTTTGAAAGCTGTTGATTTTGATTTGCTGCAACAGAGAGCAGGAAAGGGGCACAACAATGTATTTTCACATATGTATGTTTGACTACTCTTCAGGGAGTGTAGTCCTCGATCCTCGTGCCACCAATCACGCATATCGATGCATGATGGTCGAGGAGTCGATTTGCATGACTTAATATAGAATGAATGCACATATAAACACGACAAGACCGAGACTCCATCATGGGTAATCCGGAGTGTCGGTGACCGGGAATTGAGACACGTTCCGTCACTCGGAGTACGAAACGTACCTCGTTTCCCGTGCTCGGGCTAACTCCTATCCCAAACACAATGCAATATGCATGACATGTATGAATGCAACTAAGATACAACCTAACATGCACAATGCTATGAAATGGCATACACGATGCACGAGGTAACATGACATACACGATGCGCTAACATACAGCCTAGCATACACAATGCTATGAAATGAAATGGCATACACAATGCATAATGGACTTACACCAACACAAGTGGACCTCAGCCACACTCACATAAGAGGCCATTAGATGAAAATGAGACACTCGAGATGCGTGCACACATGCACGCAAACCGAGGACCGATCCTAAGGCACGAATGCCACTCTACCAAAGCATGGCAAGGCATGGAATATGGCATACCAACATGCAAATTTCATGCACTAAAATATGATGCTAAACAGCCCCGAAACATGGAAACATGGCACCCGATGCATGGAATGGTCCCGAAACACAAAATTAGGCACATGCATTGGCCTATAGCTATACAAAGTATGCATTATTTGATCATGAAGCATGAAGACAGAGTCAAGGCAGTCCCAAAACATGAACTTCTCCAGTTTAAAGTGTGGCCAAAAAGTGCTAGCAAGATGGCTTAAATTAGCATGCGATTTTGACGGGCAAACATGGTTTACATGGCAAGTGTAAGAAGGAAGTAGAATATCACCAAACCAGCGAAAATCAGTGAATGAATCATGCCAAATCATGCCCAAATAACCACTGAAATGAAGCTAACACATGCACAAATGAGGGGCTCCTTTAGAGGGCATACAAAGGGATTCTTAAGCACATACAAGATAGACATGTGGCAGCCCCAAACCCACTTTGAAAATCAAATATGATAGTCTCAAAACTCACCAAATTGACCCTAAAATGTGACTAAGAAGCATGCAAGATGGGGTCTCTTTGGAAGGCCAAAATGACCACCAAACAAGTCAAGGTGAGAGGGGGTCACCCCCCTCTAATTTGGAGGCTCAAAACAGAAGCCAAGCCACTGAAAATCCATTGGATTTCAGTGGCTAGAAGGCCAAATGAAGCATGCAACAAGGGCTAGGATGCAAAGCTCAAAATGGGAGGCAACCAAGCATACAAGATAGCATATGACTTCAAACAAAAATGGAACCTAAATAAAATATAAGATTGATGTTAAAAAATCCTTTTCTAAGTTTTATAACAAGTCTCAAAAGTGATCACAAATATGGCTTATCTATCATGCAAAAAAAGGCCCTAAAAGAGATAATAGAGGTAAGAGGCAGCAGCTGGCCCCAAATGCCCAATAGCCCTTCAACAAAGTTGAAGAAGGGCTCAAAACATGGCACTTTACAGTTTACATCAAGCCACGAAAACAAACACAAGTAGGCCTAAAATATCATGCAAGAAAAAGGCCAAAAGAGGGACAAAGAAGCAAGTGATAGCTGCTGGCCTCAAACAGAGGAGAGTCCTTCAACAATGTTGAAGAGGGGCTCAAAACAAGCCACTTTACAGTTTATAACAAAGTCTAAAACAGCTCACAAATAAGCCTAAAATACTATGCAAAAATAGGCCTAAAAGGGGATTTAAACACAAAGGGTAAGAAGGAAGCCTCAAACAGGGAAAGACCCTTAATCAAACATGAAAAAGAACTCAAAATAAGACTGTTTCCAGTTAGGGTCAGAGCCCAAAAATGCAAGCAAAAGGAGCTAATATATAGAGCAAGATAGGAACAAAAAAGAGGGAAAAGAAGCTTACCCTTGAAGACCAATGGACCAGTAGCTCTTGGCCTGAGAAATGGTGCTCCTAAGCTCTGAAAGATAGCCCCAAGTTGTTAGAATGGATGGTGGTGGTGTGGTGCTATGAGGTGGTGTAGAAATGGTCCAAGAACAAATGTATTTTTAGGCTTGGATGAGAGAGAGAGGGAGGGATGTGTATACAAAGCTCAAAGCAATTTTTCTAACCCCTAAAACTGAAGGGGAGGGGCTGGTTTTATAGGAAAAGGTGTGGAGAAAAGGGGTGGAGATTCAAATTTAAATTTCCCTCCCCCCCCCAAAAGTTCCCCCTCTCGGATACAGAATCTGGGGGGGAAAGGAGGGTGTATCTGGAAGGAACAGGATGTGGGGAGCATGGCCGACCAGTTTTTGAGGGCTCAGGTGGCTGGCCGGCCACCTCCCCTGGTTGGCCGGCTAGGGTCAAAAGGGTCAATGAAAAGAAGCTGGCCGGCCACCCATATTGGTGGCCTCCCATGTGTGCACAACACAGCTATGTGGTTGCAACCCTGAAAAAGTGAACCAGGAGAGAGAAAATCCAACTTTTCAGAGGGGTTCAAAAGGGTTAGGAAGAGTTGCTGGCCGGCCATGCCATATTGGTGGCCTCCCAGGTGTGCACAACACAAATATGTGGTTGAGGGCCAAAGAAAGTGGCCCTGGAATGGTCAACACTAGCTTTCTAGCGAGGAAAACGGGCGACGGAGGGCGATGAAGGAATAAAATTGGTCCTCAAAACAATTGCTGGCCTCCCACCCTTCTACAAGCTTCACAACAATGAAAATAAGGTCCCTGCCAAAAATGAACTCAAACCGATGCAAATCGAAGGTTCGGGGGCCAAAACGCGCGGCCCGGGGCCCCGAAAACTGACTGTTAAGCACCGGAGGTGGTGTTCGACCACGAAATTGGTCTCTCGGACCACAGTGTCCCTCAAAAAGGGGGAAAATAAGATGCATGCCAAAAACTGGAGCAAACGGAGATGGTTAAGCGGTCCCGAACCGAGGCATACGACCGACGGCTCCGAAAACTAGGAACCGGGCTCCGAAATGGGAAAAATGGCCTACGACCACGAAACGTAGCCTACGGCCACTAAGAGATGATCTACAAGACCCCTCCCTCCCTTCGGGAAGAGAAAATGGAGAAAACGGAGAAAACGGAACCTGGTTCGCAAACTGAGGCAAAGGCACAAAAGAGTCCGGAAGTCCGGAGGCAAGGCTTGCAGCCGAGACTCTGAGACTTCTGAACGAGCACGATATGCAGCATCACCAAGTACTCAATCGGTGACGTCTGAGTCTTAAGGTTGGTCAAAAATGGGGTGTCTACAGGGCCACGCAAAAATGTTTTTGAAATCTTTTAACAAAGCGACTAGTCGCTCGGGCTCCTCTGAAGAAAATGTAGAACTAATCTGGACCAAGCCAAGATCCTCCTCAGTACTCATAGTAACAAACATGATCTCATTCATTAAGGGCTTAGCACGCATCTCTTCCTCTCAGTTGATCAAATTTTGCAAATCCTGAGGAATTCCTCCCTCTTTGTTTTCACCACAGTTTTGGAAAAGTTTTGAAAAACTTTGGTCAATGCAATGATTTAAAGGCACAGAGAAGTGGGTGAAAATTACTGTCGTTCCATTTAGAACCTCTGGTGCAACTGGCTCGATGATAGAAACAGATTCAAAAGAAAGAGTGTAAAAGACAAACACAAAACAAGAAAGTGATATATGAGTTAACACCCCCGAAATCACTTGACTTTGACACAACAAGACTGACTCAATATCGAAGTTCAAAAAGTAAAAACAACATTTTCAATTTGCCACAAAACAGTGCGTGTCATCCACCGTGTCGGGAGTAAAATGAGTGCCATCAGCAGGTGGTTCATCCCTCAATCACAAAACTAGCCACATTATCCCCAAAGTTCATCGATCCAGCACCGATAGACTATGCAGGACCTGGTGGAGTGATGACCTTATTGTCAATCAGATCTTGAACTTCATGGCAAAGGAAAAAATAATTGTCAGTGTCATGGCCAGTTTGTTGATGGAAGGCACAATACTTGGCAGCGTTATACTTGGCTAGAAGGGGATTAGGGAGAGGCCGAGGGTCAAGGGGTTTGAGATGGCCTTGTCCTATAAGGATTTAGAGAGCTTTGGATAAGTTCATAAAAAGGGGATTGAAGGTGCGGTTACCAGTTCAGCAGGGATTGTCAAAGGGGTTGGCAGGTATTGATTGGGTTTGGAGGAGATCTCCTACAGGTATAGGATTGGAGCTGGAAAGGGTGTTTCCAGTCAGGCATTCATTTTCATGGTTTAGCCCTGGATTCAAAGTGCCTTTAACCTGAACGACAAAAATGTCATCCACAGTCTTTGCAACAATTGCAAGCACTTGCTGTTTGTTCAACCCTTTGGCTTTCAAAGCCTCAGTAGCCCACCAGAGATATGCATAAGGATCAATACTTGCCCCATCCTTGTTCTTGGCTCTTGCCTCAATTTTTCCAAGGGATTAGGTTGCTATATCGGAGCGGAGCCCAATTGTTGTCAACATGTCATCACCCAGACTTAAGATAACTTCAGGTTAGCCTTTTTCAAATGCAGCTCGTCCCCAGATTGGGGAGGTTTTTGGCATGAACTTTCTGGCATATGATGTGGTCGATGATGGAGCCAAAATCCCAAAGGCTAAATCTGCTACAGTTCTTTGAAGATCTTCAATTATGCTCATTAGCTCAAAAGTAGTGGGTTCATAGGTTTGAGATGATTGGGGTTCAAGTGCATCCATCATACAAAAGTTTGTGCTTTCTAGAATGAACTCCTCAGGCTTAGGTAAACGGGTTGGGGTGATGTATATGATGGGGTTGTAGGTGGATAGCAGTGTATGGATTAGGTTGAGGTGTGAAGGTAATGAGTTAGGGGTAGTATGAGGTCTTTTGGGTAAAGCTATGATCTCGTCGTCAATAAGATACTAAATCTTATAACGGAGGCGGATGCAGCAGTTTGTATCATAACCAGTTCGTTAATGATAAGTACAGTGTTTAGCGGGGTCATATCTTGGTGGCAGAGGATTTGAGAAGGGTCGGGGTTCTAGGAGCTCTAGGTACCCTTTTTCTAGTAGTGTTTTCAAGGCTTGAGAGAGACTTATGTAAAGAAGATGGAAATTTCGGGCTTAGGGCCGAGTTGAAGTTGTTTGTTTTTGGCCATTATCAGGAAACTGGTTTTTGATGGGATTGGTGACAGTGTTTACTTTTAAGCATTTCGCAGTTGTGCTTCCACTGGAACTACGAACAACATTTTTCCTCATAGGCTCATTACCCTCCACAATGATCCCTTGCCTGATGGCATTCTCAATTTGAACCCCTATTTCATGAAGATCCTTAAAGTTGAATAATGAGAGGACTATCATTTTCTGCAATAGCCTTTCGTGTAGATTTCTAAAAATTATACGAACTTGCTCTTTCTCTGGAGGCCTGCTTGCCATCATAGCCGTCTTTTCCCTCCATCGAATAACAAACTCTTAAAAGCCCTCCTTCAGTTCCTGACTCGTTGCCTCATGATCACGAGTTGTGACCTTGATCTGCTAGTTGTAGAAATATTGGACAACAAAGGATTCGGCGAACTCATGCCAGCTCTGTTTCACAGAGTCCTCCAATTTAGCATACCAAATGGAAGCTATTCTAAACATGGTTCGGCTGACTAGTGACAACTTCTGTACTCGGGTCAAACCCATTTGTCGTAGGATATACTAAAACAGACGCAAATGCACCATTGGATCTCCAGAGCCATCGAAGTGGTCAATATGCGGCATCTTGAACCGCTCCGGTATGGTAACTGCCGATTTAGTGTGCCCATCCTCTATGTCTGGAATAGAGTTGACCCCCTATGCCTTTTTGAACAGCTTTTCCAGCTTGTTGACTTTGAGCGCGGTTGGAACAACCTCGAATTCGAACAGTGCCTCGGTTGGATACACAGGGGCTCTGGAAGTTTGCACTGGGATGGGTTCTGTTTGAGCTGGGAAAACCGAAACACCCTCGGTTTGTGGATCTTGTCCAACGGCAGTATCAATAGTGGCACTGGGCACAGGAATAACCACGGGAGGCACATGTGATGCAAAGGCCGCTGCTGGCTGTGGTTGCTGTTGTTGTAGCCTAGTTATAACCTCAGCCTAACAGGTGGTAACCTCGGCCTGACAGGTCTCGTCATGCTAGAGGGAGTCAACTGTTTGCTGTAGATGGAGTAATAATTCCTCTAAACTTGTTGGAGGCTGAGCCATGATAGGGGTAGATGCCCAGGATGAGCTAAATGAAGGTAATCTAACTGGAAAATGTCGGAACAGTGGAACTGGTGAACCTTGTCTGGCCATCCTTCGTGTCACCACTAGCGGAAGTGAAGCAAACATTGGCTGCCTCTGAACTAAATTTCTGACCTGACAAAGTCTATCGACACAAGCCTAGAGTACCTAGGGGATATTAGAGCCTTTTGAAGCTATGGTTCCAGGACTACCTAGTAAAAGAGAAAACAGATAGCACTTCAGCCCAATTTCACTAGAACATATATGAACATAGCTGAGTGACTGTACTCCCCGCTTAATTCTACCTAAAATAGATACCAACTGTACCACTAATATGCACACTCCTACAAAGTTTCACTCTAAAGCACATACCAGTTAAGAAAGAGCCAAAACACCCCTATAAGGAGGTAGGGTTACCCTGTTCTAGTTTTGTCATGAACTAGCTTTCACTATTTCAAATCAAGTGGTTTCACGCAATCCTGCACAAGGGTGAGCATCATGTCCTAGTTTGGAATAGTTACTAGGGCTTTACTATATGCAGCTAGGCCGAATGGTCAAAGTGGGGTACCTCAGTAAGACTACCTAATATACTTCTCACACCTAACACCGAGAAGTGAAAGGAGGATCGAACGGTCCAGATCCAAGGGTTGTGTTCGCATCATGGCAGAGCCCACGACCGGTCAGCCTTTTGGCAAGCGTTTAGGCAAGCCTCCAGCAAACCGTCTAGGAATAACAAATGGCAAACACAATAACTTATGCGCACCAATGCAAATGCAATGCAAAGAACCTATAAGTATAGATAAAATTTCACATAATGAAGTTTGAGTCAAGTTCTCTAAATCCCCAGCAGAGTCGCCAAAAACTGTAGCTCGACTTTTCGTGCTCCTTTCGGAAGATGACTAGCCCTACAATTCTGTAGACGTCCCCGAACGCCCCGGGAGGGTTAGGTCCCGTTCCGTTCGCATTGGGTTCGCTACAGTTCAAGGACTCAAATTGTCACGGTTCTTAATCTGAACCAAAGAGTCCAACTCTGGCAAATCGTTTTGAGAAAAAACAGATTTTGAAAAGAAGTGCCAAACATGGACTGCTTTGCCAGATACAGAGTCGCCACCTAAATATTTTTAAAATGGGAAATTTAGGAAACCCTGACTCGGTGCCGAAGGCCACGTGTCCGTCATCACCAAATGTCTCGGCTCGGGAGCTTGGGTACGATCGGGGAAGGTCAGCTATGAGCACCCCCTTTCGCCCGGTCCGAAGACCGGCCTCTACTAACCATGATATCCGATTTTGAAAACATTATGTGTTCTTATTCCGGTTATTAGCCTAGAATTACTATGTTATACGCACAGCAAACAAATATAGACCAAATCGCCTAAATTGGAATAAAACACTTCATATTTGTTTTGAAATTGGTTTGCTACTTGCAAGTAGGCTAAAATGCAGGTTTTGCCACCCTTAAGTGGGCTTTTAGAAAAGACAGTTTTGCCACTATCTGGTGGGCTTAAAACTCACAGTTTTAATGCATTAGTCCAATCTAGGCAATTTGACCTCCATCCACAGGCATTCAAGCAGTTATATCACATAAGCACTTAGCCTCATGGTAGTCATGCTATTATGGCAACACTCACACACATGTGATATGCTAAAGCATAAAAGCTCACCTAGTACTCCAAGCCAAAACAGAAACTAGTTAGTAATCATGCATGATCCTAGTTCATGTTAAAAATGGCTAATGCATCACATACAGAATGTCACTAGAATAGGCTCGGCTAATCTACAATGACATGTGAAATGCTACAACTAACACGTATTCAATTTGGAAATTGAAATACAATGCAGTTTGCATGATGTACCGAGCCCGATGCATGTCAACAAATGCATGGATGCACGCATGCATAGCATAAGGCATGCTAAAATAAACGTGCCCTAATACTAACCATTAAAAGCAGGTAAGTGAAAGGGAGAAAGAAGTGGGGGTTGGAAGACATACACACCACTCACCCACACTTATTACAGATTATACCCTCGCACAGAGGGACCCAAAAGAATAATACAGTCCCAAAATAATACAGTCCAAATACAGAATAAATTAATTATTACAGGAATTTCTAATTACCAAATTAATATTAACATAAAAGAAAGGGGCCCCAGCCCTGCCTCGGGATGTGCGAATGATGCATGCTCGAATCCGACTTGCCCGGAAACCCACATCGTGACACTGTTACCTCTGCTTTTGCTGCCCTGCCTCTCTGGAAAACAGCCAAAGTCTTAGGACATGCTCCCTGAACATTGAGGATTATCATCGGCTGAATAGGATGCCCACCGGCCGTGTACAAAAGTCACCGGCCATGAGTGAAGTTATCGGCACAAAATGTTTGCCGGTCGGCACCATATACTGTCGGTCGGCACAAAATTCCTGCAGAGGACAGTTTGACAGCAACAGCAGGCAGACAGTGCATGATATGGATTTTAGAGTAAATGTAAGCATGGTCAATGCTCCCTATCATGTATGGGACTCAAGGAAGCATGACCCTTGGTTCTTGGGCCCATCAATTATGTATCTTGGTGTATGATAGCCTAAGGAACCAAGATTGCATTTTAATGTGAAAATGCATGCAACACACAAATGAGACCAAAACCTTATCATGCGTGGATCAAAGGCCTTGGTGACCAAGGGTTGAAACAAGTTACACCACTTGTAGTGTGAACTCCACTCAACCCTCATGCTTGGCTTGACAACCCCAAACCAAGCTATGAAATGCATGTATGCAACATAGCTCAAATGATGCAATATGAGAATTAGGATGCAAGCACACCAAATGTCATGCAACTACCATGTTAAGCATGCAAAATGCTAGAATATACAAGATGCAAATGTCATGCAAATATGGGCCATATGTAAGAAGAATCATCATGCTACCACACCTAATGGACCCAACATGCAATAAGCATATGGTAAGTATACAATGATGGACTTAACCACAATGGGGGAGGCCTTGAACCTCCCTAAAACAGTGGCAAAAGATGCCCGAAATGGTGACCAATTACCTATGCAAACATGCAAGTCAAAGGGTCTAAGGTTAAGGCACAAAGGGAGCACTCCTTGCTACCATTAAAATGGCCACTCATGGCATATATTAGTGTAACAGGACCGCGGGGGACCTCGCTACAGCTCGGACTCGATTTGTGTCACAATTCTTAATCTTGAACCAAAGAGTCCAAATCCGGCAAATCGTTTTGGAAAACAGATTTTTTGAAAGAAGTGCCAAACATGGACTGCTTTGCCAGATACAGAGTCGCCACCTAAATATTTTATTTTTGGGAAATCTAGGAAACCCTGACTCGGTGCCAAAGGCCACGTGTCCGTCATCACCAAAGTTGCCTCGGCTCGGGAACTTGGGTACGATTGGGGAAGGTCACTTCGTGAGCACCCCCGCTGGCCCGATCAAAGACCGGCCTCTACTAACCATGATATCTATTTTTGAAAACATTGTGTTCCGGTTATTAGCCTAGGTTACTATGTGATGCGCACAGCATACAAGTATAGACTGGGTCGCCTGAACTGGAACAAAACACTTCATGTTTGTTTGTTTGAAAATGGTTTGATGGTGCTACCCGCAGGTAGGCTAAGACGTGGATTTGCCACCCTCAGGTGGGCTTAGAAAACATGATTTTGCCACTATCTAGTGGGCTTAAAACAAACATTTGATGAATTGTTCCAATTCAAGTAACACAGCCTCCACCCACAGGCATTCAAGGCAGTTATATCACATAAGCACATAGCCTCATGGTAAGCATGCTATTCATGGCAGTCACTCACACGCATGCAAGGATGCTAAAGCATAAAACTTACCGAGTATTCCAAGCCAAAACAGAAAGCCGTTAGAAATCATGCATGATCCTAAATATACAGGAATGCCTAATGCAACACATGCAAAGATGCAACTATAGCAGGCTCGGCTATTCTAAACATGGCATATGGAATGCTACAGCTAACACGTATTCAATTTGGAATTGAAATACAAATGTAGTCTGTATGATGCGCCGAGTCCGGTGCGTGCAAAACAGATGAATGATGCAAACATGCTGTTATACTGTATGCTAATCGAAATATGCCCTAATCTAACCATCATAAGCGGGTAAATAAAAGGGAGAAAGACGTGGGGTTGGAAGACATACATCACACTCACCCACACTTATTACAGTTATGCCCTCGCGCAGAGGGTCCGAATAAATAATAATACAGTCCCGAATAAAAGAATATTACAGTCCGAATAATACAGAATAATACAGTCCGAATAATACAGATTCCTAATTAATTAACAAATTAAACTAAGAAAGCTGTAAACTGGCATGCAAGCCAGGGGCTGCCTCGATTCTGATAAATGATGTATGCTGGACTGCCTTTGCGCGGAAATCCACTGGGATGCCCCGATTAGCCTCTGTTTGCAATGTTCCTCGAAATGCGTGCCAGACTCTGAAAAGTTACTGATTCTCCATTTTGCTGCAACAGAGAGCAGGAAAGGGGCATAGCAATGTATTTCACAAATATATGCATGCCTCGATCCTCGTGCCACCAATCACGCATATCGATGCATGATGGCCGAGGAGTCAGATTGCACAACTCAATATAGGATGAATGTGTATGAATGCTACAACAAAACCTAACTCCATCATGGGTAATCCGGAGTGTTGGTGACTTGGGAATTGAGACCCGTTCCGTCACTCGGAGTACGAAACGTGCCTCGTTTCCCGTGCCCGGGCTAACTCCTATCCCGAACACAATGCAATATGCATGATATGCATGAAATGTAGCCAATATGCAATCCTAACATACACAATGCTATGAATATGAGATGCCTCGAAATGCGTGCACGCGGGCACGCAAACCGAGGCGAGGGCCGTAAGGCATGAAATGGCATGGAAATGATATGTAATGAGATTAAAATGAGATGTCTCGAAGTGCGTGCCCGAGAAAATGGCATACGGAATGCAATGATGCTAAAATGGCATACAAAATGCAGAATGGACTTATACCAACATGAGAGGACCTCAGCCACTCTCATACGGGAGGCCGTCGGATAAAAAATGAGGCGCATCGAAATGCGTGCACACGGGTGCGCAAACCGAGGCGATGGATTAAAGCATGAAATGACATACGAAATGCGAAATGGACTTATACTAACATGAATGAGCCTCAGCCACACTCACATGAGAGGCCGGAGATGAAAATGGGGTGCCTCGAAATGCGTGCACACGGGCGCGCAAACCGAGGCAATGCGTTTAAGCATGAAATGACATGGAAAATGATATGCAAACATGCAAATGGAATTTCAGCACTTACAAATGATGCAAAACAGTCCCGAAAGGCGGGGAAATGACACCGAATGCACGGAATGGTCCCGAAATGCGATAATAAGCACCCGGAATGGCCTATAGCCACACTAAACATGCATGGTTGGTACATGGTATGCAAAACAGCAGCAAGGCAGCCCCAAAATAGCATTATTTACAGTACAAAACATGGCGAAATAATGAGCATAGATAGGACAACAATAGCATGCAAAAATACGGGCCAAGAGAGGGGTATTGAAGCAAGTGATACATGCGATGCCCAAATGGAAAAATACCCTTCTACAACACTGATGAAGGACCAAAAAAATGCACATTTACAGTAGATGACATCCCCCAACTCAGTATGAAAACATGGTAAAAATGCTATGCAAGAATGAGGATATATAAGGCTATAACATGAAGTACCCCAAAAATTCATCAAACCAGCAAAGATCCTTAATGAAATATGTCAAGAAGATCAAAATATGGATATTTTCAGTACTGATGATGGCCGAAAACAGAAGCTAGATAAGCTTAAAAAAGCATGCAAAAGGGGGGTCAAAGAGAGATATAAAGACAAGTATAACATGGAGACCCCAAAAAAGATTGATCCCTTCTACAATATTGTAGAGGGACACAAAATAAGCTCACTAACAGTTCATGACATGTTCCAAAACAGACTTCATGTAGGTCAAATAAATCATGCAAGTTTACGGTAAATATGAGAAATTATGAAGCAAGTGCATGATAGAGAGCCCAAACAGTGTTGAGCCCTTCTTCAATGTTGAAGAGGGGCTCAAAATAGGCCCACTCACAGTTTACATTATGCTCGAAAACAGATCACTCATAGGCTAGAAAAAGCATGCAAAAACAAGGGTTAAACATGGATTCAAAGCAAGTGACATATGGAGCATGAAAACAAGGTTGAGCCCTTCTTCAAAGTAGAAGAGGGCCTCAAAATAAGCACAATATCAGTTCATGAGATGCTCCAATTCAGATCACACATAGGCCAAATATTCAATGCAAAATAATGGCATATAAGAGGATATTGAAAGAAGTGCAAGATGGAGGGATCAAACAGAGTTGAGCCCTTAAACAAACCTCAAGAATAGCTCAAAAGAGGACCACTTTCAGTATTGGTCGGAGCTCAAAACAGTGAGCAAGTAGGGTTAAGAAAAGAGGCAAGAAAATGGTGTAAAAAAGAGGGATTGAGACTTACCCTTGAAGACCTTTCTTTCCTTGCTTCTTGACTTGAGAAATGTTGCTTCTAAGCCTCTAAGAACCTCTTCTTGTTGCTGGAAATGGAGTGGTTATGGTAGTGCTTGATGATGATGAAGGAATGGAAGCAAAACTTGAAGATTTGAGAGAGATGGAGAGAGAGGTGTGTATGTATGCTTGAGAGCAAAAATTCTAACCCTTGGGACAAGTTCTTGGCTGCCTTATATGGACAAAAGGAGGGGTGTAAAGGTGGAGGGAAATGCACCCAAGCTTTCCCCTCCAAAATATCCCCCGGATACAGCTCCCTTCTGGGGGAAACAGCTGTGCAGCTGTAAGGAACACACCCCAAGGAGCATGGCCGGCCAGCTATCTTTGTTGCAGGTGGCCGGCCGGCCACCCCCTATGGCCGGCCGGCCAAGGGGTAAAAATGAAGTGAAGATTTGCTGGCCGGCCACCACACATTGGTGGCCTCCCATGTGTGCTGAATAAGATCCTGTGGTTCAAAACTGGAAACTGTAAAACAGGAGAGAGAACAACCCACTTTTCAAAGAGGTTCAAAAATGAAAGGAAGAATTACTGGCCGGCCATAGCATATTAGGGTCCTCCCATGTGTGTACAACACAAATATGTGGTTTTGGCTTGAAGAAAATGGCCCTAGGGTGGTCAACATTGGCCCGGGAGTGAGAAAAACGGGCGCCAGGGGGCGCCGGAAGAGCATAACAGGTTGCTTAGAAAATTACTAGCCTCCCACCCTCCAGTGACCTTCCTTATGATGAAACAGAGTTACCTGCCAAAAATGAACAAAAATCGATGCAAAACGAAAGCTCGGGGGCCAAAACACGCAGTTCGAGGTCCCGAAAAAAGGCTGTTAAGCACCAAAAGTGGTGTTTGGCCACGAAGTGGGTATCTAAGACCCCAGTGTCCCTCGTTATGATAAAACAGAGGTACCTGCCAAAAATGAACGAAAACCGATGCAAAACGAATGCTCGGGGACCAAAACACGCAGTTCGAGGTCCCGAAAACCGGCCGTTAAGCACCGAAAGTGGTGTTTGGCCACGAAGTGGGTATCTAAGACCCCAGTGTCCCTCGTTAGGGAGTAAATGAGATGCATGCCAAGAACCGGAGGAATCGGAGATGGTTGGGTGGTCCCGAACCGAGGCACACGGCCTGACGGCTCCGAAAACCAGGAACTGGGCTCCGAAATGGGCAAAATGGCCTACGGCCACGAAATGTAGCCCACGGCCACTGAGAGATGGTCTACTGGACCTCTCCCTCCCTTCAGGAAAAGAAACAGAGAAAACCGAGTCTGGTTCGCAAACCGAGGCAAGGTATGGAAGAAGGTTCGGAAGTCCGGAGGCAGGGCACACGGCCGCGACTCTGAGATTTCTGAACGAGCACAATATGCAACACCACCGAGCGCTCAATCGGTGACGTCTGAGTCTTAAGGTCGGTCAAAAATGGGGTGTCTACAATTAGACAAGCAAAACAGATTTTTAGCATGCAAAAATACGGGCCAAGAGAGGGGTATTGAAGCAAGTGATACATGCGATGCCAAATGGAAAAATACCCTTCTACAACACTGATGAGGACCAAAAAATGCACATTTACAGTAGATGACATCCCCAACTCAGTATGAAAACATGGTAAAAATGCTATGCAAGAATGAGGATATATAAGGCTATAACATGAAGTACCCCAAAAATTCATCAAACCAGCAAAGATCCTTAATGAAATATGTCAAGAAGATCAAAATATGGATATTTTCAGTACTGATGATGGCCGAAAACAGAAGCTAGATAAGCTTAAAAAAGCATGCAAAAGGGGGGTCAAAGAGAGATATAAAGACAAGTATAACATGGAGACCCCAAAAAAGATTGATCCCTTCTACAATATTGTAGAGGGACACAAAATAAGCTCACTAACAGTTCATGACATGTTCCAAAACAGACTTCATGTAGGTCAATAAATCATGCAAGTTTACGGTAAATATGAGAAATTATGAAGCAAGTGCATGATAGAGAGCCCAAACAGTGTTGAGCCCTTCTTCAATGTTGAAGAGGGGCTCAAAATAGGCCCACTCACAGTTTATTATGCTCGAAAACAGATCACTCATAGGCTAGAAAAAGCATGCAAAAACAAGGGTTAAACATGGATTCAAAGCAAGTGACATATGGAGCATGAAAACAAGGTTGAGCCCTTCTTCAAAGTAGAAGAGGGCCTCAAAATAAGCACAATATCAGTTCATGAGATGCTCCAATTCAGATCACACATAGGCCAAATATTCAATGCAAAATAATGGCATATAAGAGGATATTGAAAGAAGTGCAAGATGGAGGGCTCAAACAGAGTTGAGCCCTTAAACAAACCTCAAGAATAGCTCAAAAGAGGACCACTTTCAGTATTGGTCGGAGCTCAAAACAGTGAGCAAGTAGGGTTAAGAAAAGAGGCAAGAAAATGGTGTAAAAAAGAGGGATTGAGACTTACCCTTGAAGACCTTTCTTTCTTGCTTCTTGACTTGAGAAATGTTGCTTCTAAGCCTCTAAGAACCTCTTCTTGTTGCTGGAAATGGAGTGGTTATGGTAGTGCTTGATGATGATGAAGGAATGGAAGCAAAACTTGAAGATTTGAGAGAGATGGAGAGAGAGGTGTGTATGTATGCTTGAGAGCAAAAATTCTAACCCTTGGGACAAGTTCTTGGCTGCCTTATATGGACAAAAGGAGGGGTGTAAAGGTGGAGGGAAATGCACCCAAGCTTTCCCCTCCAAAATATCCCCCGGATACAGCTCCCTTCTGGGGGAACAGCTGTGCAGCTGTAAGGAACACACCCCAAGGAGCATGGCCGGCCAGCTATCTTTGTTGCAGGTGGCCGGCCGGCCACCCCCTATGGCCGGCCGGCCAAGGGGTAAAAATGAAGTGAAGATTTGCTGGCCGGCCACCACACATTGGTGGCCTCCCATGTGTGCTGAGTAAGACCCTGTGGTTCAAAACTGGAAACTGTAAAACAGGAGAGAGAACAACCCACTTTTCAAAGAGGTTCAAAAATGAAAGGAAGAATTACTGGCCGGCCATAGCATATTAGGGTCCTCCCATGTGTGTACGACACAAATATGTGGTTTTGGCTTGAAGAAAATGGCCCTAGGGTGGTCAACATTAGCCCGGAAGTGAGAAAAACGGGCGCCAGGGGGCGCCGGAAGAGCATAACAGGTTGCTTAGAAAATTACTAGCCTCCCACCCTCCAGTGACCTTCCTTATGATGAAACAGAGTTACCTGCCAAAAATGAACAAAAATCGATGCAAAACGAAAGCTCGGGGGCCAAAACACGCAGTTCGAGGTCCCGAAAAAAGGCTGTTAAGCACCAAAAGTGGTGTTTGGCCACGAAGTGGGTATCTAAGACCCCAGTGTCCCTCGTTATGATAAAACAGAGGTACCTGCCAAAAATGAACGAAAACCGATGCAAAACGAATGCTCGGGGACCAAAACACGCAGTTCGAGGTCCCGAGAACCGGCCGTTAAGCACCGAAAGTGGTGTTTGGCCACGAAGTGGGTATCTAAGACCCCAGTGTCCCTCGTTAGGGAGTAAATGAGATGCATGCCAAAACCGGAGGAATCGGAGATGGTTGGGTGGTCCCGAACCGAGGCACACGGCCTGACGGCTCCGAAAACCAGGAACTGGGCTCCGAAATGGGCAAAATGGCCTACGGCCACGAAATGTAGCCCACGGCCACTGAGAGATGGTCTACTGGACCTCTCCCTCCCTTCAGGAAAAGAAACAGAGAAAACCGAGTCTGGTTCGCAAACCGAGGCAAGGTATGGAAGAAGGTTCGGAAGTCCGGAGGCAGGGCACACGGCCGCGACTCTGAGATTTCTGAACGAGCACAATATGCAACACCACCGAGCGCTCAATCGGTGACGTCTGAGTCTTAAGGTCGGTCAAAAATGGGGTGTCTACAATTAGACAAGCAAAACAGATTTTTAGCATGCAAAAATACACCCCAAAACCTTGATATGGCAGCCCTAAAATGCATTAAACATGGAAGCATGCAAAAGGCCTATTTCAAGGCATAAAATTGCAACATTTCAAATAAGATGGTAAATGGAAACATATAGGCATGATATAGGGACTGAAATAGCATATGAAAGGACTCCAAATCACGTAAATAGCCTAACCAATGCATGTTCATGGACCATATGCTCAAGACTAACAAGCCATCATGCAAAACAAACATGTCAAGCATGCCAAAGGTGACGAAATCAGTGGCCCACAGCCTCTAAACATGGCAAAATGATGCTAATACCATCATGGAATTAGGCTAAGACATGCAAAGAACATGGACTAGGTGCATGGCACACTTCTAAGCATAAGAGAGCATTACAAAACAAGTATGAGGAGCATGCTAAGGGGTACAAATCCAACCTTGGACAGAGGTTAGATATGACCTAAAACACCCAAGAAAACTCTGAAATGAAGCCAAATGCAAGTATGCATACATGTTACCTTGTGAGCCAAAGACAAGGGCAAGGAAGGGACCAAGGGGAGAGGGGTGTCCCTTCCCTACTCATGACTTCAAAATTCCTTCCTCACCACTGAAAACCCACTGGTTTTCAGTGGTGAGAAGACCAAGAACACCAAGTTAAACAAAGCTTCAAAAAAAAGGCACTAAAATGACCAAAACAAGGCCTAAAAGGGTGAGTTGGTACCCAAACCACAAAACACCCTTAATGAATGTTCTTAAGCATGAAAATGTAAGCCTTTTTTATGTTGAACACAAAGCCAAAAACACAAAGCAAGATAGGTAGAAAGCTAGTGCAAGTTTGGGGAAACTAAAGCAACATGCTTACCCTTGAAGACTCCCTGAAGAACAAATGATGTAGCCCTCCTCTAATGATCAAAACCAGTCCAAAACCACCACAACAACCCTCCAAGTCCCTCAATCTCGGAGCTAGGTGTAATAGTGTGTGTAATGGTGTAAAAGTAAGATAAAACACACTATTTAGATCTAAAACACCCACACAAGGATGAGAGAGATGGAAAATATAGAGAGAGGAAGTGTATCTCAGATATATAGATATATGAGCTCTGGTTTTTATCTCTCAAATGGCCAACCCTTGACAAAGGGAGATGGATGGTGCTTAAATAGGCAAAATCAAGCCAAGAAGCTTAGAGGCTAAGCAAAGGAAAAGGGTTCAAGGGGTGCAAGGCTTCTAGAGGAAGCTAAAACAGCTCCAAGAAGCTTGGCCAAAGGTTCAAGCTCCTAGAAGAGAGAGGGGGTCAAAGGAACCAAAGGGGTCACTCCTGTGCACGGGGATGAGTGATGGTGCATTCCAGCTGGCACAGCTGGCATGCACCATGCCTCAGGGGTGCAAAGGGTGCACACCGGCCAGCCAAAGGGATCACCGGCACAAAAAAAGTGCCGGTCGGCATAATATAATGCCGACCGGCCAAATATTTTGATAAAACAGTGCCGGCGGCACACAAATGTGGCCGGTGATGGTAGGGAAGGGCCGGTGGTGGTGTGTGTGGGGATGCCTCAAAAGGCATTCCCTGCCCCTCCAAGGCAAAACACAAGTGTTTGGTGCAAAACCAGACACGAAACAGTCAAGTTCGGGGATCCTGAGGCAAGGCGCGTAGCCGAGAACTCCGGGAACTCCAAACGAACACGAACATGGATAATCACCGAGTGTTCAAACGGTGACGTCCAAGTCTTGAGGACGGTCAAAAATGGGGGTGTCTACAAATTCGAACTCCCATGGTTCTGAATCTGATCTCACAAGTGCAATGTGAAATAGATAAACACCAAAGAGTCCGAATTCGGTAAATCTTTTGGAAAATCAATTTTGAATCAAAATGCCAAAAATAAATTGCTTTGCCAGATACAGAGTCGCCATCTATTTTTGAAAAATTTAGGAAACCATGACTCGTGCCAAAGGCCACATGTCCGTCATCACCAAGATTGTCTCGGCTCGGGAACATAAGTACGAGAAGGGAAGGTCATGAATTGAAAACCCCCGCTTGCCCAATCAAAGATCAGCCCTCTACTAATTATAATATGAATCTTATTTACGTTATATGCTCTTGTAAAGAAAGAAAACTTAACAGGTGCAACATTGTTAGCAACCTGCATGACAATGCAATCGAAAGTGCGTGGCAACGTACACAATGTGTATAGCAAGATAGGGATTGAACACATGTGAGTAAGCAATGCACGCATGCAAGCAATGTGTATACAAAAGAAACTTGAACACATGTGAGTAAAGCAATGCACACATGCACGCAATGTATAAAAAGGAACTTGAACACATATCAGTAAAGCAGTACACAGTGACACGCATGCCACGCAAGTGTATAAAAAGGAACTTGAACACATATCAGTAAAGCAGTACACGCATGCACGCAATGTGTATAAAAAGGAACTTGAACACATATCAGTAAAGCAGTACACGCATGCACGCAATGTGTATAAAAAGAAACTTGAACACATATCAGTAAAGCAGTACACGCATGCACGCAATGTGTATATATAAAGGAACTTGAACACATATCAGTAAAGCAGTACATGCATGCACGCAATGTGTATAAAAAGGAACTTGAAATTGAACATGGTAAAACATGATGCGGAAATGCAACGTACTGCAACACAGTATGATTGATATGATTTACGGAATTCACAAAATATAAAAGGATACGGGAAGGAACGTCCTTCGCATGTTCCGAGCATCGCTCACGAAAGTTGTGGTACGAGGTCAACTCGAAGCTCCACTTGCATTCTGACAGTGCATTTTCTTGTATTGTCTTGAATAATGAAGGTGCCAAACCACACAATTGACCTGAACAAGGGCGCGAAAGGTATAATGACCGCAAGGGGAGGTTCCTGGTATCCATTCCGGTACCCTGGTGCCCTGTTATTTTCCTGTTTTACTTTCCTTTTTATTAGGAGTTTAAGCCATTGCATTGCCTCAGGCAGGTTCTATTTCTTTTGAAATCGCATATTTTTCTTCTTCTCTTTTTTAGAAATTCATGACGGAAATGAAACAGCTATTTGTTCAAAAGGTGTTACATTTGCACGCTCTATGCATCGCATCGCAAGGCATCGCATAACAATGTGAATCAGATTGACACTGTATTTGGAAAACGAAGCGTCGCATCGTAATAATCAGGTAGTGAACCAATTACAACTCGATAAGCAAAACAAAGGGACTCGTTATGACCAAGTAGGTGCAAGTACAACTCGATAAACAATACTAAGACTTAAAGAGAGTGAAATACAACTCGATAAACAAATATACAACAACTCAATAAACAAATGGGCGCACTCTCGTGAGGATTAATCACTGGAGGGTATTGGAAGTGGTGGGATTTCCCAAATTCTTAGCATAAACAGCTCAGAGGGCAGGGGGGAAGCCACCGGCCAATCAGAAAGGCCATCGGCCAAAACAGATGGCCGGTCGGCAATCTATTTGGCCGGTCGGCAAAGAATGAAAGGAACCAGCAGAATGCTGACACCTGTCCTCCATTCAACCTTATCCCATACAAAAGACTCCAGCTTCGTGGTTTTCTTCATTTCTGTTCTGATTTACTCCAAATGGAAGAATTCCTTGCCCAAAATCTCGCAACTTGGATTAGCAACTTAGATGGTTCGGAAAAGCTGAATTTCTGGGCCTTCGGCATAAATGCACTATTCACTTTGCGTCATACCCCGCTGCATTTTCCATTTCTTCATGCCGCGGCAAGGTTTTGGAATCCGGTAACACACGTCTTCAGCTTTAGCGGGCAAGAGGTATGTCCTACCTTTGAAGATTTCCAAGCTCTAATGGAATCTGAGCGTAATGAAGAGATTTTACCCCGTCTTCGTTTTGGCCATGCCCAAGCCTTAGGGCAAATGTGTGGGCTTTCAATACCCGATGCTCGTTCTCTGATTTGTGATGGGATGCTGGATGTTCCGAGCTTGGTTTGCAGTTTCTCTGGGACTGGTGATCGCGGCGACCATCACTGGCAGGGCTTCCGGCGACACGCCCTTTGTTTGTGCATGCTATCTCATTTTCTGTTTGTCTCAGGTTCCGGAGGGTCTAGTGTCCGGTTGATTGAGGTTACCCAAGGCTTGAAGGAGGGCAAAAGCTGCATCGCCATGATCCTGGCTGAGACGTTGCTGGGCTTAGACGCCTTTTATCGTCGAGAGACGATCAGATTAGCAGGGAGTCCACTATTATTGCAGGTAATGTTTCCCACCCAATCTCACATTTATGTTTGCTCACATCACTCGGCCCTCAGGCTCGGTTTTTCTCACAAAAACCCTTTTCTTACTTTTTCTCTCATCGTACACCTCTCTATTCTTTATTCTCTCATTTTTCATCCCTCCCCAGGTATGGTTGATGGATAAACTGCAGGTTGTGGACTCTTGTCCGGCATATTCGGCTTGCGGCTATTTCTTCAGGCAACGCCTAGTTGACGCCCTTGATGAGGGTTGGTGGTTCGAATGGATGTGCCGTTTGTCCGCAGACCGTATTGCTTGGCGGTGCCCTTGGCTCAACCTCCCAATGATGAGTTACAGCATGACCCGTCAACCCGGGATCCAATTGATTGGCTTGACTCACTGTGTCTTCTATTTTCCATTCCGTATCCTGCGCCAGTTTGGTCATGATCAAACTTGCCCGCCGGAAGGGATAGAGTACCCGGTTACATTCCCGATTCGAGGCGCACAGCTGGCCCGGTATGCCACAGCATGGAGGACGAGAGAACGTCTGGCCCCCGCTTCCACTTTCAGTTGCACTTTGCCTGATGAGTGCTTGGATTGGCTTAATGAAGAGGCACAGGAAGGGCCCACTTTGGCATCGGAGGCCTCGACCAGCTCTGGGAGGGGGCGCAGGGACATTTGACTCGACCATGCCCCGGATTTATTGCTTTATTAGTACTTTCAAGTTTTCTTTATGAATGTAATAAAAAGCAACTTCGATTGTATGCAAGAGCAAGAGAACTCTATTTGAAATCAATGAAATTGAAGGTTGTGGTACTGAAAATTTTCCGTTTTGGTCTAGAAATGGTCTTGGTTGTAAAAAGATTTATTTGAACAAAATCACCTTTATTAAAACTTTTCAAAACTATTTTCGGTATGGATCAGAACTGGACATGCCCGAAATTTGTCACTGAGACGCACAACCCCGGATCCTAACAACTGGAAAGTTGCCCCTTGTTTGAACAATACCGCGGCACTGTACAGCAACGGAAAGTTGCCCCTAGTCTGAAAAGCACTGTACCGGAGATTGCGATAGACGCTGATGGACAAAGATGACCGAGATGATCAAATGGACAAAGTTGATTGGGGAAAAGTTTATGGCTGAACTTCAGGATGAAGCTGCCTACGTATCCCAAAGACGGGAATCAAGCCTTACGTAGTTCAGGCTTGGGTTCACTCGAGTATTTTCACTCTCCTTTTGCGCTTTAACTTTTGCCAAGACCGCCCTTTGTGGGTTTTCAACCTTGCGAGCTCAGTTTTTATATTTTCTAATTTTTTTGTGCTCTGAATTTTGCCTAGGTCGCCCTTTCGGGTTTTCGGCCTAACGAGCCTCTCAGGGGTAATATTTCTTCAACTTGTCCATGTCGATCGGTTGGGAGAATTCTAGGCCATCTAGGTCCATCAGAACCACAGCTCCACCTGACCAGATAGATTTGATGATGTAGGGACTAGTCCAATTGGGTCTGAACTTGCCCCTTGGGTCGTGGATGGGAGCTCGGTTGTCTTTGAGTACCAAATCTCCTTCCTTTAAATTCCTGGACTTAACCTTCTTGTTGAAAGCCCGGGCAATTCTGCGCTGATATCCTTGGACGTGGTACAGTGCTTTCAGTTTTCTTTCGTCGAAAAGCATGAGTTCCTCGAATCTGCTCTGCTGCCAGTCTGCCTCGGCTATTTGACACTCAGCCAATACTCGTAAAGACGGAACCTCAATCTCTATAGGTAGCACGGCCTCCATCCCATAAACCAATGAATACGGAGTCGCCCCGGTAGAAGTTCTAATTGAAGTTCGGTAGCCCCAAAGAGCAAATGGCAACTTATCTGGCCAGTCCCGGTAGGTTTCCACCATCTTCTGCAATATGTGTTTGATGTTTTTGTTGGCGGCCTCAACTGCTCCATTGGTCTGCGGCCGATTGTAGACACCCCATTTTTGACCGTCCTCAAGACCTGGATGTCACCGTTTGAACACCCGGTGATCATCCATGTTTGCGTTCGTTTGGAGTTCCCGGAGTTCGCGGCTACGCGCTTTGCCTCAGGATCTCCGAACTCGACTGTTTGTGTCTGGTTTTACACCAAACACTTGTGTTTTGCCTTGGAAAGGTAGAGGATGCCTTGTGAGACATCCCCTTGCACCACCGGCAGTGGCTAGAGGCCACCGGCTGGTTTTGTGTTGCCACCGGCAATGTATATTGCCGGTCGGCACTATTTGTTGCCGGTCAGCACTCTTTTTTGGCAAAATGACATTTTTGCCCAGCCGACTACTGTTCAGTTGCTTTTTGAGATATTTTAAGGCAGCTGTCTTGCATCTTCTTTCCCTCCATACACGTGTATGGAGGGATGAGCTTCTTGGTGACTTAACTTGTAAGTTTGGTTGCCTATAAGAGAACCCTTCCTCCTCTTGGCTCAAGGGTTGGAGAGTTAGGCTTTTTAGTGAGAAAATAACTCAGAGGGAGCTCTGGTTTTAGGTTTAGGTTTGATATATATCCTATATCTATATTTCTCCCTTGGTTGTGTGACTAGGTGTTTGTGTCTCACTATTGCACATCAACACCTAGTGTTTCACCTTTCCTTGGCTACTGAGGTTCCAAGAGGTTGTTCTTGGTGTTCTTGGCTGGATTTGAGCCCAAGGAAGCAACAACATCAACACTTGTGAAGAAGGTCAACAAGGGTGAGAAACTTGCTTTATATTCCCCATTTTTGCATCCTATTTTCACCTACCTTAAACTTGTTTTTGTGTTTAGTGTATAACATAAAAAAGTTCTTTTTTTTAAGCCCTCTTAATTGTTTGTTAAGGGTGTTTTGTGGTTTGGGTGTGTTTGACCACCCTTAGGCCTTGAGAGGCCCCATTTTTGTGCTATTTTGTTGAGCTCCGGGATTTTGGTGTTTGGGCCTCTTCACCACTGAAATCTTGAGGGATTTCAGTGGTGAAGATGGTGCCTTGAAGTCCCAAGAAGGAGAGGGCCACCCCCTCTCCTTGATGTCCTTGAAAAGGACAAGTTTTGGCCTCTTAAGGGAGCCTATGTTTGAATGTTTGTTGATCATGTCTAGGCTATTTTCCATGCTTATTATGCCATGATTTAACTTGGTTTTAAGTTGGTTTTGATACATCTTGCATGCCTTACATACCTATCATGTAATGCCTTAATATTGCCTTAACATGCCTTAGGTTATTAGCCCTAATTTGAGCATGCTTTAGGCTTAGTTTCATGAAGATTTTGTGCTTATCTTGACATGTTTTAGGTCTGTCCATAAGTGTTTGGGTTGATCTTGGCATGCTTAGTATAGCCCCTTTGCATGTTTGGCTTGTTGGCCTTAAGTGCATAAGTGTGTAACATGTGTTACTTGCATTATTTTTAATGGTTTGGAACCATTTAGCATGTAATTTCAGTCCCTTAGACATGCTTGAATGATTACCTTGCATGCCTTTTTGAAGCTTTGAAAGCATGTGTTGTATGCCTCATGTTTTGGTCATTGTGTGTGCTTATGATTTTGAGTCATTTAGATGCCATCTAAGTGGTCCTTTGGGCTTGATTTTGTGTGCTAAAACTCTGATTTTAGTTCGCTTAAGTCTTGCCATGTTAGGTTTTGCCAAGTGTAGTTCAATGCCTTCATGACTTGCCTTAAGTCTTGGACCATTTGCATGCATTGTTTGGTCTATTTTGAGTTGGTTTAGCACCACACTTTGACATGATTTTAAAGCTTATATTGCATGCTAATTGTCCATTGTTATGCCCTTTTGAGTGTGCTTAAAGGTTGTTTGTTCAATGCTTAAGTTGGTACCTTAACATGTGCATGTGTGTATATGTGTTTGGCTCTCATATTTTAGCATTTTGGCCACTGATTTTAGGCCTATTTAGAGTTGCCTAAGTCATGTTTAAGACCATCATTTGCTTGCTTGCAAGCTTACCTCATGTTTGCTTGTATGCTTTGCATAAGTACATTGCATTGTTTATATTGCATGATAGTTAACATGACTAGGTTGCATTGCATCAACATGCATTCCTTGTCCCTTGATTTGGTGATAGGGATTGGGATTTTGGTTTGTTTGGTTTGCATGCATTTGAGATTGAAAGTGCACATTTGATCCTTTGGGCCATCATGCATGGGAATGCGTGATTGGTGGCCCGAGAATCGAGGCACATGCCCCTTTGAGTCACAAACATGATAAGGAGTGTGTTTGGTGCATAAATGGCTTGAATTGTATTGCCATGCAAGATTTTGCCTTCTGCTGCTGTGAGTTGCAGGTTCTGCAGACATTCAGTGCCGATCGGCAACATTTAGTGCCGGCCGGCATTAAATTATCAGCCGATGAGTTCATTTTGTGCCGGTGACCACATACTTCAGCCGGTGGTGTTTCCCCTCAGCCGGTGGTATCCCCCAGTGCCTTGAGAAGTAGTTCTGAGACTTTGGCAGTTTTCAGAAAGGCAGAGCAGGGAAAACAGAGGCAGTCTAGGCATGGCAGTGCAATTCCGAGCAAGACTCGAGCACGTGCTGCATTTGGCTCTCCTCCCGAGGCGGTTTACTGTTTTTCTTAGTTTAGTTAGTTTGTCAACTAATTGGGCTATTTGTAATATTTAATTAGTTTGCGTAGTTAATTATTTGTATTATTCTTTCGGTCCCTCCGAGCGAGGGCATATCTGTAATAAGTGTGGGTGAGTGGCGTGTATGTCTTCCAACCCCCACTTCTTTCTCCCTTTTACTTACCTGCTTTTAATGGTTAGTATTAGGGCACGTTTATTTTAGCATGCCTTATGCTATGCATGCGTGCATCCATGCATTTGTTAACATGCACCGGGCTCGGTACATCATACAAACTGCATTGTATTTTTAATTCCAAATTGAATACGTGATAATTGTAGCATTTCACATGCCATTTTAGGTTAGCCGAGCCTACTCTAAATTGCATCTTTGCATGTGTTGCATTAGCCACTTAACATGAACTAGGACATGCATGATTGCTAACCAGTTTATTGTTTTGGCACGGAGTACAATGTAAGTATCTATGCTTTAGCATCTCGCATGCGTGTGAATGTTAACATGGCAGCATGTTTACCATGTGGCTAGTTGCTTATGTGATAAACTGTTTGAATGCCTGTGGGTGAAGGTTGGATTGTTTGAGTTGGAAAAACTCGTTGAAATCCGTGTTTTAGCCTACTTGCGAGTAGCAAATTTCAAAGCCCTTTTTCAAAACGAACGGATATGCAATGCTTATTTCCAAATTAGGCAATCTAGTCTATACTTGTTTGCTGTGCGCATAACATAGTAATTCTAGGCTAATAACCGGAATAAGAACACATAATGTGTTCAAAATCGGATATCATGGTTAGTAGAGGCCGGTCTTCGGACCGAGCGAAAGGGGGTGCTCATAGCTGACCTTCCCCGATCGTACCCAAGCTCCCGAGCCGAGACATTTGGTGATGACGGACACGTAGCCTTCGGCACCGAGTCAGGGTTTCCTAAATTTCCCATTTTAAAAAATATTTAGGTGGCGACTCTGTATCTGGCAAAGCAGTCCATGTTTGGCACTTCTTTTCAAAATCTGTTTTTTCTCAAAACGATTTGCCGGATTTGGACTCTTCGGTTCAGATTAAGAACCATAACACAAATCGAGTCCGAACTGTAACCCGTGAGTTCCCTCGCGGGCATGTTACACCGATACGTGGACGACTTATGAAAAGCCACATTGTATTTCTCCAACAAATCAATCACCTCTTTCTTGAAGTGGGAACCATTGTCTGAAATGATCTCATTCGGGACCCCATAACGGCAGATAATGTTGTTTCTGATGAACTTCGCGACATGCGAAGCCTTCAACACCGCATAAGATTGGGCCTCGACCCACTTCGTAGAGTAATCTATTGCTACCAAGATAAACTCATGCCCATTCGACCCTTCGGGTAACAGCTCCAATCACATCAATTCCCCAAACTGAAAATGGCCACAGCGAAGTCATGTTGTACAGCTTTGACGGTGGATGTTCATGCGATTTGCATGAATCTGACATTTGTGGCATCGCCGAACAAAGCCAATACAATCTTCCTCCACGGTAGACCAGTAATAACCCTGTCTGAGGATCTTCCGCGCCAGCATTACCCCATTCATATGTGCCCCACATTCCCCTCCATGGATGGCCTCCATCAGGCGCTTCGACTCTTCAGCTTCTACACACAACTTGTGCATTCCCAGGTGACCTCTTTTGTATAATTTACCCCCGCAGATGATAAACTGAACAGCCATTCTTCTGATTGCCCTTCTGTCCTTGGCATTGGCCCCTGGTGGGTACGCCTCCTTTTCCAAGAAGTTCCATATGTCATAATACCAGGGGTTGTTGTCCTGCACTTCATCTATGGCAGAGATTGACTCGTAGGCAGGTGCAAATTTCTGGTCAATAATGACTGGACGCATCCGGACTCCAGATGGGATGTCTATCATAGAAGATAGAGTTGCTAGCGAATCCGCGAACCTGTTATTCTCTCTTACCAGGTGAGTGAAATTTAACTTCTCAAACCGAGGAATTAACAAATCCAAGGTCTGGTGGTAAATTATCATCTTTTCCTCCTTGACTTTCCAGTCTCCTTTCGCCTAAGACACAACAAGGTTCGAATCCCCAATGACGTCCAATCGCCTTGCCCCTAGTTCTAGGGCCGCTTCTAGACCAGCAATACATGCCTCGTATTCTGCCTCATTGTTCGAGACTTTGAACCGAAGCTTGAATGCTAAAGGGATACGGGAATCGTCAGGTGCTATCAGCAACACTCCTATCCCATACCCGTACTGATTTGATGCTCCGTCAAAGTACATCGTCCAAGTTTCATCTTCGATGTGCAAAATAGCTTCATCTGGGAATAGGTACTCAACCGCTTCATCCCCATCAACCGGGTGGTCGGCAAGGAACTCTGCTACCACTCTCCCTTTTACCGACTTGCGCGTCACATACTTGAGATCAAATTCGGAGAGCAACAGCAGCCAACGAGCTAGCCTACCCGTAAGTGTTGGTTTCTCGAAAAGATATTTGATGGGATCGAGTCGTGAAACCAACATTACAGAGTGAGCTAACAGGTAGTGCCGCAGCTTCCTAGTAGCCCATACCAAGGCCAAACAAGCCTTCTCCAGCGGGGTGTAGCGGGTCTCGTAATCCAACATCTTCTTGCTCAGATAGTAGATGGCCCTTTCCACTTTATCTTCCGACTCTTGTGCGAGCATACAGCCCATTGTAGTCTCGGTTACTGATAGATACAATATCAACGGTCTTCCCGGCTTTGGTGGTGACAACACGGGTGGATTCTGTAGATACTTTTTAATCTGTTCAAATGCAGCTTGGCATCGGCCATCCCATTGGAACTTCTTTCCTTTCTTCAGAAGACCAAAAAGTGGTTCACAAGTTAAGGTTAGTTTTGAGATAAACCGCCTTATGAATTGCACTTTACCCAGAAAGCCTCGCACCTCCTTTTCAGTCATTGGTGGTGGCATTTCTAAGATGGCCTTGATTTTGGAAGGGTCGACTTCGATGCCCCTTTGTGTAATCAGAAATCCCAGCATTTTTCCCGCTGTAACCCCAAACGTACATTTTTGAGGATTCAGTCGCAGCCTAATTCCCTGATCCTTTGGAAAAACTTTTGCAAGGCGGTGTAGCGGCCCTCTCTTTCTTTGGACTTGACAATCATGTCGTCCACGTACACCTCGACCTCTTTATGGATCATGTCATGTAATATTGTGGTTGCAGCCCGTTGATATGTAGCCCCAGCGTTCTTCAACCCAAATGGCATCACTCTGTAGCAATATGTACCCCACGGGGTGGTAAAAGCAGTCTTCTCCCGGTCTTCGGGTGCCATTACTATCTGATTATAACCTGAGAAGCCATCCATAAACGAAAGCAAAGCATGCCCCGCTGTGAAATCTACCAACTCATCGATATGCGGTAAGGGAAAGTCATCCTTCGGACTGGCTCTGTTCAAATCCCTGAAATCCACACATACTCGGATTCTGCCATCCTTCTTCGGCACTGGAACAATGTTGGCCAACCACGTCGGGTATTCGGATACCAGCAGGAAACCTGCGTCAATCTGCTTGGTGACCTCTTCCTTGATCTTAATGGCCCAATCAGGGCGGATCCTCCTGAGTTTCTGTTTGAAAGGTCGGGCCTCGGGGTCAAGAGGGATCCGGTGCTGTACAATCTCAGGATCGATTCCAGGCATGTCTTCGTAGGACCACGCAAAAACATCCTTGAAATCTTTTAATAAAGCGACTAAGCGCTCGCGTTCCTCCGAAGACAACGTGGACCCGATCTGGACCAGCCGCGGGTCCTTCTCAGTACCAATGTTCACGGTAGTGATTTCATCAATTAAGGGTTTAACAAACCTCTCCTACTCTTGTTCAATTAGTCATTGCAAAACCGGAGGAATTTCGTCCTCGTCGTTTTCATCAAAATTTTGAAAATCCTGATTTAAGCAATAAATCAAAGGCACAGAAAAGTACTCGGAAACCACATTCACCTTATTCTCATTATATACTTCCAAACCGTCCAATTCTTCTGTTACAACAGACTCAAATGAGAACGAAAAAGACGACCTGGACAGGACTATGGCATCCGGGTTATCACCCCCAGGAATACCGGACTCAGACTCAGATGAGCTAGAACCTGATTCCGACTCACAAGACTCGGTGGAATCAGATTCCGGCTCACTACCTGACCCGGTGCTGCCAGATAAAAATCCCTCCTCATACTGCCAGGTGAGGGAGGGTGCGATGGATGCATCCAAAATAGCTGCTGGTAGGCCCACAGCCGTTTCATCTCCGATCATGGACACCGAGGAGTTATCCCCCAAGCACAACCGGTCGATCGAAGGATCTGAAAGCAGACATGCCAGTGCTACCCCCATTTCAAACTCTGTGCCCGCAGACTCTAACCCTTTGCTATGCTCATCCTCAACTGTTGGATCTGTCTGCTCTTTAGCAACATCATCCCCAAGCAACTGTAGGTCAAAGAAGATCTCGAACCCTAGTACGCGCTTCCTCTCCGCGTTCAACCACGGTTCCGGGAAACCACAAAATGGGAAATCTTCCCCCTCCCGGACGAAACGTCCGTTTAGGGTACCCTGGATGGGCCGATGTATCAATTCGAAGGGTTTCCCCATCTGTTTTGCTTTGGCTCTTCCAGCCATCTCTTTTCCTTTCCTTGCCCAATCCTCCTTGGTGGGCAGATAACCCAGGCCGAAGGTATGGGGGTTGTGCGGCACTTCGGCCAATGCTGCAATGCCCTTACGGCCGCTTTTTCCTAATCCCATCCCGGGGATATGTTGGAGCTTGTTCATGAGATACACTGCTTGGGCACTGACATATATCCCCTCGTTAGCAGCCATGATATTCTGTACAACCTGAGCCTCGGCCAAGGTAAAACCTGATATGAACACGTCCTCCATGCCATGCTCGATTTCTAGAACAGGCGTGGATACCTCCGGTGGCGGGTGGATTGATGAATTTCCAAAGACAATGGCTACTCCCTTCCCGTAGGGGTATTTCACCATTTGATGCAAAGTAGATGACACTACCTTCACTTGATGCAGCCACGGCCGCCCCAAAAGCAAATTGAAAGTCGCGGGAACTTCCAGGACATGAAAATCTATCTCGTGCTGCCCCGGCCCAACCTTTGTCTGAACTTTTACGGTCCCCATCACTTCTCTACTTGTATTGTCATACGCCCGGATGACCTGGGTTGTTGGTACGAAATCTGCGGTTTTTAAACCAATTGCATACGCCGTCCTTGCTGGGCAGACGTTGATGGTAGACCCGGTATCAACAAGTACCACCGGTATCCACTTATCTCTACACTCCACGGAGATGTAGAGGGGTTTATTGTGATTCATGCCCTCGGGCGGCAGTTCTTTATCGGAAAAGGTCAGCGTCGGGGTAGCTCCTCCCGGAAAAACCAGCCCAACCAGCTGCTCTGGCGTGGTTTCTATTGAAAGCTTCGCTTTGTCCATAGCTGATAAGACAGCCTCTCTATGCACCCGCGACGTCATGAGCAATCCCCATATGGAGATGTCCGCTTGTATCTTCTTTAGCTGTTTGAGTACAGCTTCCTCCTCAAGCTGCTTCTCCTTTTGCTTCTCAGCCTCTCTATCCTTCCCCGAGGCCTCTGGTTGATCCAGGTGTGGGGGTTTGAAATACCGCCCACTCCGCGTCACGTGGTCGACCTCTCCAAGGTACCAGGTGTCATCAGGTTGGTTGTTCCCCCAATCTTCGTCCGTGTGGGCAAGACATAAGTCCTCATCTTCCCACCACATTCCATCAGCGGCCGACAGACACCTGTCTGGCTCTGGTATGACTGTTTTTGCGTTTGCAATACCTTCCATCCACATGCCTGCAGTATTCTCGGTTCCTGTGCACGCAGCAGTTTCAGCTCCCACATGGGCCTTCGCCTTCCTGGTTCTCTCGGAATCTTCAAAACTTGCTTGTTCCGACATAACTGACTGTTCAATAATCCCCGTACTCAAAATACTCCAATCTCGGGCGAAATTCTTAACACCGGCGCTCTCCGGCGATGTACTCTGCTCTTCGACCCTTCCGGCCGTTACTGATATTCTCAACCTTGCTGAGCCCTGTTCTGACTGAAACTCTCCTATTACATCAGGTTGATCGTCTAACCACCCCGTAACTTCTGCTGAATTCTCATAATCGAACCATGCGACTGCCGCATCCTCTGGGTCTTGGTCACTGTAGAATTGGAGATCGGCAAAGTCCTCCCTCACAGCTGTTACATCATCTGCTCCCTGTCCCAGACTATCTCCTTGGATTACACACAGTTCTCCTCCTGCCGGAAGTTCTACTCCGGGCCCATCTTGGCCTATTGATAAAATGTAGTCACCCGGACTATACGTTTTTTCAATACAAATTCCAAATCCCGCAGACTCTGGCTCAACAACTCGTTTTTTCTTCGGGATCTCCTCTCTCCTGTTCTCGGCGGTCACCACCACTGGCTTAGGTTGGGTCATGGAGATGTCCATCATGCACAAGCTGGTGCAATCGGGAAGAAACACCCCCGGTTTAGGCAGGTGGGTAGGTGTGATATAGATACTAGGGTCGTAGGACACGGCCCCAGTATGGATAAAATTGAGTCTTTTGGGTGGTGGAGCTTGGTTATGTGTGGGGAGAGGGTTTGTGGTAACATTGGGTTTCTCGGGAGGTAGAATCACCCCGTTATCGATGAGATCTTGAATTTCATGGCGTAACCGGTAGCACTGGTCGGTGTCGTGACCGTGCTGTTGGTGAAACGCACAATACTTGGCTGGGTTATGGGAAGGGGGGAGTTTTTCTGGTAGGGGCCGCGGCTCCAGGGGCTTCAAGTGCCCTTTTTTGATTAGCACCCCCAAAGCCTTTGACAGGGACATGTAAAGTGGGGCGAAGGTTCTGGTGTTCTTGGGTGGGTATCTGGCTGTTGGTGGGTTACTTCCGGACGCACCGGAGAATGGTGCAGACGTCGTATTTCTTGGAGGGGGGTTAGTGGTGACCATGCTTACTTCGGAGGCTCTCGTAGTTGTAGTGCGCTCGGGCCTGTATTGCTACCACGATTGAAAGTTCGTCGGGTTGCTCTCGGTCGTTATCAATCAAGCCTTGCTTCAAGGCATCCTCAATCTGTACCCCCATCTCATGCAGGTCAGAAAAAGTAGGAAAGGGGAGTACTATCATCTTTGCATCAACTTCGGCTGAAGATTGCGCACAATCATCCGAATCTGGTCTTTGTCCGTAGGCCTCAAGGTCATCATCGAAGCCTTGGCCCTCCATCTGGTTACAAACTCTGAAAAACTCTCCTTAGACTCTTGCCTAGTCGTTTCGAGATCACGGGTTGTAATCTCAATC
This sequence comes from Camellia japonica, assembly GCA_030407325.1. Taxonomy (NCBI): domain Eukaryota; kingdom Viridiplantae; phylum Streptophyta; class Magnoliopsida; order Ericales; family Theaceae; genus Camellia; species Camellia japonica. The sequence goes on from JAPPVO010000017.1 coordinate 8,773,664, forward strand.
TGTGTATTGTATGAGTACTGTGCGATGAAGGCCTCAGCCATTTCGTCCCAATTCCTCTTAACGTCATCTTCTAGCTTGGCATACCATATGGCCGCCACACCCGACAGGGTCCGGCCAAATAAAGACAACTTCTGAAGCCTACTAAGGCCCATTGGCCTTAGGACATCTGAAAACAGTCGTAAGTGCACCATGGGGTCCCCGGACCCATCAAATCGATCAATATGAGGCATTTTGAATCTGTCGGGCAGCGTCACAGCTGCGTCGGTATATCCATCTTCAATGTCGGGGATAGTCTTAACCCCTTGTGATCTCTTGAATAGCTTTTCAAGCTTGCTCAACTTTAGTGCGGTAGGATCAGTCTCGAACTCAAAGGGAGAGTCCGGTAGGTTGGTGGGTGTTTTTGACAGCTGAGGGTGAATTTGAGGTAGGATCGGAGGTGGGGGTGGTCCTGTAGGAAGTTCTGTATCATTCTGAGCATTGGTCGTCTCTCCGAGATTCGGGGCTCCTGGTGGAGGGGGAACTTGTTACGAAGCAGAGGCTCCGGTTTGCTGCTTTAACCTGGCAATTGTCTCTGCCTGTTCCTTCACAACTATGGCCTGTTGCCTGGCAAATTCTGCCTGTCGGACAGCATCTTGCTGCATCATTTTCATGCTTTCTTGGAGGTGGCGCACCATCTCTTCTAAACTAGCCATGTTATTCTGTTCTGGTTGAATTACCGGTATATATTCTCTCTCTGTTGGTGACACGGAACCCTGATCCCTACTGAACACAAGTGGGGTAGATAAGGCCCTCTGAACTGACTGCTGTGCTGATGTCCTCTGTCTGACTGACCTCCGCCTAGTAACCGGGGGTAGTGAGCAGTACACTGGTTGTCCGTCTATCAGATCCTCAGATCGATGGAGTCGACGACCTCTAGTCCAGAGTGCTTGTAGCTGGGTATCTACTGGGTCAGAAGCAATCGTGCTCAACTACCTAGTAAAAAGATAAATAAAGCGTATAAATAAACAGACAATTGGACAGCACAACGGCATAAAATAAACATACAACACACGGTTCGGATATCATAACACACTGCTAGTAAACTGGATACACTGCCCCTCAAATACTATTCACTGTTTCTGAATCATTGCCCCCATGTCTGAATCTGGTACCCACAGATAACTGATTCCTCAAAAGACTGTTATTGGTGCCCTCAGGCCGGATATCAAAACTCGCAAACTGATATGCGCATTCCCTGTAGAGATACATTCTAAAAGCACATAACACGTAAAAGAGAGCCAAGACACCCCTATGTTGGGGTAGGGTTTCCCTGTCCTATTTTTTCAGGAGCTAGGGTTTCACTACGCACGCAGCGGTTTCAAACAACCTATATCGGGTAAGCAACCTGTCCTAGTTTGGAATGGTCACTATGGATCCGAATATGCACTAGGTCGAATGGTCGAAAAGGGTGCCCCGGCAAAACCGGGGTTTGTGTTCCCATACTGGCAGAGCCCGCAACCGGTCAGCCTTATGGTCATGCCTTGACAAGACAAGCCTCCGGCAAACCGCTCAGGAATAGCAGATGGCCAACACGGTGTCCTAGGCGCACCAATGCACATGCAATGCAAAGAAACACATATGTGTAGTCAAAACAGAATATCACGAGTTCGAGTCAAGCTCTCTAAATCCCCAGCAGAGTCGCCAGAACTGTAGACGCCCGAACGCCCGGAGGGTTAGGTCCGTTCCGTTCGCATTGGGTTCGCTACAGTTCAAGGACTCAAATTGTCGGTTCTTAATCTGAACCAAAGAGTCCAACTCTGGCAAATCGTTTTGAGAAAAAACAGATTTTGAAAAGAAGTGCCAAACATGGACTGCTTTGCCAGATACAGAGTCGCCACCTAAATATTTTTAAAATGGGAAATTTAGGAAACCCTGACTCGGTGCCGAAGGCCACGTGTCCGTCATCACCAAATGTCTCGGCTCGGGAGCTTGGGTACGATCGGGGAAGGTCAGCTATGAGCACCCCCTTTCGCCCGGTCCGAAGACCGGCCTCTACTAACCATGATATCCGATTTTGAAAACATTATGTGTTCTTATTCCGGTTATTAGCCTAGAATTACTATGTTATGCGCACAGCAAACAAATATAGACCAAATCGCCTAAATTGGAATAAAACACTTCATATTTGTTTTGAAAATGGTTTGCTACTTGCAAGTAGGCTAAAATGCAGGTTTTGCCACCCTTAAGTGGGCTTTTAGAAAAGATAGTTTTGCCACTATCTGGTGGGCTTAAAACTCACAGTTTTAATGTATTGTCCCAATTTAGGTAACTTTGACCTCCATCCACAGGCATTCAAGCAGTTATATCACATAAGCACTTAGCCTCATGGTAGTCATGCTATTATGGCAACACTCACACACATGTGATATGCTAAAGCATAAAAGCTCACCTAGTACTCCAAGCCAAAACAGAAACTAGTTAGTAATCATGCATGATCCTAGTTCATGTTAAGTGGCTAATGCAACACATACAGAATGTCAGTTAGAGTAGGCTCGGCTATCCTAAATGGCATGTGAAATGCTACAACTAACAAGTATTCAATTTGGAAATTGAAATACAATGCAGTTTGTATGATGTACCGAGCCCATGCATGTTAACAAATGTATGGATGCACGCATGCATCATAAGGTATGCTAATAAATATGCCCTAATCTACCATCAAAGCAGGTAAATAAAAGGGAGAAGAGAGATGGGGGTTGGAAGACATACACACCACCAACCACACTTATTACAATTATACCCTCGCACAGAGGGACCCAAAAGAATAATACAGTCCCAAAATAATACAGTCCAAATACAGAATAAATTAATTATTACAGAAATTTCTAATTATCAAATTAATATTAACATAAAAGAAAGGGGCCCCAGCCCTGCCTCGGGATGTGCGAATGATGCATGCTCGAATCCGACTTGCCCGGAAACCCGCATCATGACACTGTTACCTCTGCTTTTGCTGCCCTGCCTCTCTGGAAAACAGCCAAAGTCTTAGGACATGCTCCCTGAACACTGAGGATTATCATCGGCTGAATAGGATGCCCACCGGCCGTGTACAAAAGTCACCGGCCATGAGTGAAGTTATCGGCACAAAATGTTTGCCGGTCGGCACCATATACTGCCGGTCGGCACAAAATTCCTGCAGAGGACAGTTTGACAGCAACAGCAGGCAGACAGTGCATGATATGGATTTTAGAGTAAATGTAAGCATGGTCAATGCTCCCTATCATGTATGGGACTCAAGGAAGCATGACCCTTGGTTCTTGGGCCATCAATTATGCATCTTGGTGTATGATAGCCTAAGGAACCAAGATTGCATTTTAATGTGAAAATGCATGCAACACACAAATGAGACCAAAACCTTATCATGCATGGATCAAAGGCCTTGGTGACCAAGGGTTGAAACAAGTTGCACCACTTGTAGTGTGAACTCCACTCAACCCTCATGCTTGGCTTGACAACCCCAAACCAAGCTATGAAATGCATGTATGCAACATAGCTCAAATGATGCAACATGAGAATTAGGATGCAAGCACACCAAATGTCATGCAACTACCATGTTAAGCATGCAAAATGCTAGAGTATACAAGATGCAAATGTCATGCAAATATGGGCCATATGTAAGAAGAATCATCATGCTACCACACCTAATGGACCCAACATGCAATAAGCATATGGTAAGTATACAATGATGGACTTAACCACAATGGGGGAGGCCTTGAACCTCCCCAAAACAGTGGCAAAAGATGCCCGAAATGGTGACCAATTACCTATGCAAACATGCAAGTCAAAGGGTCTAAGGTTAAGGCACAAAGGGAGCACTCCTTGCTACCATTAAAATGGCCACTCATGGCATATATTAGACAAGCAAAACAGATTTTTAGCATGCAAAAATACACCCCAAAACCTTGATATGGCAGCCCTAAAATGCATTAAACATGGAAGCATGCAAAAGGCCTATTTCAAGGCATAAAATTGCAACATTTCAAAGCATGAATAAGATGGTAAATGGAAACATATAGGCATGATATAGGGACTGAAATAGCATATGAAAGGACTCCAAATCACTTAAATAGCCTAACCAATGCATGTTCATGGACCATATGCTCAAGACTAACAAGCCATCATGCAAAACAAACATGTCAAGCATGCCAAAGGTGACGAAATCAGTGGCCCACAGCCTCTAAACATGGCAAAATGATGCTAATACCATCATGGAATTAGGCTAAGACATGCAAAGAACATGGACTAGGTGCATGGCACACTTCTAAGCATAAGAGAGCATTACAAAACAAGTATGAGAAGCATGCTAAGGGGTACAAATCCAACCTTGGACAGAGGTTAGATATGACCTAAAACACCCAAGAAAACTCTGAAATGAAGCCAAATGCAAGTATGCATACATGCTACCTTGTGAGCCAAAGACAAAGGCAAGGAAGGGGCCAAGGGGAGAGGGGTGTCCCTCCCCTATTCATGACTTCAAAATTCCTTCCTCACCACTGAAAACCCACTGGTTTTCAGTGGTGAGAAGACCAAGAACACCAAGTTAAACAAAGCTTCAAAAAAAAGGCACTAAAATGACCAAAACAAGGCCTAAAAGGGTGAGTTGGTACCCAAACCACAAAACACCCTTAATGAATGTTCTTAAGCATGAAAATGTAAGCCTTTTTTATGTTGAACACAAAGCCAAAAACACAAAGCAAGATAGGTAGAAAGCTAGTGCAAGTTTGGGGAAACTAAAGCAACATGCTTACCCTTGAAGACTCCTTGAAGAACAAATGATGTAGCCCTCCTCTAATGATCAAAACCAGTCCAAAACCACCACAAACAACCCTCCAAGTCCCTCAATCTCGGAGCTAGGTGTAATAGTGTGTGTAATGGTGTAAAAGTAAGATAAAACACACTATTTAGATCTAAAACACCCACACAAGGATGAGAGAGATGGAAAATATAGAGAGAGGAAGTGTATCTCAGATATAGAGATATATGAGCTCTGGTTTTTATCTCTCAAATGGCCAACCTTGACAAAGGGAGATGGATGGTGCTTAAATAGGCAAAATCAAGCCAAGAAGCTTAGAGGCTAAGCAAAGGAAAAGGGTTCAAGGGGTGCAAAGGGGTGCAAGGCTTCTAGAGGAAGCTAAAAACAAGCTCCAAGAAGCTTGGCCAAAGGTTCAAGCTCCTAGAAGAGAGAGGGGTCAAAGGAACCAAAGGGGTCACTCCTGTGCACGGGGATGAGTGATGGTGCATTCCAGCTGGCACAGCTGGCATGCACCATGCCTCAGGGGTGCAAAGGGTGCACACCGGCCAGCCAAAGGGATCACCGGCACAAAAAAGTGCCGGTCGGCATAATATAATGCCGACCGGCCAAATATTTTGATAAAACAGTGCCGGCGGCACACAAATGTGGCCGGTGATGGTAGGGAAGGGCCGGTGGTGTGTGTGGGGATGCCTCAAAAGGCATTCCCTGCCCCTCCAAGGCAAAACACAAGTGTTTGGTGCAAAACCAGACACGAAACAGTCAAGTTCGGGGATCCTGAGGCAAGGCGCGTAGCCGAGAACTCCGGGAACTCCAAACGAACACGAACATGGATAATCACCGAGTGTTCAAACGGTGACGTCCAAGTCTTGAGGACGGTCAAAAATGGGGTGTCTACAAATTCGAACTCCCATGGTTCTGAATCTGATCTCACAAGTGCAATGTGAAATAGATAAACACCAAAGAGTCCGAATTCGGTAAATCTTTTGGAAAATCAATTTTGAATCAAAATGCCAAAAATAAATTGCTTTGCCAGATACAGAGTCGCCATCTATTTTTGAAAAATTTAGGAAACCCATGACTCGTGCCAAAGGCCACATGTCCGTCATCACCAAGATTGTCTCGGCTCGGGAACATAAGTACGAGAAGGGAAGGTCATGAATTGAAAACCCCCGCTTGCCCAATCAAAGATCAGCCTCTACTAATTATAATATGAATCTTATTTACGTTATATGCTCTTGTTCCGGTTATTAGGCTAACATTACTATGTGATGCGTACACAAGTATAGACGGACTTGCAAAAATTAGAACACTTTGATTCATGTTGGTTTTGAAAATTGTTTGTGAATGTGCCACTTGAAAAAGTGGGCTCAAATGTACATTAATCAAACTATCCCAATTCAAGCAACTAACTTGCATCCACAGGCATTCAAACAGTTTATCACTTAAGCACTTAACCTCATGGTGAACATGCTTTGACATGGCAACACTAACATACAATGCAATATGCTAAAACAAAGAAAAGCTCACCTAGTACTCCAAGTCAAAAAAGATGACAGAGTTAGAATAATGCATGATCCTAACTGTGCAATATGACTAATGTATCACATACAATATGCAATTTACTAGGCTCGGCTACTAATATGCATATGAATCAATTTGATAGCATGCGGTCTAAACACGTTTTCAAATAAGTGTTAACTAACAATGCAAGTTAGAATGATGCGCCGAAGCCTTGATGTATGCAAGACAATGGATGCAAGGCATGAGAGATGCTAAACAAAACATGATTCCCTAATCTAACCATCATAAGCAGGTAAATAAAAAAGAGAAAGACGTGGGGTTGGAAGACATACACATTATTACAACTGTGCCCTCGCGCAGAAGGGTCTGATTAAACTAACTAGCTAAGCTAATTAACTAGCTATTACAAAACGAATTAACTAATTATTACAAACCGAATAAACTAACTATGCTAGCTAGTTATTACAAAACCAATTAGTCAATTAACTATTCTATGGAACTAACTAATTAATTACAAAAAAAAAAAAAAAAGTAACTAAGCTAACTAATTAGCCTCGGGAAGCGAGGAATGGTCATGCATGCATTGATTTCCACCCGAAAAGCCCACTGTTCTACTGCCAGAATGCTTATGTTGCATAGTAGAACATCTTTTCACCTCAGCCTCTGCTCTGTTCTGTTCCAAAAAGTTGTTGCTCAATTTGACAAAAATGGCCGGTAGGCCAAAAGCGGTGGCCGGCTGGCCACAACTAGTAGTCTGCCGTCTAGAAACAGTGGCCTACTGGCCACTGAAGCTTGGTTCTTCCTGTTGCAACAGAAAGCATACAGAGCACAAACAGGGTATTCTCAAGGCATGTTTTGTACATCTTACCCCTCCTTATCATCAAACAGCTTAAAGGAGTGGCAAGCTCAATTCACAAACCATCAATTAATGCAATTTCATTCCACGATGGCCTATGAACCAAGGTGTACAATTTCAATAAATGCAACATAAAAGACTCTCAAACCTCCTCCCTATCATGGAATTATCAAGGGAAGTGGTTGACATTGACTCTTGAACCGTTTACATCACTAGCAAGTATGAAATGACTCAAGACTCCATAGGTTCAATTAACGTTCGATTGAACCTAAGTTGATTTTATTATCTTATATCACTTTTAGTCCCAATTTTATTACTCCATTTTAATTACCATCCATTCCTTAATCAATTAAGTCCAAAAGTGAGCTTTAAGTCCTCTAATGGAAAGGAGCACCAAACCAAGTGTTGTTTTAGGGATGAGAGAAGTGTCAGGCCGTTGGTAATCAAACCCCAAAAGGGATTAAACCATTAAGAACAATACCTCAATCTCATGCTTAAACAAACAAGTATCTTGAAACAACTTTCAAAGCAAAGAAAAAGCCAAGAAAGGAGGGAGGTTGCAGAGATGATTAAAGGTGATCACAAGTATGAAGAGCAAGAAATAATTGATATTAACTCAAATAGGTTGGTAGCTAAAGCCTAAACCACCAAGCTTATGAGGACAATTACATTATAAGCATGCTATACAAAGCTCAAATGTAATGAACAACTAAAAATAGTCCTAAAACAGTTCTAAAATATGCCAAAAATGTGCTGGAATTAAGCTAACAATAGCTAAAACAATAAGCTAAAACACGAAGCAAATTAAGTTAGTAAACAAGCACAAGGAGGGGAGGCTACCCCCTCCATTTTTGGGACCTCAAAACAACATTTTTAGCCTTTGAAAAACTCTGAAATTCAATGGTAAAAAGCTCAAAAAAGGTTGAGAAAAGAGTGGGAAACACGAGGGCAAAAGCTTAGAGAGCAAGGTTAAAAGAAGGGTGATTAACCCTCCATCTTTGGTAACTTTAAACCACAAGTTTCAGCCCATAAAAATATTTCAAAAACAACAAGAAAAGATAAGTGAGAAGTAGTGTAGAGATGCTCAAAATTATACCTCTTAAAGCAAGGTAACTCTTTTGTTCACAAACCACAAAGCTTACACTTTCAAGGCTGAAATTTGGACCCAATAATCTCAGCAAGGAGAGCTTCAATATTGGTTTAGGAAGTGTTTGGGTAAGGTTGTGTGTTGTTGCAATAAAGAGATAGAGAGAGAATTTTAAGAATTTGACCTTTTAGAATTTTTTGTAACCTAAAAACAAGATGAGAGATTTGGTTTATATAGAAAAACAGCCACTCAGGTTGAAAATATCTATATAGGAATAGCTGGAGCTTTTGGGGGACAAATGGTAACAAATATCTAGGTTTTACACAAGTGGCCAGCCGGCCACTACGTCCACAAATAGTGGGCTGCTAGCCACAAAAATCTACTTCCAGGCCCGACTTTCAATGGGCATATCTCCTTCATCTGGACTCGGTTTTAAGTGATTCTTGAGTCTACATTGAAGCCCTAGAAGTCCACTTTCCAATGGTGGTGGCCTCATAACTCAAATCTAAGTGTACATTAAGGTATGCCTATTTTAGTGAATGCTGCCCAGTTCTCTCTTAACGGTTTCATGCTCAACTTCTTCCCTTACTAGTTTTCTTCCCTCCTCTCCTATTTCCCCGTAACTCTGAACCTATAAATAAGAGGTTTTAAAGATTTTTCCAAGAGTGCACCTCCCTTTCATTTATTTCCACTTTGTCCTTACATGGTTTATCGAAAAGTGCAATTTTTAACGAAATGCGAGCCTCGGAACATCGTAGAAACATTTTCAAAAATATTTTGAAAGAGAGGGTTTTAAGGTCTAAAATAGTTTTAGCCAAAATGGGGTGTAAGGTTGGGATTTAGAAGCTCTTCTTGCTAAAGAAATCGAACATTTGCACAGCATAACTTTCATCATTGAGTGATCAGTCAATGGCGCCCAAGTCTTAAGGGCGGTCAAAAATGGGGTGTTTACATATACGTTCTTTATTTTATAAAATTTTAATATCAAAGACCTTAAAAAAAATTTATCACAATGATAATGCTATTGTATTTATTCGATAGAGTTAGTACAAAAATTATAAAAATTATAAAAAAATTAAAAAGAAAGAAAGAGAGAGAGAGAGAGAGAGAGAGAGAGAGAGAAAGAGAGAGATGTTAATAATTGGAAAACATATGATGCACATCTTTTAAAGGAGTAGTTATTGGCTGGTCTTGGGTACCGTCTATTGAAAAATAAATGGTTTTCGGCAACTTTGATTTGAAATTAAAGTGGGACCCAACCGCCAGTTGAGGTAGGTCTAAGTGGTTTTGTGTTCTCTTAAGTGAGAAAATTTTCATACAAAAACAATGAGCCGAAACCATTGAGTTGTGAATGAGAATTGTCTCATAAAGTGGCATTAATAAAGTTGGGTTTAGATTTGGACTTAGTCTTGGTTTGAACTGGGCCTAGACTTGTACTTGTGCATGTGATGGGTTTGGTCTTAAACTTGGACTTGGACCTAGTCTTGAGCTTTAGGCTGAGCTGTGCTGGGCATAGTTTGTGCATGTGTTAGATCGGGTTGTAACCCAACACCCGTATCTATTTTGCAACCCATCTAATTTAATTCTCAAAACTTATATATTATATACACATTATAATTTATATAATGGTTTTGGAGTTTTGAACCTTTGTAACTCTATCCCTAATGGCTATATTCGATGACATTTGATGACCCCATTAATGTTAGCCTTCATGGCTAAGGCTTTCCCCTACTAGTATAAATAGGGGTCTTTCTCCTCCAACTTACTAGGTTGCTTTTTAGAGAGGTTTTGTGATGGAAAATGAGATGGTGTTTTGAAATAAAAAGTTGGACATGATTTTTTACACCAATAAAATTTTTCCTATATTGTTTTGTTAGCCTCTTCTTTGGTTCTTGTTAGAAAGAGTGCAGCCATTATCAAGTTCGCCGAAACTATTCAGAAGGTATTTCTGCATTAGCTGGTTTCGACCGTGTAATCTTGGGAGGCAGACGCTGGCATACCTTCAACACTGATTAAGAGGCGGCGAATCTGTTTTAAGGAAACTGTGGTATCACACAGGCTTCGGTTTGCTTTTTTTCTTATTATTTGTTCTTTAATTTTTCAGAATTTAGTTTACCTCGATGAGTTCTAATCTTTAGTTATCCATGTTAACAATTGGTTCTTTTAGTAATGTAATCTAATTTATTTCTGTATTTAGTTGTGTCGTTTATTCTATATTTCATCCTTTAATAAAAAAAATTATTTTGTCATTTCTATTTAATTTATTATATATATTTTGCTTGTATTATTATAAAAATACCAACAATCTTAAAACAGGTCTTTTTTAAATAGTTTTTGAAAAAACAATTTAGGTTTATTTCTAATAACTCTTGGAATTAAAATTAATTTAATTACCCAGAGTTATAATTGGATTGTTTTGAGTTGTTTATTTCTAATAATTTATTCATGCAATTTATTTTATGTTAATTAGTTGTTATTGCATGAGTTATTTGATTGTTAGTGTTTAAGTTGGTAGGAGCTTATAAAAATAAAAATTTCATTATGTAAGATTCTTACTATTTTATTTAATTGTTTGATTATTTTATTTTGTAACTAACTTTCTTTACAAGTTTACCTAAGCGAGAAATGATGATATATAATACGAACAAATAAAATAAATTGGAATTAGTAAATTGGACTACTAATTGTTTATTTGAACAGGATTACCTTTGCGTGGAATAAAGAATAACATTGTACCTTCAGAATTTTAGTGAATTTAATTATTTACTTTAGAGTTTAGTTTAATTTTGGATTTATTTCGTATGTTGTTTTGAAAGTTTGGTAACAATTTCAAGAGATTCGGTTAGTCGAGAGGTTTTCAACGGTATAAAGTATCTCCAAACAAGTTTGTTTTAGGAGAAAATTTAGTAAAACAGTTTCAGTTTTTCCTATATAATGGTCTTATTTCTGTGATTGCTTATGATTATGTTGGCATTATTGCATGATAGTATAGCTTAGCATTGTAATGATATTAACTCTTATTCATTCTATTTATTTTTGGTTGTATCAATTGTGAGTTCTTTTATGTCTTGATGTGTAATCAATGAAATTACTCTAAAATATTTTTGTATTCATGAGGAGTTTAACTCTATTGTTATATATATTTGCTCATAGTTGCATGGTTGAATTGCTAACATTATAACCATAATATTTCTATATGTATAATTGATTTATAGTCATACAAATCATGACATTCTTGTAACTGCAATGCATCTAGAGCCTTTGAATTACACATTGTGAGTTATAATTGAAATTACTTGTGTAATATTCATTTTATTGGTTCATTAACTCATCTTGTATCCAAGTGTGTATATGAACAGTAAACATGGAGATTTAGCGGCAATGAGAATAGAGTTTTGTAATGTGTTTTATACAAAAATAAGCATTACAAGTGGAGAAGTGTGTTCTTGGCTAAATAGACGATTCCAGATGCAACCATGAACTCCATTTTGCAGATTTAGACAATTTGTAATTGTAGCAGTTGTAGTTGCATTTCCATATCTATTTGTGTTGGTTTTAATTTCTAATTTGTAATAGTTTCACCATCGTAAAATGAAATGAGAAAGGAAAGAAATTATAAACCTTCGGGGTTTAGAGAAAGTCTTTGGGATTAATTTTATTATTCCAAAGTGTTTTGGTTTTCTGTAATAGAAACCAAAGTTTAGTCTTGGCTAAAGAGTATTTCTGATTTGTTCAGAAATGACAACTATGATGGATTTGGTTTCAAACCTTTGTGGTGAAAGGAAATTTTTGAGTTTAATCTTTTTATTCCCAAAGTGGTAGGAAACCAAGTTTTGAGAAAGTCTTTAGTTATAATTTGATTATTTCCAAAGTTTTTTTTTTTTTTTGGGAAAAGAAACCAACTTTTAGCATTAGCTAAAATATTTCTGAATTTTATTCAGAAATAATTGGCTCAGTTCCGAGAGTACCGGTTAACTTTTATAAGTAGTGTAATTATGATAGCAAATTTTAATTGCTTATAAGTGTTGTAACCTTGGTTTTTTTAACCCAATTTATTCCCTGAAAAACTTAATTCTAACTTTGTTTCTTATGGACTAGGAGTCAACATGCTCTTGAAAGTTTTGTCTAAGGTTAACTTAAGTGGAACCGGTGTAACCCCTCCAATCTTCCTGGAAACTTTACTGACCATGTTCGATTCTAGGGTAAGTGTTGAGATCATTTTTGAATTAAATTTCAGAATTTGAGATTTTCTAGTGTTAAGTTTAGTTTCTGGAAAAACCGAATAGTGAAATTCTGTAGTGATTTTTTAGAAATGGCTTCAAGAGGTGACAATAGAAAATGTTGTTCTACCTGACAACCTTAAGCCTTGCGAGGTTCTTAAAGGAAGATCTAGAGAGATCAAATTAGAGGAAATCATAAGATTGCTGGATAATATCTTTGAATGAATCAGAGGCAATTAGTGTGTTATCCTTATGTCAATTAGGCACGTATGATTGCTAAGTGACTTTGTTTAAAAGCAAAGATGAGACGACCCATTAGGGTGGGTGAATATAATTTTTGAATTTTTAAATTCTAAATATATTATTAAATTGGTGGCTCCTAGCGAGTACAAGATCATTGATCACAGAGATGGAAAACTGGTAGTTCTTAGAAGGTGTTAGACCACTGGCTGCACAGTTATGAGATTGTGCTTCATAGTAGTGAACAGATTATTGATCACATGTCAAGACATGATGGTTCCTAGTAGTGGAGAGGCTATTGATCATATGTCAAGACATGATGATTCCTAGTAATATAAGAGTCTATTGATTGATCATAAGTCAAAACATTATGATTCCTAGTAGTAAAAAGTCTACTGACCACATGTTGAGAAATTAGTGATTCCTAGTGTTAAGACTACTAGCCATATTATGAAGTTCTGAATAGTAGACTATTGAACACCGAATTTGTGTTTCCGAATTTGTGCTTCAAAGTGACATGTTGGACCAAACTTGTTTTGGTGCCTTGAATTCAAGAAAGACCTAATTCGATTAATGATGGTCTAGGAATATGTTTTCTGTGATATGATTTTGAGAGTTTCATAATCATTGTGACACATGGAATTGTTTAAAGACCCTGTATGAATTTTGGAAAGGCCGGGAGCCTTCGTATAAATTCTACAAATATGGGGATGTTATGCAAAAGGTGCCAAATGTGGGGGTGTCATGCAAAATGTGGCAATACCTAAACCCAAGATGGTTAGGATAAGCTTTAAAATCCATTGACTTTGTGTTCAACGGTTATGTACAATATAGTAGTGCATACAGTTTTTTGTGTGGACAAATCTAATATTCAGATTTATACAAGAATATTATCATGAAAATGAGGAAGAGATTTTCATGAGAAATGAGATTAGCCTAGAAAATGTTAATATGCTAGGACTTTAAAGTTCTTCTAGCTAAATCTTCTTAAACCTATATGGTGGCTAGTGAGGCTAAAAGTTTCTTTGAAGCTGTGATTTCTCTAGAAAATTTAGCTTTATCTTGCATAGGTAGTAAGCCTTGGGATGTAAGTGAATGAAAGTCGATGAGATAGGCTTGTTATCAAAGGATATCGGCAAAGAGAAGGCCTGGATTACTTTGATATATGATCACCAGCTATAGTGAGTGTGATTGCAATTGTGCGACATCTGGAAATACATCAAGATGGATGTTCAGATAACTTTCCTATATGAAGATTTAGTTGAATAAATCTTTAAGGTTTGAATACTTGAGACGATATTCAATACTACCAAGTGGATGTTGTATTCTAAGTTTGATATGAAAGATATGGGCCTTGTAGATGTGATTCTGGGTATTAAGATTACTAGAACATCTGGTAGTATTTTACTTTCTGAGTCTTATTATATTGATAAAATACTTAAGAAATTTAGTAAATCAGATACAAGTGTGTCAAGGGCACTGGTAGACTTATGTCTACATTTGGCCGAGAATAATAGTGACAGTGTATCTCAACTAGTATATTCTCGGGTCATTGGAAGTTTAAAGTATTTGATGATTTGTACAAGGCTAGGTATAGCCTACTCAGGTAGTAGGTTTAGTAGATACATGAGTAATCCTAATGCTACTCATTCAAAGGGCATTATGCGGGTGTTGGATTATTTACACTACACCCAGGATTATGGATTGCATAACACTTGATATCTAGTTGTACTAGAAGGGTACAAAGGCGCCTACTGGATATCTAATACAAAGACTACAAATCCATTAGTGGATATGTTTTCTCTAATAAGGGCTGCAACCGTGTCTTGGAGATCTTCTAAGCAAATGTGTATAACGAGATCAATGATGGAATCGAAATTCAGTGCTTTAGATAAAGCTACTAAAGTAACTGAATGGCTTTTCCATTTTATTGAGGATATTCCATGTTGATCAAAACTTGTGCTAGTAGTTTTGTATACTTTGCGACAACCAATCAAGTTGATAGGGCACAGATGGAAGGTCTAAACATTTTTGTCAAACATAGTTCCATACGATGACTACTCTCATGTATTGTCATTATAGACTATACATAGTCTAAGGACGATATTACAGATCCGTTAACCAAAGGGTTAAATCGAGAGTTAGTAGGAAAGTCATCAAAAGGAATGGGGTTAAGGTCTTTAGAGAATGTTACAGGAATGGAAAACTCAACCTAATTGACTAGAGATCCCAAGATCTAGGTTCAAAAGGACAACCTAATTGCGTGTAACAGGGTAAGTCACTGTGGAGGGAAATCCTCTTACCCATTCCTTTATACAGTGATACCCTATGGGATGGAAGGTTAAGCTGATGCTTTTAATGACCTAAGTATTGTGAACAGACAACCATGGTACAACGAGATACCTTATGTAGGTCACCTATGTGAGTGCGAAGTGGGGCCGCTTCTTTAAGAAATGACGAGGCTGAATTCTTTAAAAACACTCTCTGAACCAGGCTAGTGTTCAGGGCCAAACTGGACACATCAATGATAACAAGAACAATGGTTGGAGTAACTCCTATGTGAGGTCTATTGCCTCGATTTACACAAATGGCAAAACAGTTCAAGACATCACGTTTACTGGTCAGCCAGTAATCCGATAGGCTTTCACTACAAAAGGTTCAAGGCCAACAACTATCTTTTCTAATGCAGGGTTATTCTGTGTGCTCTCTCTCAGAGTCTTTGTTGTTAAGCGTTATCTGTTTTTCTTTATTCGGCGAATTTTATTCATGTGGGGGATTGTTAGAAAATAATTAATTTTCGACAACTTTAATTCGAAATTAAAGTGGGATCCAACCGCCGGTTGAGGCGGGTTCGAGTGGTTTTGTATTCTCTTAAATGAGAAGATTGCCATACAAAAATAATGAGCCGAAACCATTGAGTTGTGAATGAGAATTATCTCATAAAGTGGACATCAATAAAGTTGGGTTTAGATTTAGACTTAATCCTAGTTCGAACTGGGCCTAGACTTGTACTTGTGTATGCGCTGGGTTTGGTCTTAGACTTGGACTTGGACCTAGTCTTGAGCTTTGGGCTGAGTTGTGCTGGGCTTAGTTTATGCATGTGCTTGAAATTGGGCTTGGATCGGGTTGTGACCCAACACCCATATCTATTTTGCAACCCATCTAGTTTAATTCTCAAAACTTATACAGTATATACACATTATAATTTATATAATGGTTTTGGAGTTTTGAACCTTTGTAACTCTAGCTAACTCTAGCCCTAATGGCTAGAGTTGATGACATTTGATGACCCCATTGATGTTAGCCTTCATGGCTAAGGCTCTCCCCTACTAGTATAAATAGAGGCATATCTCTTACAACTTAGTAGGTTCTTTTTTAGAGAGGTTTTGTGATGGAAAATGAGATGGTGTTTTGAAATAAAAAGTTAGAGATGATTTTTTACATCAAAGAAAATTTTTCCTACATTCTTTTGTTAGCCTCTTATTTGGTTCTTGTTAGAGAGAGTGCAGCCATTGTCAAGTTCGCCGAAACTATTCAGAAGGTGCTTCTGCATTAGTTGGTTTCGACCGTCATATCCTGGGAGGCAGATGCCGGCATACCTCCAGCACCCATCAACAGGTGGTGAATCTGTTTTAAGGAAACTGTGGTATCACACAGGCTTCGGTTTGCTTCTTTTCTTATTATTTGTTCTTTAATTTTTTAGAATTTAGTTTACCTCGACGAGTTCTAATATTTAGTTATCCATGTTAATAATTTGCTCTTTTAGTAATTTAATCTAATTTATATATGTATTTAGTTGTGTCGTTTATTCTGTATTTCATCCTTTAATAAAAACATTGTTTTGTCATTGCTATTTAATTTATTTTATATATTTTTCTTGTATTATTATGGAAAAACACCAACAATCTCACGTGGTGTCTCGACAATGTTGTGATTGGTAGAGGGGTGAGGTTCACTAATTTCTATTAGGTGATTGGAAAACATGAGAGAGCATAACGAATAGTGATTGGTGAGATGCATGGCCACATGGGCCCCTAGACCAACCAATAATTTTTCCCTTCAAATGGTGTACACCATATGCACCTTATAACTAAAAAAAATGATATAACTTTAATATTTTTAGTAATAACTAAAAATATACATATATATATGTCATAACTAAGCACAACTAAAGAATTCCTATGTCATAACTAAAATAATATCATAACTAAAGAAAAAAATTAGTTATAATTAAAAAAACAAAATGACATAATTATGAGTATGGTACACCATTTTTAAAAAGGTATATATTAGAATTTTCCTAATAATTTGGTAAATGTGACCTATCGGAATGCAATCTTATATAATAAAATTATGTAAAAAAAAAATTACATAATTCATTTTAGAAAAATACATAAATTAAAAATGATAGATCCTAATATTTCTATCAATAAAAACTAAACTGGAGCATCAAATCAGTATTCCCCAGGAGTAATGAATATTTTTTCTCACATTGGGAGTGTTTGGTGTGACTTTTTTAAGTCTAACTTAATGATTTTAATTTTTTTTTAAAAAAATTATAATAAGTTGTCTAATTAAACTTATTTAGAACAATTTCTCATTCTAACAACTTGGGGAGGTTGGGTGCAAGACAATTTAAACTCACAGCCAATCGCAAATTCATTTGATTGGGTGCGAAACAAGTTCAACTTTGCAAGAGGTTGGATGCAAATGATGCAGCAGCAACAACATCCATCTTCTCTTCCCACGACGTCCTCTCCAGTTAAGGTATTTTCATTTGATTGTTGTGTTGCTCTACACAACAATGTGTGATTTTAAATAGTTTGGACTTAAAAATAATAATTATACAACTGTAATAACTGTTTCTTGATTTGTATGCTTTAAGATTGCCTTGTATTGCATGCATAATATATATAGTTTTGTATTAAATACTTCTTTTCTTCTTGTACAAATCATAATAATTAAACTATATTCAAGATGGACTTCTAGGACAATATAAGACACCTTCATTATGAGGTGCCTTTTTGGTCTAGAACTCTGAATTTGACAATAATTTTTAATTTATCATTCTTAAATGATCTTTAATGATATGGCATTGAGGTTAGACCGTACATGATGAAATATATGATAAATTAAAATTTGACACTTATTAGACACGTCATTAGGGTTTAAGAGTAGTTTTAAAGGGTGATAAATTAGGTATTTTAAACATTTTTCAAATCTCAAATCCATAAGGTTAATTATGGTGTTGGGACAATTTTTTTTAGACTTAATATAAGCAGAGATTTTTTTGGCCACAATTTCAATAAAAATTTAGGTCATAAACAACAACTTTGTTCGTGAGTAATTATCTTGTTTTCAGAAATTTTATATTGGCGGTGTGCCTAACTAATAGTAGGGATTTAAAAGTTACATAGACCTAAAAATAAGAAAAAAATGAAAAAAATGATAATACACTATTAAACAGTACACAGTCACATAATCTTTCTGACCGGAATAATAATTTCTCTTTGCTAGTCTATTCCTTAGGCTGACCCTAGTTGATATTTGATAATTAAGAATAAATATTATAGATTTATAGTCCATTTGAATAGGTGTAGATTCCAAATCAATAGATTTGAGCTTGGGATCCTTTGTTCCATATTCTCGTTCCCTTCTCTGTTCCAAAACTCTTGTCTAGACGCACGTGTCCAACAAAGAAAAAAAAAATTGCACCTACTATATACTATAAGGAAAAGTCTATGAACACAAAAATTTCCAAACACAGAATACACCAATAAGACATGTATGCGAACATATTCGCATCTTCGCAACTACAATTGCAAACAATCTCACATTTATGTATTCTGTGCGATACTGCAAACCAACCAAACCGGTGAATTCCCCTCTCTGTCTTCCTCTCTTTGAATTTAGTAACAGACATTTCCACTGCTTGGCATTCTTTCACCCCTTCCACTTCTCTTTGGATTTGTTGCACTGCCCTATGTGACTCATAAGCAACTAGATCAAATGCATTGGTTGTGGCAGAGTAACAATTACTAAAACGACATTAGAAGAAAAATTATTTGATCTGGGTCTTTATTTGAGTTTATTTCTTTGCTCTGTTTTGGGTTTGGGTGCCTTTCATTTTCATTTTATTGACCGACTCCATATTTGAGATTGCAGACTTGATGTCATGTCGTAGATACAAGATCAGATTTTCTTTTTTTCTTTCTTCTTTTTTTTTTTTTTTTTGTGGTTTGAATTTGGATTTATATTTTTTTGTGTGATTTGGATTTAAATTAGAAAAGAAGAGAGAGAGGGGAAGGAAAGACAGGGACAGGAACTAGAACAGAGCACCCATTTGACCTTAAATGAATAAGGATAATAGTTTAGTAATGAATTTGAAAGTTGAATTAAATAGCTTAATCTTGATGGATTTAAAATCACCGTATAAAATTAGTTATTTAAAATCATGCTAAGTATTGCTATTTTAACTCTAACACACATATATATATATACTAGCGGTTGCCACACGCGATGCGTGTGCTATTCAAATAAATAAAAATAAAATAAGAAATTTATTATATATTGTGTGCTAGTCAAGTGGTAAGAGTCTTATTCATTTGATATAAGTCTAAGGTTCAAGTCCCCTCCACTCATTTATCTAATTTTTTTCTTTTTTAATTTTAAGTAAAAAAAAGTGGACACATGGCAGTTTAAGAAACAAAGCTTCAGCACACCATAAAAGGTGTTCACTTTATAATAAGATAGATAGATAGATAGATATCTTCTACTCATTTTTTGCAACCGATTTTACTCATTACCTATCCATTGAATGAATTTTCTCATTATTATGATTAAGATCTGGTGCCCCAAAACTACCACCATAGAAAAATTCAAGAGTCTTGCAAGCATAGATTCAAATACCTCTTAATGATGCAAAGATCACATGGTATTTTCTAATCATATCTTTAGATAGTATTTATTATTAAGGTCATGCGATAAAGAGAAAGTTCAAACATATCCTTACATATTAGAGGACATGCTCAAAATCACCAACTTCAAAAAAAAAAAAAAAACACAAAACACAAAATGAAACAAAACTATAACATGACTCACACATGACCCTTTTTTAACCCACGTGGCCATTCATTACACACAATCCCCTATATCTCGACCATTACTCAACTTCTAACCAAAATTACTCATAACCCATTTTAGTGCTAGAACATTAGCTAACAAATCCACTCAAAATGCCTAAGATACCCTCACAACCATAACATTGTCCAAGACAGGGCCACATATTTGACCATAGTCATGAACCTTAGTGTAAATTAACTGTAAAATGTGAGTCTTGTCCTAGCCGAAATTGCTTGGAACTTGAAACTTGCATTCTTGAACCCACTCTTTCCATGAGATGTATAGGAAGCTTTTAGGGTTTCTTTTGCAACAAAATCTTCGATCATCATCGATCCATGGCAACCATTCTTGGCATCTCCAATGGAGAAAGTGAGGTTGTAGAACTTATTTGGGATTGTTCTTATGACTTGGGCAGTGGCACTTTCTCTCCCTCCAACTAGTTCCATCGCGGCAAGTTCGGAGGGGACAGAGAAGTGTCTTGAGTTTATGTATTTGACTGGTTTGAGTGACTCAATGATTCATCTAGGAACTGGTGAAATTAGGTCCCTTTTTTTTGGGAAGATGAGGACTCCTGTTGAGAAGTTCTTGAACACTTGTGGACCAATTTCAAATCCATTATTTTTTACTAGTTTACCTGCATGTGGACTAGTTTTACTATGCAACAATGAGTTTGTAGTAGCTACTTTATGTTCAAATCTTTCATACCCGTTGTCTAATGTTTCTAAGGTGAGGTTAGTGATTTTTGGAAAATATTATCAAAGAGGTTTTGTGATTAGTCAAATTTTGTTGCATATGGTTGAAGATTTTGACTTATTAGATTAGCATTTTTAACATACTTAGAGGTTCAAAATGGCGAGATGATAAAAAGTGAAGAGTAATATCTTGCAAGCATAAATTGAAATACCCCTTAATGATGCAAAGATAACAAAGTATTTTCTATCATATCTTTAGATAGTATTTATTATTAAATTCATATGATAAGTAGAAAAAGAGATATAGAGAGAGATAGATAAACAAATAAAAGAAATAAAAGAAGAGTGAATAAATAATATATAAGGACTGTTATATATGATTTATTTTTTTATCACATTGAATCACTGAATCACATAGTAATATATTATTAGTTGTTAGTAATTATGTAATAATCTACTACTATTATAAAGTGTAAAGAGCCTACCATGTTTTCTACTTTTTTCTAAATCTCAATTTTACCTTCTCAAATCTATTATATTTTCTAAAAGTCATGAAGAGCCCTATATAAACCAACTGTTCCTTCTTATTTTCCTGTGTCTGCTTCTATATTGATATACATAATATTTACAATACAAATCACTGTGAATAATTTTGGTTAAACTTTAAAATTGTATGCATTTATTCGAATCTAGACAGAGAAAAATGCATACATTTTTAAAATATAGATTTGTGTTGCATTTAAAAATTTGTAAGTTATCTTCGTACACTTTCTTTTTATTTAAATTATATTTTATGAATTGTAATATTTACATAGTACTTTAATTAACAATGTATGACGTCAAAAGTTTAAACAATAACCACTTTTGTTGGTTTTATTTTTTAAATTTGTTTTTCACTTTTTGATATTTCATATTTTCTCACTTTTGGTGATTAAAGATATTGAAATTTCTTCATATTTTATATTTAAATTATACTTTTACATAAAAATATAATATCTAATAATTAAAATAGAATTAAAAGTAAAATATCAGTAAAAAATTTATAAATTCAAACATGCATTGATTTTTTATTATTATATTTTTTTTGTTTTTATTATTTAATATTAATAATTTTTTTCTAAAAAGAATACATAACAAATTATTTTCTAAGTGTATTTAGATTAAGTGAACCTAAACCTCAAAGTAAAATAAAAAAATAGAAAAAGTGGTAAATTAAGTGAATCTAAAAAGATAATAAAATGGTTATTAAAAAAATGTCAAAGACAAAAAATATGAAAATCAAAAATTCAAAACAAAAGTTTGGGGAAAAAAAATCAAAACTAAATATCTACATTATGACCAACTATTTAATTATGAATAATTAACTTCTAATTGTCACTATATTATATTATTGTAAAGATTACACATATTACTTTTGTAACATATATATATATATATATATCAATGTCTACATACATAAATATAAAATATATATATAATTGTAAATTTATATATATTATTGTATTCATACATTGTCAATCTGTAATACTATATTACCATCAGATACTTTAATTTTATAACATGTATCACTTTAGTAATATATAGTTATATTTGCTAGGGAAAATTTGTGAAATACAATATTGTTCTCCAATCAACTTATGTTTAATACATATATACATACATGTCATACAATTAAGTGTTCACAATAAACACTTTTAATAACAAACTAAAACTTTGCAAGACATCTCCATGACCACAATAATTATACTTTTTTTTCCCTCATAGAAAAAATCACATTATTGAGAAAAATGAATTTTGAAATTCATAACAATATGATATTGCTTCAAACTCTTACCCATCAAAATATTTTTATTACAATGAGTTATAATGACGAGTAAGAAGAAAAACAAAAAGATTGTGAAATAAAAATTGCAGAAGATCTATTGCAACATACTCTCTAAACAAAGTTAGACAAGCTGAAGTAGGAATTATCCTATTTATTGTGAAATTCAAGAAAAACAATGTACCTTATGCACACATTTTAGTCAAATTACAAGGAAAAAAAATCAAATGATGCCCAAACAATATCGCAACAACTCAATGATTAGAAAATAAGTACATCAAATAAAAAATTTTGATCAATTTTTGTCATATGCTAATTACTTACAGATGGCAAAATAAATTATGTAACTTAATAGTTTTATGAGAGTGACCCTACAAACACTTACAAGTATGGATCTATAAATATCGTGAAAACAATTATGAAATTCATATATCAATCGAAATATTAAGCTACAATATCATTCCATTTAAAAAAAAAAAAATTATTTCACATTTTCTACATAAATGAAAATATACTAATGACTAATGTTATATTTTTCAACATGCAAAATATTCGTGGCACAGGAAACGAGACTCAATAACTCTTGATGTATAAAAATATGTTACATATTGATATTAATGCATTCTTACACCAATAGTATGCAAATAATATGCAATAGTGGGTTCAATGAATTTGTATTATGAAATGAACTATTTAACAAAATTGTATAATTGTGCAATTAATTTCATACATTCAATTATATTACAGGTATGAATTATGAAAATTTGAAATGAAAAGTTCATAGAAAAATATTTGTGTAATACTAAGGGGAATCGAAAAGTTACGCATGCATAAACAAGAATATCAGCCTGAAAACTCCTCTGTTTTGCTGCCAGAAATGTTCTGTTTCGCAGTCAAAAAATTAATATGTTTTCACCCCAGCCTTTGCTCTATTCTGCCATGAAAATGGCACTGCCTGCAAAAAGTAGAGTGGCCGGCCGGCCACTGTTTTTTAGGGTTTGCCTTGCTACTACAGAAATGAAACAGAGCAAAAATAGAGTGTTTCCAAGAGGTGTTGGTCCCTTTTGCCTCCCCCTATCATGAAACTGATCCAGGGAAGAGTAGGATCGATTCACAAATCATCGATTGGCGCAAAGTTGTTGCGTGATGATCTATGAATCAACGGGAATCGAAAAGTTGCACATGCATGAACAAGAATATCCGCCCGAAAAACTCCTCTGTTTTGCTGTCAGAACTATTCTTTTTTGCAATCAGAAAATTAACACTCCCTCCGTCCCAAAATATTAGTCCCTTATTCCATTTTTCATTGTCCCAAAATATTAGTTCCTTTTCAAAAATAAAGTACAAAAATAATATAAATTTCCTATTTTGTCCTTCTTTTAAATTAATAAACAATATAAAAAGTACAATTATGACATTTATATTCCCAAAAAATGTAACACCTTCAAAATAATACATAATCCCAGCATCTAACAGTTCGATATACATGATAAATAAATCACATTTTCATGCATACATCAGAGTTAACATTGCAAATGGTGTTTCATATAAGTTGAAAATGTTTTCAAAGATAATAGAATGCCATGTGGGCTTACATCTTTCCAAGTTGTTACTTGGTTACACAAGAGAAGAGTTCTAACTCCTTTACAGGTAAAGCCCTCGGCTCGCATTCACATGAAACCAACAAATAACAAATAACAAAGCAGAATCTTCAATTCCTAAACCTCCTAAGCAAAGATCTTGGAGGCGGCATGTCTCATGTACCTGAAAATGGTGTCCCAAGTAGGGTGAGTCAAAGCCCAGAAGAGATAAACTAAACCCAATATAAGAAAAAAACTAAAATATTAACATTCGACAAATGATTAACACTTGTAACCCAACTCACACCCTTCCCATAGCCTAGCAACAATTACCTCCATGTTTCAATCCACTTCCCTTAATTCCTCCAATTAGATTCCTAACTATGGTTCATTATCTAACCAATAATTTAAATGAGGCTGCAACTCAACTCGTTAACATTTCTGTTTTTCACAATTCAAAATGAGACTACAACTCATGTATTTAACACTTCAATTATCATCAATTCATAATGAGACTACAACTCATGTAATTAACACTTCAATTATCAACTTCATTAATGCACTTCAATTTATAAGGTTTCGGGACTTTCACCCCGGACACTCCGACCAACTTAATTATCTATGGAGTCCATCCCCTATCTCCTCCCAAACAATGGAGTACATCCTCTATCTCCTCCCAAACAAAGATACATATACAATGTAATAAAGCATATAATCACACGTATGGAGTACATCCCATATCTTCTCCTAAACAAAGGTACATATGCAATGTATTAAAGCAAATAAGCACATATGGAGTACATCCCCTATCTTCTCCCAAACAAGATAGATATACAATGTATTATAGCACGTAATCATATATGGAGTACATCCCCTATCTTCTCCCAAACAAGATACATATACAATGTATTAAAGCACGTAATCATATACGGAGTACATCCCCTATCTTCTCCCAAACAAGATACATATACAATGTATTAAAGTCTTTATCTTATACCATGATCAATTAAGGCACATATTCAATGTGTTCTTCCCACTTTCATATTCAATGACATTTTTCAATTGATTAGTTTCAATTTACTTAATCATCATGCAGTTCTACAACAATCAAGACTATCCTTCACCGATAGCCCAAAACAGTTATTCCTAGACAGATAAATGAATTTACCAAACAGATAAATTATCACATTTTCCATAGGTGAGTGATTTATCAAACCGACCACACCAACTAGTCCCAATTCCATCCAATTTCATGATGTTCAAATCAATTTCATATTTCTCACAATTTCCCAATTAATTATACAAATTAATTATTTAAATTCAATTAGGGCATTTCTCCATTTTCTCAAACATTGATCCTAAGACCATATCTCACTTGTCAAACCCACAAAACCTCACTTTCAAGACCTATATACATATGGAGCTTAAAAATACAAAACCCCTCTCTTATATAACACAAATCTCAAACCCTAATTTCCAAAATCATCAAATCTCAACATTTATACTAAATGACTAATATTTATGTTAAAACTCATAAGAAGGAGTAGATCATCCCTACCTCGAAGTTAAGATCCCAAAGGAGAAGATGAAGAAACTCGGAAGTGCTCCAAAGTACAACTTTTTTGAATCAAAGTGTAGCCCGCACCAAGCTCCATCTTTCTTACAAAGAGATTAGGGTAGACCCACCAAAGAACCAAGGGTATTTGTAGAGAGAAGGTGTATGTAGAGAGAGAAAGAGGGTCGGATCTAGGATTTAGAAGTGAAAAGCGATGAAAAAGTGAAGAAGAAACACGCTGCTGCAACTGATATACTCGAGGCTCGCTCGAGCGAAGGAGTGGTCGCTCGAGCGACCAGACACAGACAAATCTCGCTCGAGCGCACAAAGCCTCGCTCGAGCAAACAACACGAAGCTTCAGATCTGCAACCCAGAAGCACGCTCGAGCGCAGGAGTCCTCGCTCGAGTGAAGGAAAGCTCGCTCGAACCAAGAAATACAACCTTCAGGTCCAAAAAAGAACCAGACGCACGCTCGAGCGAAGAAAAGTTCGCTCGAGCCAAAGCTGTGTCTGAAAAGAAAACCTGAAGACCCACAATACTCGCTCGAGTGTACGAAACCTCGCTCGAGCGTGGAAGGAAAAACACAAGGCTCGCTCGAGCGGCAAAGTCCTCGCTCGAGCTAAGAGACCAAAAACTGGACAGCAACCATTTGCTCCAATACCTAATCGACCTGTTCGAACCTGCCCAACACACCCCAAAACTCAAATACAAAGAATCAAAAGATGGAAACAAGAATAAGACAACAAAATACATCCACAGAATCAAGTCCAGAATAAAATAAACAATAGAGGGAAAATCGGGATCGCTATAAAAAATGTACTATCAAAAGGGTAATTTTGGAAAATCAACTTTTTTAAAGTGCAATAATTGTACTACCAAAAAAAGTTGGATTCCCCAAAAGGAACCATTATTTTGGGACAGAGGGAGTATGTTTTCACCCTAGCCTCTGCTCTGTTCTGCCATAAAAATGGTATTGCCTGCAAAAAGTAAAGTGGCCGGCCGGCCGGCCTTGAAAAGTGGTCGGCCAGATAGAAAGGTTGCCGGCCTGCTACTATTTTTTAGGGTCTTCCCTATTGTTATAGAAATGAAACAGAGCAAAAATAGAGTGTTTCCAGGAGGTGTTTGTCCACTCTACCTCTCCCTATCATGAAATTGATCTAGGGAAGAGTAGGATCGATTCACAAATCATCGATTAGCACAAAGTTGTTGCATGATGATCTATGAATCGATGGGACAAAGGTTCAATAAATGAAAATAAAATACCAAAAAAATCTCTTCCCTATCATAGAGTTACCTCAAGGGAAGTGGTAGGCATCGCTTCTCGAATCATCACTAAAGAGTATGTAATGACTCGAGATGCAATAGGTTCAATTTACGTCCGATTGGACCCAACTTGACTTTATTATCTTCTTTACCACTTTTACCATTTTTATTAGCTTCTTTTAACATTACCTTTCCATTCTTTATTCATTTTTTTCCAAAAATGAGTGTTATGTCATCTAATAAAAAGAAGAGTCAAAGAAGAAGTTGTCTTTGAAAGAGATGTAATGCCTTGATAATGAACCTTCGAAGAAAAAAAGAAGAGAGATTAAAGAATACAGAAATGTACGTTGAGAGAAAAGTAAGGAAAAGGTTTCGAGAGAAAATAGAGAGTGAGTGTCGAGTGATGTGAGAAATCATAAATAAGAAAATGTGGGAAAAAATACCTAGAGAAGTAGTGGACTCCCTGCAAAACGAATAGTCTCTCGTCGATGGAAACAATCTAAACCCATCAAAGTCTTGGCTAACGCTAAACCTATGCAGCTCTTACCCTCCTTGAGGCATTGGGCCACTTCAATCAACCTAATGCTAGCTCCATCGTAACTAGGGGCAAGTAGGAAGTGTGTACGTAAATATAAACAGAAGGCATGTTAACGATAACCTCGCCAGAGAAGGTCACCTTTGTCTCCAATACCGAAAAATCAATGAATCAAACTGGGGATGTCCAACTCCCCGTCATGAGCCAAGGACTGAGCCTTGTGTAAAGTAAAAGACATGTTTGTTGTTTATTGTTTATTATTTAAGATAAGATTGTGATCTCAACAATCTAACTGTACATTAGTATTTATGTTTATAAAAATTTTCATTTATTATTTAAATTCTTCAGTCAAGTATGTATTCATTTATTACTTAGTTGTATTTTTGATATAAATTAATTTATCCATACAAGTCTCCATACTTTATACACATATCACATACCAATTTAAGAGGCACGCATAATTACAGTACTAACAATTGATGAAAAATCATGTGTCACGTACAACGCACATGCCCAACCACTATTATTTATAAATAAATGAACTAATAATTATGAATATTTATATAAGAGGTGATAGAAAATCGGTGACATATAATACTTCTCTAATATAAAATTTATAAGAAATTTTTCACATAATTAAACATTTAAAGTGACAAATTAAACATACATATATATATATATATATATATATTAAAAAAGATAAAAAAAAAATAGGGATATAAAAATTTCACAACATATAATGAACTAATTATTTTAAATTAAATAATATTTCTGTTCTCATATTCTTTTAGACATTCTTAGGCATTGGTTTGACATCAGTAAAGAAGAATTAAGCTAGAAACCTATATAAGGGATTAAATTAAGATATAATATTTGTATAGGCAATGTGTTTCAATGTGTATTATTATGTATTTTGTGTAGGTGAGCATGTGGATCGTCAAGTTTAGAGTCGCTTCGGGAGTCTACCCCTTTTGTGAAGCTGTTCGTGAAGTGCCTCCGTGATGGGGCGTTTCTTGGTCTCTAGCGGAGCCAAGCTTTGTCAACCCTTTCTTTAGTCTTTTATTTTTGTCATTTGTGTGTATGGAAGTTGTGGTAAAAGTTGATTATAAATATTACTATGAAATGTTGAATAAGATTTAAGCTCCTTATGAAGTTGTAAGATAAGCACTGTTCAATAGACTGTTTAATTATTGGTTTTGCTTTTGCTAAGTCCCGCTTATAATTATGTAATTTGATTTTGTCTTTGAGGCCGTAGGTAAAGTCGTATGAATGAAAAATTGTATTATCAAATTTTTATTGTATTTATACTTGTGTTTTCACATAATTTGCATTATGATTTAGATGAAAAATAAATCTAAAGATTAGAGTTTAGATCGTCAAAATTTAAAACTCAAGATTTATTTTATTATAATAGTCAAATTCTATAATTTTTTGTTTGTTTGTAATTTTTCATTCTGTTTGCAAGTTTCCCCAAAAAATTAATATAGGTAATTTTTTTTAATGGATTTTAATAATTAAAATTATAAGTTTTTCCATAAATTTAGAAATATTTTGTAGAAATACCATTTATTTGCAATTTTCCCTTCTTTCTATCTATAGAATAATGTTTGGAAAGTTGAACCGTTGGGAAATTAGAAAAGGGGCCGGATCAAGGAATATTGGAAGCTTGCTGTGCTGCCGGTTGCATTCTTTGCTTTTGGAGTGAAATCTTTGAGATAAGGTTTTTGTTGTCTCTTTGGTTGGTTTCAGTGTTGTTCCAATGGTGGGTTGGACTGTTAAGTAGCGTCTGGTAGCGTTTACGTTCTTAGTTTATGTTTATAAAAATTTTATAAATTAATTTTTATTTATTTTTAGAAAAATATAAATTACAAACGCATTTAGTTTGAACAAAATATTTGAAAATTTTAAAAAATATAAACTAAAAAATATGTTTGTTCAGGCCTAAAATATTTATATTTATTTTTTATAATTTATGAAAATGGGATCATACACATTATAATTGGGGAAAAAAATAATTGAAAAATAAATTTATTTGAAAAAAAAATAATTGAAAAAAATTTAAATGAAAAAAAATTAATTTAAAAAAAATTTGTTAGTCAAATTTTTAAATTTCTATTTAAAAACCAACGTAAACTCATTTTTTGAGTTTATATTTTTTCTTCAAATTTATAAACTGAGACAACCATTTATAAACTAAAAAAATTATCAAATAAGTTTTTATGACAGTTTTTAAAATTTTTGTAAATATAAACTGACAATTGAAAATTTGTTTTGTCGTGATTGGTTCTTCACTGACTTACCAATTTTGTGTGTTGTACTAGCAAATGATTGAAATTATTTTTTGGAACCAACTTGGTTAGAATCATTCAA
The DNA here is from genome assembly GCA_030407325.1 of Camellia japonica. Taxonomy (NCBI): domain Eukaryota; kingdom Viridiplantae; phylum Streptophyta; class Magnoliopsida; order Ericales; family Theaceae; genus Camellia; species Camellia japonica. The sequence goes on from JAPPVO010000017.1 coordinate 8,803,319, forward strand.
TTTCGCTTTGATGATTTTGCACTCACCTTTTGTTTTTTTTATGGCTTTCATCTGTTTTGTTAGCTATCTTTATCAATACAATTCTTTTTTATTGATTAAAAAAATTTATTGGTTCAATCCTCAGATCAACTAAAATTAAACTGTGATATCATAAATATATTATTTTAAATTATTTTGATATTGATTATTTGTTAGAAAAATGTATTTGACAAAAGAATGAAATGTATGTATTAATAATAAAAATGTTTTCTTGCTAGTTATTAGGAAGCAATGGTGTGGACATACTAGCTTTTGGGAATAGAAAGGTGGGTCCTACTACAACGGGGCAGTCCGAAGTTGAGTTTGGGGGGATTTTTTTCCGTTGAAAATTCCCTCCTAACGAAATGTTAAGTTTTATGAAAAAAAATCATGAAAATTATTATGAAAAGATCTGTATCGCTAAATTAAATATATAAAAAATATCATATTTAATCTAATGATATAAATCCTTTCATAATAATTTTCATAATTTTTTTTCATGAAACTTAACATAACCTTTTGTCATAATAAACTTGAAAGGTGCCGGGAGTGGCAAGGTCAAGGATCAAGGGTAAGGTGGGCCCTGCTTTCTCTTGTTGAAAAACATTTTCTATTCTAGTATGTCCACACCATACCATACTAGCTTGTCATAATAAACTTGAAAGGTGCCGGGAGTGGCAAGGTCAAGGATCAAGGGTAAGGTGGGCCCTGCTTTCTCTTGTTGAAAAACATTTTCTATTCTAGTATGTCCACACCATACCATACTAGCTTGTCATAATAAACTTGAAAGGTGCCGGGAGTGTCAAGGATCAAGGATCAAGGGTCGGCAATTGAAAACATTTTCTTTTGTTTAACTGTTTGCCGTTTGGCTTGTATGAACGTTATTCTAGTGGTGGTTTCCGGTATATTTGTTATAATTTTTATAATTATAGAAACTATCTTTACTTTTAAAATTATTATTAAAATTCTTTCACAAAATCGTTTGTCAATTTATTTAACAGAATATGATGATATCATGCTGTACTATGAGTAAAAAATTTCAATATTACCCTTTATACTCAAATAGTAAATTTCACTCACCTCTCTGAGGCTTTACAAAAAATTAATAAAGACCCATATATTATTTTAATAATGTTAAATAAAATTATTAAATTTTATACAATATTTTTAAAAATTCTAAATTGTTAAGACAAGCATATATATAGTAGAATACCCAAACATTACCTTATTTAAATAATAATAAAAAAGAGTTAATAAATTAATCACCATTAAACCTTATACTAAATTAAATAGAATCATTTATTTGAAAATTATGAAACAAAGTATAAAAGATGTTTTATTTTTTAAAAAGACCATCAATTTTATAAATAATTATTTTGAGAAATTAGAGTTTGAATAAAAATTTAAAAATACATATAGGTATTTGATTATTTTTTTGGGTATGAAAAATACATATTTGGAGAAATTATCCCTCTTTTTCCATTTTTTTATTTTCTCATTCATTTTTTCATAGTATCACTGCAGCAAATAGCAGCACCATATAATTTTATTATTATTATTATTATTATTATTTGTTCTCTTCTCTATGTTATTACCTCAATTTTTTTCATCATTTTTTCTCTTCCATCAATGTTAGCTAGCATTACATAATATCATAGCAACTTACGAAATATGAATTTTTCTTTTGCTTTATAAACATATTTGTGTATTAAATTCTTTTAAAGAAAATAAACATAATAACATTTCATATTTATAATAAAAAATTGACTTATAAAAATTACCAAATGTTACCTCATAAATACATATATAAAAAAATTATCATTTTATCTTTTCACAATCTTATATTATTCTCAAATTTTAATTATCATTAAAAAAAAATAAGTCAATATTTCTCACCTTAATAATAAAATTTTTACAAATAAATATAAAAGTGAAAAAATATCTAATCACGTTACAATAAATTAAAATTAGATGATAAGGAATGAAAGACAAAGAAATTTGAGAATAATAAACTGTTTAAATTTGTCATTTCTTACATCTAATTAAAATAGAATTTTACTTGAAGAAGTAAATTATTTGAAAATAACAAAATACTCAAATAATTTGTTATTTATTACATCTAAAATCTATATCTCCATCTTTGTTCCTTTCATTTAAATCATTTTTATTAAATTAAATCTCAAAATTAATTTAAATAAAAAAACGTGGATATTCTTTCTTAATTTCATTAATGGTTGATTTTTTATTTTATTTTTTTAACTTATAAAAGTTCAAAACTGATAGTGGAAAAAAAATACAAAGTCAAGGAAATACAACCAAAAAAAAAATGTGAGAAATAAAATAATAATTTAATATATAAGTAAATTACAATTAAAGGATATTATGGCCATATGCATAATCAAGTTAACACTATTTGGCTTAAACTAACGGGAGATGAGAATCTTGACAATATCAAAAAGAATAAAGAAAATTTTTTGTAATTATTAAAATTACAAAGAAAATTTTTATAATCATCAAAAATCTCAAGATAGGTGAGTGTAATGTTTTTATAGCCTCTTATTTTCTTGAATTCAACCCAAACTTAAAATTATTATTCCACACGCAAATTGTACTAAGCCGATGCATGAAACCTTCCATAACGCGGGTTAATTTTTTGGGACATGCTTATCTCAATGTGGATTGGAAGATGTTATTGGGCCTATGGTATTTACATAGGCTCTATTTTGATAATTTGAATCGTATAATATATATAGTTCATTAAGTATTTTATTTTTGTAAAAAATTATATTAATCGGATATCAATAACTACTTAATGGGATCAGATTATTATCAAAAATTTATTTTGAAAATTATATACCATTAACAAAAATCTGATCTGATCAAGTAATTATCGATATCTGATCAAAGTAATTTATTGCAGAAATAAAATACTTAACGAATTATATGTATTAACGGTTTAAATTATCAAAATAAAACTCGTGATGTGCCTCCATAATCCCAACCGCATACTCTAATCCAATCAAATTGAAAGAAGCCTGATCCTAATTTTTTTTGCTTTTTTTAAGTAAACAAAAGTGATGACGCATCAGCCCCATAATCATCCTAATATAAAGGGAGAGGACGAGAAGAGCAGAAAAGCTACCAGAAGGGAGCAAGACGATCCCCCCCCCCCCCCCCCCAACCACCATTACCACCACCACCCCCAGAAGCGCAGAGCAGCTAGCAGAAGGGAGCTGACGTCATTTGCGAAGGGAGCTGACGTCATTCGCCTCCCCCCCCCAAACACAACAACCTCACCACCACCACCACCCACCACCCACCACCACCACCCCCGGAAGCGTAGAGCAGCTAGCAGAAGGGAGCTGACGTCAGTCGCGAAGGGAGCTGACGCCATTCGCCTCCCCCCCCCCCCCCCAACCCCCCCAAAAAAAACCTCACCACCACCACCACCCACCACCCACCACCCCCACCCCCACCCCCGGAAGTGTAGAGCAGCTAGCAGAAGAGAGCTGACGTCATTCGCGAAGGGAGCTGACGTCATTCGCCTCCCCCACCCACCCCCACCCCAAACACACCTCACCCTCACCACCACCACCCCCGGAAGTGTAGAGCAGCTAGCAGAAGGAGCTGACGTCATTTGCGAAGGGAGCTGACGTCATTCGCCTCCCCCCCCCAAACACAACAACCTCACCACCACCACCACCCACCACCCACCACCACCACCCCCGGAAGCGTAGAGCAGCTAGCAGAAGGGAGCTGACGTCAGTCGCGAAGGGAGCTGACGCCATTCGCCTCCCCCCCCCCCCCCAACCCCCCCAAAAAACCTCACCACCACCACCACCCACCACCCACCACCCCCACCCCCACCCCCGGAAGTGTAGAGCAGCTAGCAGAAGAGAGCTGACGTCATTCGCGAAGGGAGCTGACGTCATTCGCCTCCCCCACCCACCCCCACCCCAAACACACCTCACCCTCACCACCACCACCCCCGGAAGTGTAGAGCAGCTAGCAGAAGGGAGCTGACGTCATTCGCGAAGGGAGCAGACGTCATTCAAAATCAAAGGGAAGGGAGTTTCCTTCATTCACCAAGGGAGGAGGATTGCAATAAGAGGAGAGGAGATCAGCATCCCAATTCTGCCAAACATGCAGAGAGGCTTACCTGTCATGTCATCATCATCTTCATTGCAATCACAAAATCAGAGGTTAGTCTCACTCCTCTTCTGTCTTCGCCATCAACCCTCCTTCAAAATTTCTACTATTTCATTTTTATTCAATTCACATTATTTTAAAGAGATATGTTTCACCTGCAATTTAGAAATCTTTTATTAATCTAATAAAGAGCCGTGTTGTTGTTTTATTTTTGTTTTGGAGATAGATGCATGCCAGTGAGAAAGAGTTGATTAATGCATCTCCTCCATCTCAATGCATCCAGACTCCCCTGGGGTGGTGCCCCATGGATGCAATCTTCACAGAACCACAAAATCAAATATATGTATGAAATTATTATTTATTTTTCATAACTTTTTCAAAATATAAATGTAATTTCTTGACTCTATTTTTTTTTCACTACAAGTTTTTAAACTTTATAAAAAAATAAATAATAATTTAACCACTAATAAAGGTGATAAATTAATTTTAAGATTTAATTTAATAAAAATAGTTAAATGAGAAAATAAAAATGGAGAAATAAATTTTAAGTATCATACATAACAAATTAATTGAGTATTTTATTCTCAAATAATTTCTCCATTCAAGTAAAAATTAATTTTAATTTTATGATTAATAAATGAGAAATTGTTTGAATTGTTTATTATTTTCAAATGATTTCTTGATCTTTTATTCCCTATCAACTAATTTTAATTTAGTGTAAGGCTATTAGATTTTTTTTACTTCTATATTTATTTATTTTTGTAATCATGTAAGATATATTAATCTGTATTTTTCTAAATATGCCTCAACTAGAAATTTAATGACTCAAAGATAAAAATTAAAATTTAAAAATAATATATGATTGAGAAAAGATAAAATAATAATTTTTTTGCATATGAATAAATAAGTAATGCAAATTGCCGGGAAAAAAATAAATCCATTTATTTCAATTTTAAAAAAATTTAAATAATAAATACATTACTTAAAATAATAAATTTTACGTTATTTATGTAGTGTGAAATAAGTTTTATATTAAATTATTAGGATGTTATATAGTAATATTAATTTTCAAGAAATTGTTTATTTTTAAGTATTGTATCAATAAAGATTAAGTTTTTTTTTTTCCATTAAATGATTTAATAATGTCTTAACAATTTAAGGGGTTTTATTTAATATTGCATGAAATTTGAGAATTTTACTAAATAATTCTAAAATGTGTATGAGTTTTTAATAATATATATGCAAAATCACGGGAGAGGTGTGTGAAATTTTTCATTTGAATAGATAATGTAACTAATAGGTAATTTCGTCATTTTTGATATTATAATCTATGATATCAGTATGATATCAGCAAATTCTGTTAAATAGCCTAACAGAGGATAACAATGGGGAAATCTTGATAATAGTTTCAAAAATAAGGAAGGTTAATGTAATTATTGAAACCGCATAGGAAGTCTTTGTAATTGTCATAAATCTCAAGATATGTAAGTGTGATTTACTCTTATTTGTATAACCCTCATGTGATTTGGGCCATGTACGGTTTACCTCCTACCGTTTGGAAATGACCACATAACCCCAACGTTGTTTATGGATTGAAATGTACCGTTAAGCTCGTTAACAATTTAATGAAAAAAACTAAAATACTCCTGTATATAAGTAACTTAAAGTGTGTGAACCACGGGTATTTTTGTGATTGGTTAACCCCTTATGCTTTATTACATGTGCGATTTACCCTCTCGAATTTAGAAATAAGCATATAATTCCCTTATATCTGTCACGTGTTTCACACTTACTATTAAGGCCTTGTTTTGGATAAACTCAAAAAGTCAACAAGTTATTAAAAAACCTAAAAAGCCTATACTATTCAAGGGTAGCTTGTAGAGGAAGCCACCAAGGCAAAATTATTATTTTATCTTTTGAATTCAACTATCCAAAAAGTCAAAAGGACAAAATGGTCATTTTGATTTTACTATAATATTTTATTACACATCTTTTCATAAAAAGTCAAAAAGTTATCTCAAGCATATATCTTTTTTTTCTCAACTTTTTTAACCAAAAAGTCAAAGAGTGCACTTTTATAGCACACCTCAAACAACTACTAAGTTGAATGGAATATTTAACGGTGCACTTCAGTTTACAAACTATGTAAGATTATATGGTCATTTCCAAATGTTAAGAGAGTAACCACAGGAATAAAGTGAAATTTGCTCTTTTTTATTTTTATGAATATTTCTGGGCTGTAACTATTGGAAAAAATAGTTTTATGGTGAATTTAATGAGAAATTAAAGTAGGCCCCAACCATTGGTTGAGGTGGGATTAAATGGATTTAGATTCTTTGTAACAAGATCTTTACACTACAAAAAGAATGACCAAAAATCATTAAGAATTGAATGTGAAATTGTCTCATAAAGATGGCCTCATGAATAAAGTATTAGGAATTGTGTATAACTACCAACCCCACATTGATTGTAGAGAAAAAATTGATAGGTATTTAAACCTCAAGATTTTGATAAGGACATGAGCCCTTTAGGGCATCCAAATTTTCTGAAGGAATGGAGTTATGGATGCTTCAAGGATGGGTTTGGGCCAAAACTATGACCCAAGTTGGTTATGAAAAATTGTCACACGTGCGTACCGCCCTCTCAGCCAGCCAATCCAAGTCTAGGATCCGTGGGACTTGGACTTGAGGGTTAGGTTTGGGCTGGGCCAAATTGGTGGTCCACCAACCTAATCTTTTGGGTCAAATCTACTATAGATATACAAATATATGTATACTTTTGTACGAGTAATGGCTTGCATTTGGTGCCAGCCTTGATGGATGAAGGCTCCTCTTCTCTCCTCATTGTGTATAAAAGGAGGCTCATCTTCCTTGGTTTGTTACAGAATTTTTTGGCTTCCAAATATACAGTCAGTTTCCTTGTGCCTATAATTTCCTTCATGTGTGAGAGAGTGCTGCCACTGTTATTCGCCAAAGCTATCAGAAGGTGCTTCTGAGTTAGCCGGTCTAAACCGTCATATCTTAGGAGACAGAAATAGACATACCTCCAACACCCACGGTGAGGCAACTAATCTGTTTTAGGAGACTGTGATATCACACAGGCTTCGGTTTGTGCTTTTTTTCCTTAATTTTGTTTTATGTATTTTTGTTCAGTAATTGTATGGTGTACTCCAATAATTTCTTTTCCAGTAAATCAATTTCATTTCTTATGAATCTATCTATTTTATTTAATTTACACAATTTAGACAACAATAACGTGGTTCTAAACAAGACCATATCGATATCAAAAATTTAATCCATCTATTTGTTTTTTGAGTGCGGCTACTTAAACTGACTATTATGTCGAAATTACTAGTCGACTTACATGGATGTTGTTGTGGCAACAACATATGGGTCTACTTCTCATTTTTTGATAAATGTTTTTTAAAGCAGTGTTATATATGTATTTATTTTTGTTTTGGATGCATGAATTTATTGTGACAGTCCTCCATCCCATGCCGTCTTCCAATACCTCATTCCATTGCTATTGACTGTCCTTGGTTTGACGTACATTGGCAAGACACTGAGCCCAATGGAAACACACCGTGCAAACATGTTGGCTTTCTTAATTGCCACAGTCATCTACTGGCCGACTCTAGGACTCATGATTGCAAGGCCATTCGATGGTGAAACTTGCTCTAAAATCTTGAGCTATGTTCTTTTCATCTCCGGAACATTTTCTTGTGCCTCTCTGTTCTCAATTCTTCTGCCAAATTTGCTTGGACAATTTGTTTTACATGTGTCCTTACCCATAATTCTTGCAGTTACTGCCTTGTTTTATTTTCGCGAGAGAATTAAAATTGCAATTGGTGACAATTTAAACTCACAGACAATTGCAAATTCATTTGATTGGGTGCTAAACAAATTCAACTCTGCAAGAGGTTGGGTGCAAGATAGTTTAAACTCACAGACAATTGCAAATTCATTTGATTGGATGCGAAACAAGTTCAACTCTGCAAGAGATTGGGTGCAAGACAGTTTAAACTCATAGACAATTGCAAATTCATTTGATTGGGTGCTAAACAAATTCAACTCTGCAAGAGGTTGGGTGCAAGACAGTTTAAACTCACAGACAATTGCAAATTCATTTGATTGGGTGCGAAACAAGTTCAACTCTACAAGAGGTTGGGTGCAAGACAGTTTAAACTCACAGACAATTGCAAATTCATTTGATTGAGTGCAAAACAAGTTCAACTTTGCATGAGGTTGGGTGCAAAGGATGCAGAAGCAGCAGCAGCCATCTTCTCTTCCCATGACATCCTCTCTGGTCTAGATATTTTTATTTGATTATTGTGTTTCTCTACACTAGTAGCTAAGAATGATAAGTGGATTGTGGCAATGTGTGATTTTAAATAATTTGGACTTGAAAATAATAATTATACTACTGTAATAACTGTTTCTTGATTTGTATGTTCTAAGATTGCCTTGTATTGCATGCATAATACGTATAGTTTTGTATTAAATGCATCTTTTCTTCTTGTACAAATCATAATAATTAAACTATATTTAAGATGGACTTTTAGGACAATATAAGACACCTCTATTATGGAGGTACCTTTTTTGGTTTAGAACTCTAAAGTTGACAATAATTTTTAATTTATTACCTTTAAATGATCTCTAATGATGTGACATTGAAATTAGACCCCACATGATGCAATATTTGACAAATCAAAATTGAACATTTGTTATGTTAGACACATCATTAGGGTTTAGTAATGGTTTTTAAGGGTGATAAATTAGGTGTCTCAAACATTTTTGAAAATCTCAAATCCATAAAGTTAATTATAGGGTTGGGAAAAACTTTTTTAGAATTAATATAAGGATAGATTTTTTTGGCCACAATTTCAATAAAAATTTAGGTGTAAACAACAACCTTGCTCATAAATAATTGTCTTCTTTTCAGAAATTTTGTATTGATAGTGTGCCTAACTAAATGGACCTAAAAATAAGAAAGTAATAAAGGAATGACAATACACAATTAAATAGGCACATCGTCGCATAATTTTTCTGACCAAAATAATAATTTCTATCTGCTCATCTATTCCTTGAACAAAGGATCCCAAGGACGGTCCCATACCCATATGCGATATTTGGTAAAATATTTAGTAGATTATTTTGGGTTCATAGAATTTTCCATAAAATATTATAGATTTTAGAGTCCATTTGAATAGGTGTAGATTCCAAATCAATAGATTGGAGCTTGGGATCCTTTGTTCCATATTCTTGTCCCCCTCTCTGTCCCAAAACTCTTGTCTAGACGCACGTGTCCAACAAAGGAAAAAAAAATTGCATCTGCTATATAGTATGTTGTAAGGAAAAGTCTATGAACACAAAAATTTCCAAACACAGAATACACCGATAAGACATGTATGCGAACACGGGTCAATCTCACATTTATGTATTATGTGCGATACCGTAAACCAACCAAACCAGTGAATTCCCCTCTATGTTTTCCTCTCTTTCAATTTAGCAATAGACATTTCCACTGCTTGGCATTCTTCCACCCCTTCCACTTCTTTTTGGATTTGTTGCACTGCCCGATGTGACTCATAAGCAACTAGATCAAATGCATTGATTATAGCAGAGTAACAATTACTAAAATGAAATTAGAAGAAAAATTATTTGATCTAGGTCTTTATTTCAGTTTATTTCTTTGCTCTGTTTTGGGTTTTGGTGCTTTTCATTTTCATTTTCATTTTATTGACTGACTCCATATTTGAGATTGCAGGCTTGCAGTCATGTCTTAGTTACAAGATCAAATTTTCTTTTCTTTTCTTTTTCTTCTTCTTCTTCTTCTTCTTCTTCTTCTTTTTTTTTTTTTTCTTTTTTTTTTTGTGGCTTGAATTTGGATTTATATTTTTTGGTGTGATTTGGATTTAAATTAGAAAAGAAGAGAGAAAGGGAAAGGGGAGATAAGGACAAGGAACTGGAACAGAGCACCTATTTGACCTTAAATGAATAAGCATAGTAATTCAAATTTAGACACAATAGTTTAGTAATGAATTTGAAAATTGAATTAAATAGCATAATCCTAATGGATTTAAAATCACCGTATAAAATTAGTTATTTAAAATCATGCTAAGTATTGTTATTTTAACTCTAATATATATATCTTCTACTCGTTTTTTGCAACTGATTTTACTCATTACCTATCCATTGAAAGAATTTTCTCATTATTATAATTAGGATATGGTGCCCCAAAACTACCACCATAGAAAAATTCAAGAGTCTTGCAAGCATAGATTCAAATACCTCTTAATGATGCAAAGATCACATAATATTTTCTAATCATATCTTTAAATAGTATTTATTATTAAAGTCATTTGATAAAGAGAAAGTTCAAACATATCCTTACATATTAGAGGACATGCTCAAAATCACAACCTTAAAAAAAATACACTATAATATGACTCCTTTTTAACCCACAAGGCCATGCATTGCACACAGTCCCCTATATCTAGACCATTACTTTGCTTCTAACCAAAATTACTCATAACCTATTTGAGTGCTAGAACATTAGCTAGCAAATTCACTCAAAATGACTAAGATACCCTCACAACCCTAACATTGTCCAAGACTGGGCCACATATTTGACCATAGTCATGAACCGTATTGTGATAAAATGAACTGTAAAATGTGAGCCTTGTCCTAGCTGAAATTGCTTGGAACTTGAAACTTGCATTTTTGAACCCACCCTTTCCATGAGATGCATAGAGAGCTTTTAGGATTTCTTTTGTAGCGAAAGCTTCGATCATCATCAATCCGTTGGCATCTCCAATGGAGAAAGTGAGGTTGTAGAACTTATTTAGGATTGTTCGTATGACTTGGGCAATGGCACTTTCTCTCCCTCCAACTAGTTCGATCGCGGCAAGTCCGGATGGGATAGAGAAGTGTCTTGAGTCTATGTATTTGATTGGTTTGAGTGACTCAACAATCCATCCAGGGACTGGTGAAATTAGGTCTTGTTTTTTGGGGAGGAGGAGGACTCCTGTAGAGAAGTTCTTGAACACATGTGGACCAATTTCAAATCCACTATTTTTTACTAGGTTACCTGCATGAAGGGGGAAAATATTATTTAAGTTTCAAAAAAAAAAAAAAAAGTGCTAATGATAGTGCAATCATGTAAATTTTTGGTAGGGAAAATGTATGGCCAAGTATGTGAACCTATAATTTTGGGGGTTTGGACAATTTTGCTAAGTACTACTAAAAGGAAAATTATATTTGTACCTAATTCACACAACAAACATTCTACATTATTGTCCTATTGGGTCAAGAGTATACATACACATGACATTCGCATGAGAAATAATAAAACAAAAAATAAATAAATAAAGGGAAAATTAAACTTGTACTCTCTGTAGTTTATCTATTGTGTTAGTTTGATCCTTATAATTCTAATTGTATTAATTTTATCATTTAATTTTTTACACTATGTCAATTTAGTCTAATTAATAATTTTCATTTATAAATAGGACTGAAATGGATGGGCAAAATAATCTATCCACTAAGGAATTGGCATCCAATTTGAAATGTTTATTCACTTGAATGCACCAATTTTCACTTGATTTCTCTTCAATTTTTTTAGTAGATATCAATTTAGACGACTCAATATAAACATTAAAGGATGAAATTGATACGATTGAAACTACAAAGAACAAATTGACACAATAAACAAATTACAGAAGCTACTAGTTTAATTTAGCCTAAATCTTTTGTATGTAATTCTCATTAAGAGAATGATATGAGTATAACAGTGATACTATCGGAAAATTGCAAATCAAGGTACCTTCACAAAATATTTACAAATTCATAGAAAAAATTAATTATTGAAGTTAATAAAATTTACCACTGATTTAATTTTATTTTAAACCATACGCTGTAATTTTTTCAAAATTAATCACATCTCAAAACCCATGTACACTAAAAAAAATTTGAAAAGAGAGGACATACTTACCTCTGGTATAAGTGAGAGGGGGAAGCTCTTTGATAGCAATGGCATCCAATAGGGGTCCACAAGTAGGGTCCTCTTGAACCCCAGGGTTATGAAAAGTGACCTTAACAACCTTAGAAAAGCCCACCCATAATTATCACCATCATCACTGCTATACAAGGTCTGAATTGGAAGATCAGCAGAGAGACCAGAGGCAGAGACTCTCAACACCTCATCAAGTGCACAGGTTCTTGTGGCACAAAAGGTGAGAGAATAGATTGCACCAATAGTGTAAACGGTCACATTTTGAGAGGTTGATGCTTCATTTCCTAGCCTCACTGTGTGGGCACCATGTGGAATGGCAAAGTAGAAGCCACTTGGTTGAGGCCCACCTGACATGTACTCAACTAAGCCATTGGTTTCCCAGTTGGGTAGTGAGTGTTTTCCTTTGATAACTGTTTTGTTGAGGTTTGAGGGGTTTGGTGGTATTTCAAAGTCTTCATTTGAAAGAAGTCCTGTGCAGAGAATGTTCATAATTAATCACACCTAATTAATAAAATTTAGTCAAAATTTGGACTTGTTTGGTGTTTTTCTATCCAAATTAAAAGTTTAGATAAAAAGGTTGGTTCTCACAAAAAAATTTAAAAATCATTCAAAATCTGTGTTTGGTTTTAATTTTTTGAAAATAGAGTTTTTTGTTTTTTTTTATTTTTTTTGTTTTTAATGAATATTTTTAAAATTTTAAGTTATTTTTTTAACTTTTTTATATGCACCTAACTTATTAGATATATCTAAAAAGTAAAATATTTGTAAAAAAATATTTTAAAAACTTAATAAATACACAAGAATACGAAAAATGTATTGAATTTTCAATTTTTTTTTTCTTTTGTATTTTTGGTATTTAATGAATTTCTTTTTAAAAAAATTCACAAATATTATAATTTTTAAGTGTATTTATGTTAGGTGTATTTAAAAATTAAAAATAAATTACTTAAAATATTAAAAAAATAAAAAAAATAAAAAAATAATAATTTTATGAAAAGTGAATATTAGGAAACCAAAACAAGAACTCATAACAAAGTTAAGAAATAACCAAAAAAAAAAAATTTAAGACAAGTTGTGAAATGGGCACTAAAGATAAATGCACTTATTTCTCAACTTTCAATTTTTATGTTCAATTTTTTAAATTTATTTAATTTATTTATGTTATGTTTTATAAGTAGAAATTGCAACAAAATACTCTAGAGTCTAGCATAAATTTTCAAAATATAAAAGGAAAAATTATAGGTAGCCTTTTAGAAAATTTACATTTATATATTCTACTAGGAGCATCCCCATCTCTTCCCTTATATTACCTCCTTACTCAAAATAAGGAATTTTTCTGTTAAAGCACATCCCTAGCAGTTCCCTTATCCAATCCTCCAAATGTAAGTATTGCTACAGTGACTCCCTACAAATAGAAAGTCACTATAACTCTTTCATATCTAATAAATTCTTATTTTATTTCGTTGAAGGTGCGAAGAATGTCTTCCCGGACGTCCCCCAGACATCCCCCCAACTATCCCGTGAGAGTCTTGGAGCTAAAGAAAGAAAATGTCCAAAATTAACTTGACCGGTCGTCCGACCCTTTGCTTTCCTCTGCTACTTCTATGTTGTTATGCTGCTGCATTTGTTTTTATTATTTTATTATTAAACAAATATTTAAATTTAAAAGTAATTAAAATATTATTTTAATATAAAAGAAAAAGAATAGGGAGCTTGTTGAGGGAAGTAGATGAAAAAGTAATTCCTAAAATAAGGAATAAATTTTTTAATAATATTTTAGGGTAAAATTTAGGTAATCTAATAAGGATGCTCTAAGACAAAAAATAAATAAATAAATAAAGACTTTTTTATTTTTAATAAACCTTTTAGAAGATTTTTTCAATTTTTTGTTTTTTGTTTTTTTTTTTTTTCTACTTTTTAGATCTAGTAGATTGACTTTAAAAGTAAATTTTTTCTACACAAATTTAAAAAAAAAAAATACTGTAGCTCGACTTTTCCGCACCTCCTTTCAGAAGCTCGAAATAAGCCCTACAGTTCGAACTCCCACGATTCTGAGTCTAATCTCACAAGTGCAATATGAAATCGATAAACACCAAAGAGTCCAAATCCGGCAAATCTTTTGAAAAATTGATTTTGAATCAAAAATGCCAAAATTGGACTGCTTTACTAGATATAGAGTCACCACCTAAATATTTTGTTTTGAAAAAATTTAGGAAACCCATGACTCGTGCCAAAAGCCACATGTCCGTCATCACCAAGATTGTCTCGACTCGGGAACTTAGGTACGAGAGGGGAAGGTCATGAATGCATTTGAGCACCCTCGCTCGCCCGATCAAAGATTGGCCTCTACTAATCATGATACGAATCTTATGTACATTATATGCTCTTATTCTGGTTATTAGGCTAGCATTACTATGTGATGTGCACACACAAGGTATAGACTAATTTGCTCAAATTTAAATAATTCAATTTCATGTTTGTTTTTCGAAAAGAGTTTGAATTTTGCCACTTGACAAAGTGGGCTTAAAGCTTGTGAATTTGCCACTTGACAAAGTGGGTTTAAACGTACATTCATCGAATCATTCCAATTCAAGCAACAAGCCTTCATCCACAGGCATTCAAACAGTTTAACAAGTAAGCACTTAGCCTCATGGCAAGCAAGGTAGTCATGGCAGTCACTCACACTCATGCAAGTATGCTAAAGCACTAAAAAAACTCACCTAGTACTCCAAGCAAAGATAAAACAAAAGAGTTAGAAAAAAAAATATGCATGATACCTAACTATACAAGATGGCTAATACAATGCATGCAAAAATACAACTAAAATAGGCTCGGCTACTTAACATATTATGTGCAACAATTTCATAGCATGCGTTTAAACACGTATTCAAGGAGGTAATAAACGACAATGCAGTTTGAATGATGAACTGAGCCTCTGTGTATGTAAGATAAATGAATGGATGCAAACATGCGATATACTAATTGAAATGTCATGCCCCTAATCTAACCATCAAAAGCGGATAAATAAAAAGGAGAAAGACGTGGGGTTGGAAGACATACACATTATTACAATATTGATGCCCTTACGCAGGAAGGTCCGAATGAATAAACTAGCTAAGCTAAATTACTTAACTAATTATTCCAAAACTTGAACTTGAATCAATCAGCTAGCTATCTCAGCTAATTAATTATTACAACAAGTAAATAATTAATTATGCTAAACTAATTAATTAAATAATTACAATAATGAACTAATTTAATTGACTACTTTAAGCTAATTAAATAAGTACAATATGAAACTAATTAGCTAACTATATTAACTAATTAATTACAAAGCAACTAATTAAACTAGTTAACTAATTAATTACAATATAAATTAATTAACTAAATAACTAATCTAATTAAATAATTACAATACTTTAATTAGCCACAACACAACTATGACTAACTAATTAATAATTAAACTAATAACTAGTCCCGGGAATGAGAGAGGCCCAATGCATGCTCGGTTTCCACCCGAAGAATTTCCACTGTTTGCTTCCAAAAGCCTCTGTTACACAACCTTTGCACTGGTTTTCCTCTTCCAGACCAACTCTGCTCTGCTTCACAAATACTCTCCTCAATTTTCACTGGTGGCCGGCCAGCCACCAATAAGGGGTTACCGTCCAACACTAATGGCTTGCAGGCCAAAAACAGTGGCCGGCCGGCCACTAATGATGGATCATTTCTTGCTACAATAGAGAGCAAACAAAGTAAAGAGAGGGTATTCTCACAGGTTGTTTGTACTGGGTATCCCTCCTTATCATCAAAACAAGCTCAATTGAGTGATACACTTGGTTCAAAAACCATCAATCAAGCAATTTCATTGCATGATGGCCAAAGAACCAAGGTGTACAAGTTAATAAATGCACAAACAAGACTCATAACCTTTACCCTATCATGCATAATCAAGGGCAATGGAGACCTATGAAACTTGGCATATTTCACCACTTTGAGTATGAAATGCCCCAATTTTCCTTGTGTTCAATTAACGTCCGATTGAACACACTGAAACATAATCAAATTCTTATCTTTGCACAATTTTAGTTTCAACCTTTAGTTACTCATTTTAATTACCCTTCCATTCTTTAACCAATTAAATCCATTGGTGAGTTGAGTCCTCTAAAAGAGAAGGAAGTGTCAAACAATGGGTACTTTAAGGCAAGGGAGAGATGTCATTCCATTGATAATGAACCCCCAAAAAAGGATTAAACCATTAAGCATAAACCTCAATCTCAAGTTTAAACAATCCTAAGGTTGAAACAACACTCAAAGCAAATAAAAAAAAAACCCAAAAATGAGGGAGGTTGTAGAGATTAAGCTTGCTGAAATTAAGTGAGAAAAACACTAAAACATGCAATCAACTCAAACAAGTGGTATCTAAAGGCCTAAAACACCAAGCTTGTGAGGACACTTACACTAGAAGGATGCAACACAAGACTCAAATGACTTAAAAAGCCCAAAACAGAGACAAAACAGTCTAAAATACAGCCTAAAATCTGCTGGAAGTAAGCTACAAAAGGCTAGAAAAATATGCTAACACATAGAGCTATCTAGGCTAGTAAACAAAACATAAGGAGGGGAGGCTAACCCCTCCAAATTTAGAATTTAAAACATAATTTTCACCACTAAAAATACTCTGAAATTCAATATTTAAAAGCTCAAAAAAAGATGGTTTGAAAGTGGGAAACAAAGGCGGAAAGACCATACAAACAAGGAAGAAAGAAGGGTGGACCACCCCCTAACTTTAAATGGCCTAAAACCACCAATTTCAACCCATAAAAATAGAGTTTTTTACAGCCCAAAAACATCCCAAATCAGTAGGAAAAGATAAGAAAAACAAGTATGCAAAGCAAGTTAAAAAGACAAGTGTTATACCTCTTGAAGGGAAGACCAACTCCAGGCAACAATTCAAGCCAAAACCACCTTCTAGAGCTCTAAGAAGGCCTCAAGGAATCTCAGCTCAAAGATAAACCACTTTGGTTAAGGAGGTGTAGGCAAAAGTGTGGTGTATCTAAGCTACTATGCACAAACTTGCAAGAGAGAGAGAAATGTAGAGAGAGAGAGAGAGAGAGATAATGTCACGCCCCAAACCAGCCCCTAAAAGTTTGGGCATGACCTAAGCAGAAACAGACAGAATAACCTGTATGGTATAACATTTGGGGGCCTGAACGGAAGCATTGAATTTAAAACGACATTTAGAAATATCCATTGAGCAACTATCGACAAGCCAGGACCATCTTAACATTGAACTAAAGTAACATGCACACAAAATGAGGTTACATAAACATTTACAATCCAGCCCAGGTCTTAGGCATACAAAACAATAAATACATATCCCTGACCAGCAATGTGGATACCAAAAGTTACATATACAAAGTAAACTGATCTAATATGTAAGGGTTTCCTCCAGTGCCTGGTTATCCTTAGGCTGACAAAAATGCATGAAGTGTGCTAGGTCGGCTCCTCAAGCTGGTTCCTACAGAATCAGACAAAATTACAGAATGAGACAAGCTCAGTGAATAGTAGCGCGTAATAATAAAATCACAATGTACAGTAGTATATGTATCAAAACCAAATACCGAGATAACAGATTGGCCTATTAGCCCAGATAGCCTTGCGGCACAGATAGCCTTTCGGCTCAGGTAGCCTTGCGGCACAACAGGTAGCCTTGCGGCACAACAGGTAGCCTTACGGCACAGATAGTCTTTCGACTCAGGTAGCCTTGCGGCACAGATAGTCTTTCGACTCAGGTAGCCTTGCGGCACAGATATAAAATATGGTGCTCACATTTCAGTTCCAGATCAACACATGAGTTATGATCTTATCTTACAGAAAACAGATACATAAATATATGTATAATGCACTATTACTCACAGTGTTGTGGTGGCGTATGAGTTCCTTTTGGAGTGTGCCCTGCACACAACATAACTAATAAATTAGTATTCTTTTTCTTTAAAATCGATTCATATGCCTCCACACTTTTATAAAGTTATAATCTTAAGACTCATCAGAAAAGAATATTCTAATAACACCAAAGAGTCAAACACAAAAAACTGAACAAAACATATTTTCTTGCTGAAACAGTCCTCCGCTCGAGCGTAACTTTGTCCGCTCGAGCGGACAGTGTAGTGCTGCCAAAATACTGGATGGTCGATTTTTACGCTCGAGCGTACATACCCCCGCTCGAGCGGACAGGGTAAATTTCAGAAAACTGCTGGGAGGTGTATTTTCCCGCTCGAGCGGCCCTGACCCCCGCTCGAGCGGACGTCGACCCAAATTCAGGGCAGCCCGATTTTCAAGCCAAAATTCATCATTCAAACTCAATTTTTATGAAATCAAGGGTCAAATTCAAGCAATACATTCACCTAACAACACCAAAACATGAATTAAAGCTTAATCACATCAAGTTAGACCAAATTAGAGGCTTTAACAAGTCAATATTTCCACAAATCCCATCCAATGTTCCAAGTATATTCAAGTTCTACAAATTCAACAAGCATAGCACATAGTAGTAACATATTGGCATGGATTAATGCTATAGAAACAAAGATTGATGTCCAAAGTGTCAAGGCACCAAATCAATGAGAAACCCTAATGGATCAAACATAGATTATCCATGAACCAACACAAGCATGAGATGAAATTCTTGAGAAGTTAAACTAGAAATTTGGTTACCTTAACCTCAATCTCCCAATTCTACCAATGGATGAGCTTCTTTGGTGAGTCAAATTTATTTTCCCCCAATTCTTCTCCTTCAACTCTCACGTTCCTCTCTTCCTTTCTTTCTCAAAGTAAGCCACGTTTTTGATCTCAACTCAACAAGTCTTAGATAGATATAACAATATATATAAGGGCATAAAAGACGAAAATCAATCGCTTTATGGTGCCGAAATAAAAATTTCACAGAAAATCCCCTTATAGCTTAAAAATCATGTAGATTCCAAATATCAAATCAATTTCTGCAAATTAAATCTCTAAGATGCTCAATTTCCATTTTAAGTGATTCAAGTGTAACAGATACGTTCTAGTTCAACAGATAGAAACTCATATTTCTAAGTTCCATGCTCTTTTACTATATTTTCACATAGATTTTCACAATAACATTCAAAGACACAGAACAGGAGATTAAAAGACAGCAGAATCAGATATGAGGGTCGGGGTATTACACTCTCCCCCCCTTATTCAAGTTTGGTCCTCCAAACTTGCTTTTACCTTAGGACGAAAACAGATACGGATATTGATTTTGCATTTCATCCTCTTTTTCCCAGGTTGCCTCAGTTCCGTAGTGCTCTTGCCACTCCACTTTTACCATTGGAATTTCCCGGTTCCGTAACTGTTTCACCTGACGATCCAGAATTCGAAGCGGTTTTTCTTCATATGTTAACCTGTCGGTTAGCTCAATCTGATGATAGTCAATAATATGGGATGGATCTGGAAGGTACTCTCGGAGCATAGAAACATGAATACATTATGAACCTGACTCAGATGTGGCGGAAGGGCGACTCGGTAAGCTACTGTCCCAACTCTCTGTAAAATCTGAAAGGGACCGACATATCGGGGTGTTAGCTTACCCTTCTTTCCAAATCTTGGGTGGCCTTTCATTGGGGTGACTTTCACAAAGACATGACTGTTCTCATCAAATTCCAAATTCCTTCGTCGGTTATCTGCGTAACTCTTCTGCCTGCTTTGAGCAGTTTTCAGCCTTTCTCGAATAATCTTCACTTTCTCAGTAGTCAATTGAACAATCTCTGGCCCTAACAAAGGCCTATCTCCTACCTCAGCCCAGCACACTGGTGAGCGACACGGTCTCCCATACAGAGCTTCATAAGGTGCCATTTGAATACTCGAATGGTAGCTATTATTATACGCGAATTCAATCAATGGTAGATGAGTCTCCCAACTCTCTTGAAAATCCAGAACACACATTCGAAGCATATCTTCTAACGTCTGAATCGTCCTTTCGGACTGTCCATCGGTTTGAGGATGGAAAGCTGTACTGAACTTCAATTCTGTACCCATTGCATTCTGTAGACTCTGCCAAAACCGTGACACAAATTTTGGATCTCTGTCCGACACAATTGAAACCGGACTCCGTGAAGCCTTACAATTTCATCTATATAGAGCAAAGCAAGTTTGTCGGCGTTGTATTGGGTCTTCACAGGCAAGAAATGGGCGGATTTGGTTAACCGGTCAACAATAACCCATATCGAATTCATACCCCGAGGCGTCCGTGGTAACCCCACTACAAAATCCATCGTTAGGTGTTCCCATTTCCACTCCGGAACTGGAAGGGGTTGTAACAACCCTGCAGGTTTCTGATGTTCTGCTTTAACTTGCTGGCACTGCAAACATTTAGACACAAACTTTGCAATTTCCCTCTTCATACTTGGCCACCAGAAATGTTGTTTCAAATCTTGGTACATTTTGGTACTTCCTGGATGTATTGAGACTCTCGAGGCATGTGCTTCTTCCATCAACTTCCGTTTAAGTTCTACCACATTAGGGACACACACCCGATTCTGAAATTTAAGCACGGAATCTGTCAAAGTAAATCCCAGTTTCGGTTTTGTCTCCATTTCACTACATATTTTCTTGAGGGCGTCGTCCTCCATTTGACGTATCTTGATCTCCTCCAGTAATGCCGGTTGAGCCATCATTGCCGCTATTGTTGCTCTTTGCCCAGGTAGTAAGTCAATTTCCATCTTATTCAGATCCCCTATCAATTCCTTACTTTCTGTCAATAGACTCGCCAGTATTCCCATATTTTTCCGACTGAGTGCGTCTGCTACCGTGTTAGCTTTGCCAGGATGGTAGTGAAGTTGCAAATCATAGTCTTTAATAAGTTCTAGCCACCGCCGTTGGCGCATATTCAACTCCTTTTGGGTGAAAAGGTATTTGAGGCTTTTATGATCAGTATAAATATCACAAGAAGTCCCATACAGATAATGTCGCCAAATCTTTAACGCAAAGACAACTGCTGCCAATTCAAGGTCATGTGTGGGATAACTTTTCTCATGGGGTTTAAGCTGGCGAGAGGCGTAGGCGATAACTCTTCCGTTCTGCATAAGAACACAACCCAGTCCCTTATGTGAAGCGTCACTGTAAATTACAAATCCCTCGTTACCAGATGGTAATGCAAGAATCGGGGCTGTAGTTAACTTCGTTTTTAATTCCCGGAAAGCAAATTCTCTCTGTTCAGTCCATTCAAATGCAATGCCCTTCTTCGTTAGCTGCGTAAGTGGTACAGCAATCTTAGAAAAGTCTTGGACAAATCTCCGATAATAACCTGCTAGTCCCATAAAACTGCGCACTTCAGTTACATTAGTCGGGGTTGGCCAGTTTACAATTGCCTCAATCTTACTTGGATCAACGGAAACTCCTTCTTTAGTTATGACATGTCCCAGAAATGCCACTTCGTGTAGCCAAAATTCACACTTCTTCAGTTTTGCGTACAGCTTCTTTTCTCGGAGAGTTTGGAGGATTCGACGAAGATGATTCTCATGAGCCTCTACATTCCCAGAATAAATAAGGATGTCATCTATAAAGACCACTACAAACTCATCCAGATAAGGTTTGAAGACTCGGTTCATCAGATCCATAAATGCTGCTGGTGCGTTTGTAACCCCGAAGGGCATAACCAAAAATTCATAATGACCGTAGCGGGTTCGGAAGGCTGTCTTCTCGACATCTTCGGCTTTGACTTTCAATTGATGATACCCGGACCGCAAATCAATCTTGGAGAAAACCTGTGCCCCTTGTAACTGATCAAATAAATCATCAATTCTCGGTAAAGGATACTTGTTTTTGATCGTTACTTTATTAAGCTCCCGGTAATCTATGCATAAACGAAGTGTCCCGTCTTTCTTCTTCACAAACAGGACTGGTGCACCCCAGGGAGAGACACTCGGACGAATAAACCCTTTATCCAATAAATCTTGAAGCTGACCCTTCAATTCCTTCATTTCTGCTAATGCCATTCGATACGGAGTTTTAGAAATGGGTTGAGTTCCAGGTAATACATCAATTGTGAACTCAATTTCACGGTCCACTAACTCTCCCGGCAGTTCTTTTGGGAAGACATCCGGAAAGTCACAAACAACCGGAATCGCATCAATATTTTCATTCTCTACTGGGCCTCCCAGAACATTACACAAATACCCCCGACATCCTTTTTGAATCAATTTGTAAGCCTTAGCTGCAGAGATCACATACGGTGGTGATGTCACTTCTTGACCCTGAAAATAGTTTCTGACTGACCCGGAGGGTGGAATTTAATTTGTTTCATTAGGCAATCTATAGTAGCCCCGTATTCTCCCAACCAATCCATCCCCAAAATAATATCAAATGAAGTCATATCAAGTGGGACTAAATTAGCATATACACGAGCATTTCCAATGAGAATTTCACAAGTAGGATAGACAGAAGTACAGATCAAGGAAGTCCCCATAGGCGATGTAACACGCAACACATAGGCTAATTCTATTTCAGGTTTATCTAAGTTCTTTGCAAATTGCTTTGACACAAAAGAGCAGGTAGAGCCAGAATCAAACAAAACATAAGCAGAGTGGCCATAACTGTAAATGTACCTGACACCACTGTTGTTGCATTTTGTATATCTCCCGGAACCAACGCAAATACCCTACCTTGCTTCATGGTGTCCTTGTTATTATTTGGTTTGACAGTTGATTTGGCACTAGGAGTCGGTGTAGACCCAACTGAACTTGTGGCGGCCTTACTACCGGGTTGTTGATTCCTTTGTGGCAGTCCCTAATCAAATGTCCTGTTTTTCCACACCGGAAACAAGCTCCAGTCAACCGATGACAAACCCCACGATGTTTCAACCCACATTCCAGACACACAGGAGTCGAATTCTGAGAAGCTGTACTGGTGAAGTTTCCTGAATTCTGCTTTTTATTTGGTGAAGTGGTTGATCCCTTAGACCATTGAGTATTTTGCCTCTTCCCTTTCCATTCAGAAATCCGAGTCTGAGTAGCCAAATTTCCTTCTGCGATGACAGCCCGCTCCAAGACATCAACGTACGTCGGTAACTTCAACACATTGATCCGATCCTGAATGGCATTCCGCAATCCTCCCTCGAATTTCCGCGCCTTTTTGTACTCTGTGTCTACCATGTGAGGTGCAAACCGAGCTAGTTCTGCAAACTGGGCTTCATACTCAGCTACAGTTTTGTTTCCTTGTCTCAATGTTTCGAACTCAGTCACTTTCTTGTCTCGCATACTCTGAGGAAAATATTTGTCATAGAATAACACCAAGAACCTGTCCCAAGTCAACCCCGGATGCATTGTTCTGGTAAGCATCCACCACCTCCGTGCTTCCTCTTCAAGCGTGAAAGCAGCAAGCTGCACTTTCTGAACTTCAGTACAAGGGAAGACTTCGAATAATTTCTCTATCCCAGCACCCATGCCTCCGCCTTCATTGGTTCAATCCCTCCTTTGAACGAAGGTGGTTTCATCTTTTTAAACTCCCGCGTAAGTGTGATGGTACGGTCCTCAGCGTGAATATCTGCATTACAGGTGGGGGTACTGGCGGGGGTGGTGGCTGAGGTTGTTGTTGCTGTTGCTGTTGTTGTCGTAGAGTTTCAGCCATATCTCTCATCATTCTTTCCATCCTATCCAACCGTACCGAGGTAGCATCTTCTGGCTCATCAGCCCTTGTTCTCACCATAGTCTACAAAACAAATCATTATACCATACACAAAGGTGTACAAGAAAGTCAAATCGTTAGCATTAGGGTTAGCAGAAATCATATCACGTTGCTATCATTCCTACCTTCCTGTATGATGCCTACTACACTAGACATCCTAACGCTCAATGGATCAGTGTGTGAGATAGCAACTCGTGCTCTGATACCACTTGTCACGCCCCAAACCAGCCCCTAAAAGTTTGGGCATGACCTAAGCAGAAACAGACAGAATAACCTGTATGGTATAACATTTGGGGGCCTGAACGGAAGCATTAAATTTAAAACGACATCTAGAAATATCCATTGAGCAACTATCGACAAGCCAGGACCATCTTAACATTGAACATAAAGTAACATGCACACAAAATGAGGTTACATAAACATTTACAATCCAGCCCAGGTCTTAGGCATACAAAACAATAAATACATATCCCTGACCAGCAATGTGGATACCAAAATTACATATACAAAGTAAACTGATCTAATATGTAAGGGTTTCCTCCAGTGCCTGGTTATCCTTAGGCTGACAAAAATGCATGAAGTGTGCGTCGGCTCCTCAAGCTGGTTCCTACAGAATCAGACAAAATTACAGAATGAGACAAGCTCAGTGAATAGTAGCGCGTAATAATAAAATCACAATGTACAGTAGTATATGTATCAAAACCAAATACTGAGATAACAGATTGGCCTATTAGCCCAGATAGCCTTGCGGCACAGATAGCCTTTCGGCTCAGGTAGCCTTGCGGCACAACAGGTAGCCTTGCGGCACAACAGGTAGCCTTACGGCACAGATAGTCTTTCGACTCAGGTAGCCTTGCGGCACAGTAGTCTTTCGACTCAGGTAGCCTTGCGGCACAGATAGTAAATATGGTGCTCACATTTCAGTTCCAGATTAACACATGAGTTATGATCTTATCTTACAGAAAACAGATACATAAATATATGTATAATGCACTATTACTCACAGTGTTGTGGTGGCGTATGAGTTCCTTCTGGAGTGTGCCCTGCACACAACATAACTAATAAATTAGTATTCTTTTTCTTTAAAATCGATTCATATGCCTCCACACTTTTATAAAGTTATAATCTTAAGACTCAGAAAAGAATATTCTAATAACACCAAAGAGTCAAACACAAAAAACTGAACAAAACATATTTTCTTGCTGAAACAGTCCTCCGCTCGAGCGTAACTTTGTCCGCTCGAGCGGACAGTGTAGTGCTGCCAAAATACTGGATGGTCGATTTTTACGCTCGAGCGTACATACCCCCGCTCGAGCGGACAGGGTAAATTTCAGAAAACTGCTGGGAGGTGTATTTTCCCGCTCGAGCGGCCCTGACCCCCGCTCGAGCGGACGTCGACCCAAATTCAGGGCAGCCCGATTTTCAAGCCAAAATTCATCATTCAAACTCAATTTTTATGAAATCAAGGGTCAAATTCAAGCAATACATTCACCTAACAACACCAAAACATGAATTAAAGCTTAATCACATCAAGTTAGACCAAATTAGAGGCTTTAACAAGTCAATATTTCCACAAATCCCATCCAATGTTCCAAGTATATTCAAGTTCTACAAATTCAACAAGCATAGCACATAGTAGTAACACATTGGCATGGATTAATGCTATAGAAACAAAGATTGATGTCCAAAGTGTCAAGGCACCAAATCAATGAGAAACCCTAATGGATCAAACATAGATTATCCATGAACCAACACAAGCATGAGATGAAATTCTTGAGAAGTTAAACTAGAAATTTGGTTACCTTAACCTCAATCTCCCAATTCTACCAATGGATGAGCTTCTTTGGTGAGTCAAATTTATTTTCCCCCAATTCTTCTCCTTCAACTCTCACGTTCCTCTCTTCCTTTCTTTCTCAAAGTAAGCCACGTTTTTGATCTCAACTCAACAAGTCTTAGATAGATATAACAATATATATATAAGGGCATAAAAGACGAAAATCAATCGCTTTATGGTGCCGAAATAAAAATTTCACAGAAAATCCCCTTATAGCTTAAAAATCATGTAGATTCCAAATATCAAATCAATTTCTGCAAATTAAATCTCTAAGATGCTCAATTTCCATTTTAAGTGATTCAAGTGTAACAGATACGTTCTAGTTCAACAGATAGAAACTCATATTTCTAAGTTCCATGCTCTTTTACTATATTTTCACATAGATTTTCACAATAACATTCAAAGACACAGAACAGGAGATTAAAAAGACAGCAGAATCAGATATGAGGGTCGGGGTATTACAGATAATTTTTGCTCCAAAAATTTCAACCCTCAAAATTTGGGGAGGAGACCGCCTATATATAGAAAAACATGCACTTGGCTAAGATATATCCCTCCATATAAGTGTAGGGAGATGCCGCCAATTTTGCTAACAGCTAGCACAGTTATCAACAAAATATCTGAAAAAAGACACTGATGGCTGTAACAAGCTCGCGGGGGATCTCGCTACAGCTCGGACTCGATTTGTGTCACGGTTCTTAATCTTGAACCAAAGAGTCTAAATCCGGCAAATCGTTTTGGAAAACAGATTTTTGAAAGAAGTGCCAAACATGGACTGCTTTGCCAGATACAGAGTCGCCACCTAAATATTTTATTTTTGGGAAATTTAGGAAACCCTGACTCGGTGCCAAAGGCCACGTGTCCGTCATCACCAAAGTTGCCTCGGCTCGGGAACTTGGGTACAATTGGGGAAGGTCACTTCGTGAGCACCCCCGCTCGCCCGGTCAAAGACCGACCTCTACTAACCATGATATCTTATTTTGAAAACATTGTGAGTTCTTATTCCGGTTATTAGCCTAGGTTACGATGTGATGCTCGCAGCAAATAAGTATAGACTAGGCCGCCTGAATTGGAACAAAACATTTCATGTTTGTTTGTTTGAAAATGGTTTGATGGTGCTACCCGCAGGTAGGCTAAGACGCGGATTTGCCACCCTCAGGTGGGCTTAGAAAGCATGATTTTGCCACTAGCTAGTGGGCTTAAAACAAACATTTGATGAATTGTCCAATCCAAATAACCCAACCTTCACCCACAGGCATTCAGGCAGTTATATCACATAAGCACATAGCCTCATGGTAAGCATGCTATCATGGCAGTCACTCACACGCATGCAAGGATGCTAAAGCATAAAACTCACCGAGTACTCCAAGCTAAAACAAAAGCTCATTAGAAATCATGCATGATCCTAATTATACAGAAATGCCTAATGCAACACATGCAAAGATGCAACTATAGCAGGCTTGGCTTTTCTAAACATGGCATATGGAATGCTACAACTAACACGTATTCAATTTGGAATTGAAATACAAATGCAGTTTGTATGATGCGCCGAGCCCGGTGCGTGCAAAACAGATGAATGATGCAAACATGCTGTCATACTGTATGCTAATTAAAATATGCCCTATATCTAACCATCATAAGCGGGTAAATAAAAGAGAGAAAGAAGTGGGGGTTGAAAGACATACATCACACTCACCCACACTTGTTACAATTATGCCCTCGCGCAGAGGGTCCGAATAAATAATACAGTCCGAATAAAAGAATAATACAGTCCGAATATTACAGATTCCTAATTAATTAACAGATTAACTAAGAAAGCTGTAAAACTGGCATGCAAGCCAGGGGCTGCCTCGCTTCGTTCCGGATAATGAAATGATGTATGCTGGGCTGCATTGCGCGGAAATCCACTGGGATGCCCCAATTAGCCTCTGTTTGCAATGTTCCTCGAAATGCGTGCCCGACTCCGAAAAAGTTACTGATTCTTCATTTTGCTGTAACAGAGAGCAGGAAAGGGGCATAGCAATGTATTTCACAAATATATGCATGCCTCGATCTTCGTGCCACCAATCACGCATCTCGATACATGATGGCCGAGGAGTCTGATTGCACAATTCAATATAGGATGAATGCAGACGAATGCTACAACAAACCTAACTCCATCATGGGTAATCCGGAGTGTCAGCGACTTGGGAATTGAGACCCGTTCCGTCACTCGGAGTACGAAACGCGCCTCGTTTCCCGTGCCCGGGCTAACTCTTATCCCGAACACGATGCAATATGCATGACATGCATGAAATGTAGTTAATATGCAATCTTAGCATGCACAATGCTATGAAAATGAGATGCCTCGAAATGCGTGCACGCGGGCGCGCAAACCAAGGCGATGATCCTAAGGCATGAAATGGCATACACAATGCAAATTGGACTTGCACTAACATGAGTGGACCTCAGCCACACTCACATAAGAGGCCGTGAGATGAAAATGAGATGCCTCGAAACGCGTGCACACAGGCACGCAAACCGAGGCGATGGCATACGCAATGCGATGAGACTAAAAATGACATACAGAATACGAAATGGACTTACACCAACATGAGAGAGCCTCAGCTACACTCGCACGGGAGGCCGTCGGATAAAAAAAGTGCCTCGAAATGCGTGCCCACGGGCACGCAAACCGAGGCGATGCATACGGAATGCAAGATGACATGGAAAGGATATGTAATGAGGCTAAAATGAGATGTCTCGAAGTGCGTGCCCGCGGGCACGCAAGCCAAGAAAATGGCATACAGAATACAAAGATGCAAAAATGGCATACAGCATGCAGAATGGACTTATACCAACATGAGAGGACCTCAGCCACTCTCACACGGGAGGCCGTCGGATAAAAAAGAAGTGCCTCGAAATGCGTGCCCACGGGCGCGCAAACCGAGTCGATGGATTAAAGCATGAAATGACATACAAAATGCGAAATGGACTTATACTAACATGAGTGAGCCTCAGCCACACTCACATGAGAGGCCGGGAGATGAAAATGAGATGCCTCGAAACGCGTGCACACAGGCACGCAAACCGAGGCGATGGCATATGCAATGCGATGAGACTAAAAATGACATACAGAATACGAAATGGACTTACACCAACATGAGAGAGCCTCAGCTACACTCACACGGGAGGCCGTCGGATAAAAAAGAAGTGCCTCGAAATGCGTGCACACGGGCATGCAAACCGAGGCAATGGACGTAAGGCATGAAATGGCATGGAAATGATATGCAAGCATGCAAATGAATTTCCAGCACTTACAAATGATGCAAAACAGTCCCGAAAGGTGGGGAAATGACACCGAATGCCCGGAATGGTCCCGAAATGCGATAATAAGCACCCGGAATGGCCTATAGCCATACTAAACATGCATAATTGGTACATGACATGAAAAACAGTAGCAAGGCAGCCCCAAGATAGCATTTTTTACAGTACAAATCATGGCGAAATAGTGAGCATAGATAGGACAACAATGGCATGCAAGAATACGAGCCAAGAGAGGGGTATTGAAGCAAGTGATACATGAAATACTCAAACTGAAAAATACCCTTCTACAACACTGATTAGGGACTAAAAATATGCACATTTTCAGTAGATGACATTCCCCAACTCAGTAAGAAACCATGGTAAAAATGCTATGCAAGAATGAGGATATATAAGGCTATAACATGAGGTACCCCAAACATTCATCAAACCAGAAAAGACCCTCAATAAAATATGTCAAGAAGATCAAAATATGAATATTTCTAGTTCTGATGATGGCCGAAAACAGAAGCTAGATAAGCTTAAAAAAGCATGCAAAATGGGGGCCAAAGAGGGGTATAAAGACAAGTATAACATAGAGACCCCCAACAAGGTTGATCTCTTCTACAATGTTGTAGAGAGACATAAAAAAAGCCTACTCACAGTTAATGACATGCTCCAAATCAGACTACATGTAGGTCAAATAAATCATGCAAATTTACGGTAAATATGGGAAATTATGAAGAAAGTGCATGATAGAGAGGCTAAACAGGGTTGAGCCCTTCTTCAATGTTGAATAGGGACTCAAAATAGGCCCACTCACAGTTTACCTCATGCTCGAAAACAGATCACTCATAGGCCAAATATTTCATGCAAAAACAGGGGTAAAACATGGATTCAAAGCAAGTGGCACATGGAGCATGAAAACAAGGTTTAGCCCTTCTTCAATGTTGAAGAGAGCCTCAAAATAAGCACAATATCAGTTCATGATATGCTCCAATTCAGATCACACATAGGCCAAATATTCAATGCAAAATAATGGCATATAAGAGGATATTGAAAGAAGTGCAAGATAGAGGGCTCAAACAGAGTTGAGCCCTTAAACAAAGATGAAAATGAGCTCAAAAGAGGACCACTTTCAGTATTGGTCGGAGCTCAAAACAGTGTGGAAATAGGGTTAAGAAAAGAGGCAAAAAAGTGGTGTAAAAGAGGCAAAAAAGTGGTGATGGTAGTGCTTGATGATGATCAAGAAATGGCACTAAACTTGAAAATTTGAGAGAAATGGAGATAGAGGAGTGTATGTATGCTTGAAGCCAAATTTTCTAACCCTCTTCACAATGTTGTAGATGCTGTTATATGGACAAAAAGAGGGGTGTAAAGTGGAGGGAAATGCACCCAAGCATTCCCCTCCAAAATATCCCCCGGATACAGATCTTTTCTGGGGGGAAAAGGTGCATAGCTGTAAGGAACACATCCCAAGGAGCATGGCCGGCCAAGTGCTTTTTCTGGACGTGGCCGGTCGGCCACCCCCCATGGCCGGCCGGCTAGGGGGTAAAAATGAAGTGAAGATTTGCTGGCCGGCCACCACATGATGGTGTCCTCCCAGGTGTGTACAACAAGGCCCTGTGGTTCAAATTTGACAACTCTGAAACAGGAGAGAGAATAGGCCAATTCAAAGAGGGGTTCAAAAGATTCAATGAGAATTACTGGCCGGCCATATGTTTTTAGGGTCCTCCCATGTGTGTACATCACAAATATGTGGTTTTGGCTCGAAGAAAATGGCCCTAGGATGGTCAACATTAGCCCGGAAGTGAGAAAAACGGGCGCCGGGGGGCGCCGGAAGAGCATAACAGGTCGCTTAGACAATTACTAGCCTCCCACCGTCCAGTGATCTTCCTGATGATAAAACAGAGGTACCTGCCAAAAATGAACGGAAACCGATGCAAAACGAATGCTCGGGGACCAAAACGCGCGGTTCGGGGTCCCGAAAATCGGCCGTTAAGCACCGAAAGTGGTGTCTGGCCACGAAGTGGGTATCTAAGACCCCAGTGTCCCTCGAAAGGGAGTAAATGAGATGCATGCCAAAACCGGAGGGATCGGAGATGGTTGGGTGGTCCGAACCGAGGCACACGGGCTGACGGCTCCGAAAACCGGGAACCGGGCTCCGAAATGGGCAAAATGGCCTACGGCCACGAAATGTAGCCCACGGCACTGAGAGATGGTCTACGGACCTCTCCTCCCCTCAGGAAAGAAAACAGAGAAAACCGAGTCTGGTTCGCAAACCGAGACAAGGCACAGAAGAGGGTTCGGAAGTCCGGAGGCAGGGCGCACGGCCGCGACTCTGAGACTTCTGAACAAGCACAATATGCAACATCACCGAGCGCTCAATCGGTGACGTCTGAGTCTTAAGGTCGGTCAAAAATGGGGTGTCTACAGTTGCCCTCTTTGACAGAACTCGGAAGTCACAAGTGACTGGAGTGAATGTCAAAGCCCAGAGACGACCCATTTTTGACAAGGCCGAAGACTTAGACAATCATACAAGATGAACAGAGATATGGTGCCCGCAGGCATGCCCGCAGGCAGGGCAAAATGCAAAGCGATATGCACAGAGCCAGATGATCATGCAAATGCAGCAAGCTGTAATGAGGCAAGTATTCGCAAATAGATGCAACAATTTTAAGCAAGAATGCAAAGCAACAACACATTTCATGCAGTAGGAATGCGGAGAATCATTCAATTCTCGTCGCGTCTCACACGGAGAAGATACGATACCTGCGCGATTGGTCTGGTCGCACCAGCCTCGAATGAGCCGTACATACAATATCGTGCCTGCAAAAGAGAGAAATTCAACAAGAACAATATGCTAACTAACAACATATATTCAATGTGATCCTATGGTTCCGAAAGTTTGACACACGCAGTGTCGGCAAGTGAATGCAACACAATGCAAGAAAGGAACACGCGTGACAACGCATGCTCGAGCACAGAGGTATGGTACACCAAGAAGTCATGCGTGACGATGCAAAATATTCATAAGAATGCAAGTTATGTGCACAACAATGCAAACGAGCATAAAAAGGGGTGCCCGTCGGTTGCGAATATACGAGTAAGAAAACGCGTATTTCGGTGAAGGCAACTCAATCGCGACCTCTGGTTCACCTCCGAGAGGTTACAACATGTTCAAAAGGATACACTTGATTTGATGAGTGATGATGAGACACATGTCAGAAATTGCAGCTGAAGTTCCGGCGGACCGATTTCGCGACCAGAAGTGCACTTTCTTGAACTTTTTCAGGTCCCGGGAGCTCCAATCTTCCTCAAAATTTGCAGGGAGCTAGAGGGGGGTGTGGGGGAGATGGCCGGCCAAGTGGTGGTCCTAGGGAGGCCACCGGCCATGCTTCAAAAAGCAAATGGCCGGCCAGCCAGAAAAAAGGTGGCCGGCCGGCCCCACCTGCCCAAAAGCAGGGGCAATTTCGTCTTTTTTCTCATTTCTTAT
>JAPPVO010000017.1:8835916-9136171 GCA_030407325.1 Camellia japonica
ACTTTGATACGTACTCACCTGTTACTAGGATAACATCCATTCGGATGGTGATTGCGATTGCTGCTTTGCGCAATCTAGAAATTCACCAGATGGATGTAAAGACAGCTTTCTTAAATGGAGATTTGAATGAAGAAATCTACATGGAGCAACCTGAAGGATTTTCAGCTCCAGGGCAAAGCAGGAAAGTTTGTAAACTTGTCAAATCTTTGTATGGTTTGAAGCAAGCGCCTAAACAATGGCATGAGAAGTTTGACAACGCAATGTTGTCAAATGGGTTTAGAATCAACGAATGTGACAAGTGTGTTTATGTCAAAGACACTGACAGAGGTTATGTCATTTTGATCTATATGTTGATGATATGCTCATTATAGGTAGTAACGAGAAATGATCAAAACTACCAAGAAGTTGTTAAACTCTAAGTTAAACTCTAAGTTTGCAGATGTTATTCTGGGAATTAAGATTACCAGAATCTCTGACGGAATTGTACTATCTCAGTCTCATTATGTTGATAAGATACTTGAGAAGTTTAGTGGATCAGATACGAGTGTGTCATCGACACCTGTAGACTTAAGTCTACATTTTACCAAGAATAATAATGAAAGTGTCTCACAATTAGAATATTCTCGGGTAATTGGAAGTTTAATGTATCTGATGAGTTATACTAGGCCGGATATAGCTTACTCGGTTAGCAGGCTTAGTAGATACACAAGTAATCCCGATGCTTTTCATTGGAAGAGCATTGTGCGGGTGTTAAGGTATTTACGCTATACTCGGGATTATGGGCTGCATTATACTCGATATCCAGCGGTGCTTGAAGGCTATAGTGACGCAAATTGGATATCAGATATAAAAGACTCAAAGTCCACTAGTGGATATGTGTTCACTCTTGGTGGAGCAGCCGTGTCTTGGAAATCTTCTAAGCAAACGTGTATATCTAGATCAACGATGAAATCAGAGTTTATTGCTTTGGATAAAGCAATGGAAGAAGCTGAATGGCTTTGCCATTTCCTTGAAGATATTCCACGTTGGTCTAAACCTGTGCCTGCTATTTGTATTCATTGTGATAGTCAATCTGCAATTGGTAGGGCACAGAGTAATATGTATAATGGAAAGTCTAGACATATCCGTCGTAGACATAATTTCATACGACAACTACTCTCGAATGGAGTTGTCTCTATAGACTATGTAAAGTCTAAGGACAACATTGCGGATCTGCTAACCAAAGGGTTAAATCGAGTGTTAGTTGAAACGTCGTCAAAAGGAATGGGGTTGAGGCCTTTGGAAGTTACCGGAATGGAAACCCAATCTAGTTGACTAGAGATCCCAAGATCTAGGTTCAATGGGACAACCTAATTGCGTGTAACGGTGGTATGTCACTGAGGAGGTTAAACCTCCAACCATTCCTTCTATCAGTGATACCTGCAAGTGTAGAGGTTAAGCTGAGCTTTTCATGACTCTAGTGTGTTAAGCTGTTGAGCTGAGTATAGCAGGATACTCAAATAGAGTCACCTATGTGAGTGTGAAGTGGGGCCGCTTCTAGAAGAATTGGGAGGCCAAGATTCTTTGAAACCACTCGTTGAACCAGGCTAGTGTCCAGGGCCACACAGGGCACACCAGTGAGAACAGAATGGTGGTAGGAGTAATTCCCGTGTGAGATCTATTGTCTCAGTTCACATAAACGGCAGAGCAGTTCAAGATGTCATATTCACTGATCAGCCAGTAAACTCGATAGGTTTTCACTGGGAGAGGTTCAAAGCCAAAAGCTACCTTCTCTGATGTCGGGGTTAGTCCATTGTACTCTCTTTCCGAGTCATTATTGTTGAACGGTGTCCGTTTGTTGAGTCATTCGGTCAATTTTATTCATGTGGGGGATTGTTGGAAAAAATGATTTTTTAGTGACTTTAATTAAATATTAAAGTGGGTCCCAACCATCTATTGTGTTGGGTCCAAGTGGGTCTAGATACTTTGCATTGAGATCTTTACACCACAGATAGAATGGCAAAAAACCATTGAGATTTGAATAAGAAATTGCATCATTTGAATGAGAAATTACCTCATGAAGTTAGCTTCATGGAAAAAAGATAATGAGGTTTGTAACTCCTGCCTTTATTACAGAGTTTAATAGAGCATTAATGGGGTTTGTAACTCCTGCATTAATGGGGTTTGTAACTCCTGCCTTTATTGCAGAGGTTAATGGTGCATTAGTGACCAGCCATAAAGGCTGGAGGCTCTTCCTCTCTCCCCTATACATGTATAAATTGAGACCCTCCTGTCAAGTCTCAAACATAGAAATTTTTACTTCCATTTCACAAGTCAGTTTGCCTGAAAGTTCCTACAGTGAGAGAGTGCTGCCACTGTTTTGTTCGCTAAGCTAGACAGAGAGTGCTTCTGCCGTAGCTGATTTTGACCGTCGTATCCTGGGAGACCACTAATAAGCACTCCTCTCTCTCATGAGGTTGTTGTGATGCTTGGAAAACATTAAGTTTCACTTGCATGTTACCAAATGAAACTTCCATAACCCCGGTCCGACAATTAATGCATGCATTGGCCGTAGCTAAGAAGGGTCGACCCAAAATCACCGGGATTTGTTTCCTCGAACTGGCTACCGGTTCCATATCTAAAACCAAAAAGTCAACAGGAAGTAGAACCTATCAACCTTAACTAATACATCCTCAATCATGCCACGGCACTTTGAGGGACCGGTCAGCCAACTGAAGAGTAACAGTAGTGGGCTTCAACTCGCCAAGCCCAAAATTCCTCGTACACAGAGTACGGCAACAAATTGACACTCGCCCCTAAATCCAATAAGGCCCTATCAATGAAATGGTCCCCTATAATGCATGCAATGGTTGGGGCTCCCGGGTCCTTAAGCTTAGGAGGTGTGTCATTCAACAAGATGGAGCTTACTTGCTCCGTGAGTAGGACCTTTTGGGACACATGTGTCCTAGATTTACGCTTTTGCGTACAAAGGTCCTTCAGAAATTTGGCATATGATGGTACTTGCTTAATCGCCTCCAACAGGGGGAGGTTGATTTTTACCTGTTTAAATACATCCATCATTGCCTCCATAGATGCCACCTTCTTATTAAAAGGGGACGGTGTGTCAAGGCACTGGGGGAAGGGTGCCTTAGGCACATATGGTGCCGTGGGCTCAAATGAAGTACTAGGGACTAAGTCATCCCTCTTAATTGTTTCCCCCTCACCCTTGCTCTCACTAGGTGAACCACCGTG
This sequence comes from Camellia japonica, assembly GCA_030407325.1. Classification (NCBI taxonomy): domain Eukaryota; kingdom Viridiplantae; phylum Streptophyta; class Magnoliopsida; order Ericales; family Theaceae; genus Camellia; species Camellia japonica. Next base: position 8,839,148 of record JAPPVO010000017.1, read on the forward strand.
GTCACCCTCCCTAACTCTAGTTGCATCAGACGCAACTGACTGAGGCTCTAACTTCGTACCACTTCTTAAAGCAAACCACCCCTGCACTTGCTCATGTTGCTTACCATTTCCACCCGAACTCTCCGCCCCGTATTGTCCCTTAGGGTTGGCCACAGTTTGACTTGGTAACTTTCCCTCCTCTCTCCGATTCATATTGTTAGCCATTTGACCCAATTGGGTCTCTATCTTGGCAATAGAGTGAGTGTGGGAGTGAACTATCGGTGCTAACCCCTTAAGTTCTGAGAGAACTTCCAACACCTGAGTCTCAAAGGCAGAGTTGCCCTGAGGAACAGGCGGGGGTGTGGTTGTGGTTGCCGATATGGTTGTGGGGGCCTATAAGGTTGCGGTGGTCGGTAAGATGATTGGTTGGCAAAATTATTGAAATTCTGCCTTGGTGGTGGAGGATTGTAAGAAGTGCCTTGTGAAGGGGGTCTCCATGAGAAATTAGGGTGATTTCTCCATCCCGGATTATATGTGTTGGAGTATGGGTCATTACCCGGGTTGGAGAATCCTTGAGCCGCATTCACATGCTCTTGGACTAACTCCGGAAATTGTGATGCCGAAGGGCACTCACTCAAGTCATGAGCAGGGCTCGCACAAATAACACATGCCTCATGGAATTGAGGCTGAACTTGCTGGGTAGGGGCATGTCCCGTAGCTAATAATTGGTCCATCTTGCGGGACAATGCCTCTACTTGTTGGGCTAACTCTAGGTTTTGCCCGACCTCATAAATGCCCCCTCTTTTCGGGGCTCCAACTACTGGTTGCCGGACTTGCCGGGCTGCAGAGGCATGGTGAAGGGAATTATCACTTAAGTTCTCAAACAATTGCCATGCCTCGGCATCACTTTTAGACATAAATGTCCCACCACAGGACGAATCCACCATTTGGCGGCGTGGCTCAGTTAAGCCATAATAGAATGTTTGAACAAGTTGCCAATCAGGCACTTGGTGGTGGGGACACTGTTGGAGAAGGTCTCTAAGTCTTTCCCACGTCTCATGGAATTGCTCGCCATCCATTGAGCAAAGTTTGTGATGGCTCGCCTAAGTTGGTTGGTTTTACCTATGGGAAAGTACTTCTCCAAGAACCGTTGCTGTAATTGGTCCCAACTTGTGATTGAATTAGCAGGTAAAGAATTTAGCCAGTGTTTGGCTTTATCCTTTAACGAGAATGGAAACAATCGCAACATTAAGGCCTCATTTGTGAAATTCTGGATCCTCACTGTTGAGCAAATTTCCAGAAATTCATTCAAATGCTTATAAGGGTCATCATGAGTTAGTCCATGGAATGATGGGAGCATTTGTATGGTGCTGGACTTAATCTCATAATGAGCAGCAGTGGTGTTGGGCAATTGGATGCATGATGGTGATGTATATGCAGGGTGTAAAATAATCCTTAAGTGTCCGGTTGGGCACATTCGGGACATTAGGATCTGCCATCTCTAATGGCTCACTGTATGAATATGAATACTCAAGCCTAGGAACACGGGCAGAAGCCCTAAGTCTCCTAAGGGTCCTTTCTAGTTCAAGGTCTAAACACCACAATTCAGGGCGACAAGAACGACGCCCGTGCATGCACTACCCACAGACACACAATAAGTTCCGACTCTGTGCACTAAGTATGAAAGCAAAATACCAAAGGAAGAAATACTCACAGCGGTTTAACGAAAACGCTTTACTCGTCTTGCGGATGCTTGACGTGTAGACGTTGTCTCCAACCCCCAGTTGAGCTTTGACTTTCGTGTTAGCACTTTGGTGCTTTGCTTGTGAGTGTTTGCTTCTGTTTACTCACTTTAGTGCTGCGGGGTTTTTTTTTAAGCTCGGCTGCGCTCCGCTTGCACTTCAATGATAGCTCCAAACGCTCTGCACACTTAGCAACACCAAAAGCATAAAATCCTAAACTGAAAATTAAAATAAGAATGTAACTTTAAATTAACTAATTTCGCCAGAAGTCCCCGGCAACGGCGCCAAAATTTGATGGGTCGTTGAACACACCAAAATTAAATCACTAAACTATACCAAATTCTATTAGAATAATGGCAAGTCCAGGTATCGATCCACAGGGACTATTGTGAAATTAAACTAATTTAATTATTAAATTCCTAAATTAATTTTGATAAAAAGATTGAATGTTTATAACATAATTTAATAACGAATAAATTAAACTAAGGAATTAAATTATCAATTATAAAATGAAATTGGGTTTACTGAATTTGGGAAAAACCCTAGGGTAGAGAATTCACCACTAACCACATAATTAGGGTTTCTAATTGAAATCAATTATGCTATGGTTTGAACGGATTAATGCTTCGCAACTACAAGCTCAAAGCATTTAACAAGAAGATCATCACATTCAATGTACGAGCACGAACCATCTCAAGTAATACGAACCGTTCACTCTAAACTAAGGTAGTGATACGACTCGTTCCTCGTAGTATGGTTCGTCCCATACCTTGAATGTGAAGGAAAAAAAACAATTGTATGGATAACATTTAACAATCATAGAAAGTCAAATATTCAAAAGAATAATGGAAATTATATATAAAGAATTTCTAAAACACCATACAATGGTTCAAACCTTTACATAATATAAAATCAAAAAGAAAAACCTATTACATGGCTAGGGTTTCTTCAAAACCCTAGAAAAGATGACTAGCCACTCATGGAGGAGTGGAAAGAGGTAGATGGAGAAGAAGCCACCATAGAAGACATCTTGAAGCTTTTGCTTTCCTTCTCCTTTCCAAACCCTAGCCCCTCTCTTTTGGTTAAAACAGTTTCAGAACCCTAGAAAAGCCTTTTTCTTTTCTTTTTATCCTTCTACGTATTTCCAAACAAGTTTAAAACATCAGTTTGACTTTTCCAGAAAAAGTCAACTCTGTCCAAATTTGGTCTTTTTGCCCATTTTATGCTCCGACGATGTACAACCTGATTGACATTTAACACACATAGATTATACGGTTTGACCAGCAAGTGAAGTTAAGAGATTCTAATTAACGGCCTCAATGATGTACATTTCGGCCTTAATCATATATCTCGACCATTACTCAGCTTCTAAGCAAAATTACTCATAACCCATTTGAGTGCTAGAACATTAGCCAACAAATCCACTCAAAATGACTAAGATGCCCTCATAACCCTAACATTGTCCAAGACAAGGCCACATATTTGACCATAGTCATGAACCTTAGTGTGATAAAATGAACTGTAAAATGTGAGCATTGTCCTAGCTGAAATTGCTTGGAACTTAAAACTTGCATTCTTGGACCCACCCTTTCCATGAGATGCATAGGGAGCTTTTAGGGTTTCTTTTGGAGCAAAACCTTCGATCATCATCGATCCGTGGCAACCGTTCTTGGCATCTCCAATGGAGAAAGTGAGGTTGTATAACTTATTTGGGATTGTTCTTATGACTTGGGCAACGACTTTCTCTCCCTCCAACTTGTTCGATCGCGACGAGTTTGGAAGGGACAGAGAAGTGTTTGAGTCTATGTATCTAACTGGTTTGAGTGACTCAATGATCTATCCAGGGACTGGTGAAATTAGGTCTTGTTTTTTGGGGAGGAGGAGGACTCCTATTGAGAAGTTCTTGAACACATGTGGACCAATTTCAAATCCACTGTTTTTTCCTAGGTTACCTGCATGAGGAAAAAAAAAATTAAGTTTAAAAAAAAAAATTGCTAATAATAATAGTGCAATCATGTACATTTTTTGTAGGAAAAATGTATGGCCAAGTATGTGAACCTATAATTTTGGGGGCGTGGACTATTTTGGTAAGTACCACTAAAAGGAAAATTATATTTGTTCCTAATTCACACAACAAACATTCTACATTATTGGCCTATTGGGTCAAGAGTATACATACACATGACATTCCCATGAGAAGTAAAAAAGGAAAAATGAAAAAAGAAAAAATAAAGGGCAAATTAAACTTGTACTCTCTGTAGTTTATCTATTGTGTTAGTGTGATCCTTATAATTCTAATTGTATTAATTTTATCATTTAATTTTTTACACTATGTCAATTTGTCTAATTAATAATGTTTATTTATAAATAGGACTGAAATGGATGGGCAAAATAATCTATCCACTAAGGAATTAGCATCCAATTTGAAATGTTTATTCACTTGAATGCACCAATTTTCCCTTGATTTCTCTTCAATTGTTTTTAGTAGATATCAATTTAGACGACTCAATATAAACATTAAAAGGTGAAATTGATACGATTGGAACTACAAAGAATAAATTGACACAATAAACAAATTACAAAAGCTACTAGTGTAATTTAGCCTTAATCTTTTGTATGTAATTCTCATTAAGAGAATGATATGAGTATAACAATGATACTATGAGAAAATTGCAAATCAATGTACCTTCAAAAAATATTTACAAATTCATAGAAAAAATTAATTATTGAAGTTAATAAAATTTACCACTGATTTAATTTTTTTTTTAACATACACTGTAATTTTTTCAAAATTAATCGCATCTCAAACCCCAAGTACACTAAAAAAAACAAAAAAAGTTTAAAAAGAGAGGGCATACTTACCTCTAGTACAAATGAGAGGGAGAAGCTCTTTGATAGCAATGGCATCCAATAGGGGTCCACAAGTAGGGTCCTCTTGAACCCCAGGTTTATGAAAAGTGACCTTAACAACCTTAGAACTAGCCATGAAAGCCCACCCATAAGTATCACCACCATCACTACTATACAAGGTCTGAATTGGAAGATTAGCAGAGAGACTAGAGGCAGAGACTCTCAACACATTATCAAGTTCACAGGTTCTTGTGGCTCCAAAGGTGAGACAATAGATTGCACCAATAGTGTTGACAGTCACATTTTGAGAGATTGATGCTTCATTTCCTAGCCTCACTGCGAGGCTACCATGTGGAATGACAAAGTAGAAGCCACCTGGCTGAGGCCCACTTGAAATGTGCTCAACTAAGCCATTGATTTCCCAATTGGGTAGAGAGTGTTTTCCTTTGATCACTGTTTTGTTGAGGTTCGAGGGCTTTGGTGGTATTTCAAAGTCTCCATTTGCAAGAAGTCCTGTGGAGAGAAAGAGTGTTCATAATTAATCAACACCTAATTAATAAAATGTAGTCAAAATTTGGACTTAATTGGTGTTTTTCTACCCAAGTTAAAAGTTAATAATCAGATAAAAAGGTCGATTCACAAAAAACCTTAAAAATTACTCTAAAAATTATTCTAAACATATTAATTTTTTTCAACAAGTCATAACAAAGTTAAGAAATTGTGTGTGTCAATTTCCGACCACACTGCCAAATTAGTACTTAGCTAGAGAGCACTGGTAGAATAGATTAAGCCCAAACGACCTGCAACAGAAAGAAGAGATTCCGGCGATGCTTCGTCCACCCGGGAGCACTCCGATGATCAAGTCAGTTATCTCTCAAAGATAGCAAAAATGCTTAACTTACTATTCAGAATATAAATTTCGTACCTTAGGCCCATGGGGGTGTCTCTCTTTTATAGCCAATACAATCCTAGTCCCAATAGAAACCTAGCTCTAATGGACTTAGGATTACTGCTAATCTTAGACTCCCAGTAGGATTAGGATAAACTCTCTAAGAATCTTATCTTTACCCAAACTAAAGTCTTCTCTCATTCTAGGACTCTTATCCCTTATCCGCTTATCCCGGATTGCAATATCTTCAGAGATTACCTCGGCCTAGCCGAGACGATCTCAGCATCATGACCAGAACACGTGGCACCTCAGCTGACACTTCGGCGTCACCTTGGCCACATGTTGGTAATCGGAAAATATGTCCCCACAACTGCCCCTAGGTTCTATTACCTTGGCATCCTGAGGTGAGGGAACCTATATCATTCCTTCCATTAGCACGTCGGCTAATCTCGCTTTATCATTCATTGCCGAAGTAAGAAATTGTCGGCTTAATATGTCCAAGACCTATAGCCTGCTTTCACTAATGTCTCAGAACCATTAGCCAGGTTTGTTCAAATTTCTCAGCCGAGATCATTCTCAAAGTCGAGGTACTACTCCATTAAATCTAGAACTCCAAGAGCTCTTTTACGCGTATGAGCTGTCACGCAAAATTAATCAATCGTTTTTGCCACGTGTTTTTCCCTACTGACCCGTACCTGATACATGCTATCAGGTCGCGTCTTTTCTTGCGTGCGCCGTCTGACAGGCACGTTGCCCAAGGCACATTTATTGAAGTTTTGCTGTCATTTCGTGTTTTTGACAAAACTTTTCCCTCTCTCCATCTCTTCACTTTACACCACCGTTTCTGGAGCATCCAACTTTTTCTCTCTCTAACTTTTTCTCCCAAATCTGCCATTGCCGCTCTCGTGAAGCTTTTTGCAACCAGCTTCATTCTCCCCCTCCGGCGAGGATTTTGCTGCACTTCTCCGGTTGCTGCCACCGTCTGATCTCGGCGACCCTAATCTTCCCCTGTAAGTCACTGTTCCTTCGTTTCAATTTTTATTCTTCCTCAAACTGTTACATCTGTAGACTGCAATTGCAACGTCATTCATATCTGTGTTTTTGAATTCATCAATGTATTCTGAGCATATTTATCTCATGATTTTGCTTTTTGCCCAAACCGTTCTTTAATATACACACAATACCCACATACTTGTTCATTCTGCCAGTGTTCTTGGCCTTGCACCTTTGCACACACTCTGTCACAGTGTTCTTGATGATTAACCACTTTTCTTGATTCTGAATCATTGCTCTTGTTTCTGTTTGCCGTGTTTTTTCCAGATTCTTGCCTTCAACCTCCATTTGCTTAGACTTAGGTTTGAGATTTGCCATAGAACACACGAATCTTAGGGAAAAACTGAAACAACCTTCACTTTGGATCGCAAAAAATCTTTACCCCAGCATTTGTTTAGGTTTTGCCGAGGTGTTCTGAGCCTTTACAAAACACTTTATTTCCAACTTATTCACCTTCCCCCTAAGCCGACGTCATAGGTATGTGGAAGCATAGGGTAAATACCCCAACCAAGTTGGAATATTTTAGGCAGGAGTTTTCCATCCCTGCCGACATCCATCTGAGGTTGGCTGGGGAGGATGACTCCATCATGCCCACAACTGATTCTATGCATTTCCCCGTTGTAGCTTTTATTGAGTGTAGACTTAGGCTCCCACTAGACACCCTCTTCCGTGAGGTACTTCATTACTATAAATTGAACCTAATGTAGCTCGCCATCAATTAGAATGCTAGGGTTACCTTAGCCGATATCCAATACTACTACACCATGTGTGGCCTCAAGTTAGAGAAAGGCTATATTTACTACCTCAAGCCGAGGTCCACAGAGTATAAAATCGTAGCTGACCTCCCAGACTCCAACAAGGGAGTCGGGGATGATTACTTCATTATCTCGGGGAACTGGGAGTTCGCTCCAGATGAGGACTTCCACCTCTACCCTCTTCCTCGAACAGTTTTTGTAAAGGGTAATGGTAAGAGCCCAGTGTTTATACTTTACTTGTTTTTAAAGTCTTCAATACTTCGTTTGTTCTAATGTCTGTTTTTCTTGCAGCTCTTCCTCAACCAGCAAAAAAATTCCGCAAGTCTTTTTTCCCCAGCAAGGGCTTGAAGAAGTTGTTGGATTTATCCATTCCGAGGTGGAGAGCTCCTTTGCTACTCAACTTCATTCCCACCTATAAGTCGGTGCTTCCCGACGTCCCGAAGAGGAAGAAAAGCAATTCTCCCCCTTCCGCCACAACTCCTCCAACAGCCTCATCATCTTGGCCAGATCAAGGATCGACCTCTGATCCAGCAGACCAACCGTCAACCTCGGCTCCATATGTGATCCCACCATCTCAACGCCAACGTCGCCGTAGGACTGCAATTGTCGTTGAGATGGGTCGCAAGAAAGCTGTCGCCGAAGATCTTCTAGCCGACATCCTTGACTCAGTTGACGCTCAACCAGCACAAACCCAGCCTCAACCAAAGCCAAAGCCAAAACGTCTGAAGAAGGCTCAGCCCAAGGCAACGGTGACTCAGATTGACACTGAGGACACCTTGCCAATTTCTAAATTGGCCGAGAGCGAGAAGACCCTTTCTGCTGTCGAGAAAAAGCCCGCCGAGGCCTAACCATCCGAATCTACCAGATCAAAGAGGCAAAAGTCGTCTTCTGTGACCACCTCAGGGCCATTAAAACATGATTCCCCCTGGGCCCCGCCAATCACAATCGATAACAAGCCAGTTAAGGCTGGTGATAGTGCCGACGACATTGAGGTCGGCGTTGTCCTCTCCACCTCCTTGCTTCTGCTTGAAGATCTTAATCGTAATGCTAAGATGAGCGAATATGAAAATTTTGTTCTGATGCTGCAGCATTCTGTTCAAGTAAGTCTTTCACACTTGGTATTTTTCTTTCTCTATTCCTTCATACATAGAGATTTTTACTAACTTTTGTTCTGTTGACTTTCTTTCAGGCGATCCAACATGCCCACTCCTTCTCAATGCAAGCTTTCGAAATGAGGAAGGAGTTGGCGTACAAAATCAGAGAGGTCTCTGGTTTGCAAAAGACCATCAAAAAGACTGAGGCCAAGATGAAAAATTTATCTGACCAGGCCGCGGTGGCCATTAAAGCAAAAGACGAGGCCAAGGAAAAAGCTGATGCTGCCGAGGCTATAGCCAAGGTCCTCACGGCTGAAAAGAAAGATGCCGAGACAAAGATGGCCGAGGCCCAAAAAGAACTACAAGATGCCTTGGCCACAAAATCTGCTGAGATCAAGGCCGCAGATGAAAAGGCATACAATGAGGGGGTGGTTGATGTCATGGCGGACTACAAAAAACAAGTGAAGCAGGCATGCAACAAGGGTTTCACCCTTGGTTGGATGGCTGCCCTCAAAAAGCTTGATGTCCCCGAGGACTCCCCCTTCAAGAATGCGGACGTCCTCCCCTTTCCATTCCCCCATACTCCAAGCCAATCTGAAGACGATTCTGAGTCTGTGGAGGAAGCTTTGGTGAGGAAATCAAAGGAAGCTGCTAGGGCCAAGTCCCCTACTCCAAATGAGCAAGTCCTAGACTTGACTCAGGACGAGGAGGGTGAGGTCTCCAAAGACACTGTTCCTGAGAAGTCAACATCGGATGTGCCTATTGCCGACAAGAGCCTCGACCAAACTCTTCAAGAAATCGATGCCGAGCTCGCGGCTGAGAGGGCCGCCGAGATGTCTTCTCAGCAATCTTCTGATCTCCAGACCCAACTGCCTAAAGACGCCGAAGTAAGGGGTTGTTTGGAATGATCTAAATAAGTGCACTTTTTGTCTTTTTACGAAAAGATGTGCAGAAAAGTAGAGAGGTGATGTGATGGAAAAAAGATAAAAAGATAAAAAGTGTGTACTTATTTTGGGTAGTCAAACTTGACCTTAGTTTGATGCTTTTCTCTTTTTTCTTTCCTGTACCTTGTACTTTTTTGTTCTTTGAAATAATGTAAGCTTTCTGTCTGACTGATGTGCCTTCTTAGGAATATAAATACAACTTCCTCTTTTGGATGCTTGTATGTTTGTCTTCATTGCATGACTCTATACTTAGAATAATTTGCATGTCTTCAACATACACCTTAGTCGGTGCAATCTTCTCGGGGTGATGTCCCTCGGTAAAAAATAAACGTTTTTATCTTGGCCAGTACATAAGTACTTCTTTTAATACAACCTTGGTCTTTAACTTGTAAATTTTTCTAAAAAATTTCAACAAGTGTTTAGACCAATTTTCTTTTAGTCATAACCTCGGTTTAACTTCAATTTGTAACTTTAACTTGTAAATTTTTCACAAATTTCAACAAGTGTTAAACATAACCTCGGTTTAACTTCAACTTGTAAATTTTTCACAAATTTCAACGAGTGTTAAACATAACCTCGGTTTAACTTCAATTTGTAAATTTTTCACAAATTTCAACAAGTGTTAAACATGTCCTCTGTTTAACTTCAACTTGTAAATTTTTCACAAATTTCAACAAGTGTTAAACATGACCTCGGTTTAACTTCAACTTGTAAATTTTTCACAAATTTCAACAAGTGTTAAACATGACCTCGGTTTAACTTCAACTTGTAAATTTTTCACAAATTTCAACAAGTGTTAAACATAACCTCGGTTTAACTTCAACTTGTAAATTTTTCACAAATTTCAACGAGTGTTAAACATAACCTCGGTTTAACTTTAACTTGTAAATTTTTCACAAATTTCAACAAGTGTTAAACATGACCTCGGTTTAATTTCAACTTGTAAATTTTTCACAAATTTCAACAAGTGTTAAACATGACCTCGGTTTAATTTCAACTTGTAAATTTTTCACAAATTTCAACAAATGTTAATCATAACCTCGGTTTAACTTCAACTTGTAAATTTTTTACAAATTTCAACAAGTGTTAAACATGTCCTCGGTTTAACTTCAACTTGTAAATTTTTCACAAATTTCAACAAGTGTTAAACATGACCTCGGTTTAACTTCAACTTGTAAATTTTTCACAAATTTCAACAAGTGTTGAACATAACCTCAGTTTAACTTCAACTTGTAAATTTTTCACAAATTTCAACAAGTGTTAAACATAACCTCAGTTTAACTTCAACTTGTAAATTTTTCATAAATTTCAACAAGCGTTAAACTAATTTTAGCTTGTAATTTCTACCTTTCCAGGAACCATTTTCCAACTCTCTGCCCCCTAATGTGAACTTAAGTTCCACTTGGGTTCTCATTGTGCATGTATTCCAGAAACATCGTCAAGTATCTTATCACTCACAAGTGTAAAAAATCAAGCTAAAACTTTATTTATTACTTCGGCTAATAACAAAGAACAAAAAAGTCTAATGATAGAAAAATTTCAAATTGCAAGTATTCCAGGGCCTTGGCAACTTTTTGCCTTCATTATCTTCAAGCCGATATGCCCCATTGCCCAATACCGAGATGATTCTATAGGGTCCCTCCCAATTCGGGCCAAGCTTGCCCTCTCTGGGATCCTTCTTGTTGCCGACGACCTTTCTCAAGACGAGGTCACCGACTTGAAACTCCCTTGGGATGACCTTTTTATTATAAGCCCTGGCAAGCTGCTGCTGGTATGCTGCCAGCTGAATTGCAGCTTTCTCCCTTCTTTTTTCTAGTAGATCCAAATCTCGGGCTAATAATACATCATTAGTCCCATTCTCTATTCCCTGAGTTCTGATCCCTGGAATACCGACTTCTAGTGGGATTACTGCTTCTGTTCCATAAGCCATGGCAAATGGTGATTCCCCGTTGATCTTCTCGGCGTAGTCTGATATGCCCAGAGTACACTGGGCAATTCATCCACCCACTTTCCCTTTGTTGCTTGCAGCCTCTTTTTTGTCCCATCCAGGATAACTTTGTTGGACGCTTCTGCTTGTCCATTGCTTTGAGGAAAACTTGGGGTCAAAAAATAATTCTTGATTCTAAATTTTGCACAGAAGCTCTTGATTAGCTTATTGTCAAATTGTGTTCCGTTGTCTGCAACTATTGCCCTTGGGATCCCAAACCTGGTGATGATGTTCTTCCATATGAAGTTCTTCACATCCACGTCTTGGATCTTGGCAAGGGGTTCAACTTCTATCCACTTGGTGAAGTAATCTGTTGTTACCAGCAGGTACTTCCTTTGCCCAGTTGCTTGGGGTAGTTTTCCAACAAGATCCATGCCCCATTGGGCAAACGGCCAAGGACTAGATACTAGGTTCAGATCTGCTGCTGGTTAGTGTATCAGTGGTGCAAACCTTTGGCACTTTTCACACCTTTTAACATAGGCTTCTGCATCTTTCTGCATGTAGGGCCACCAATATCCTTGGGTAATGGCCCTATGAGCAAGTGATCTGCCCCCAGCGTGGCTTCCACATACTCCTTCATGTATTTCGTACAAAAAATCTTCAACTTGTGAAGGATGTACACACCTCAAAAGGGGTCCAGTGAAGGATCTTCTGTAGAGATGTCCCTCTGCTGCCAGACTGAATCTTGCCGACTTCAATCTGATCTTGTGTGCCTCTTTGTGATCATCTGGCAGTTTTCCTTCTTTCAGGAATGCTACTATTGCATCCATCCAGCTTGGTCCCATGTCCACATACATTGCTTCACGCTCTGTGGTCAGTGGTTCGATGCTCGGGCCCGACAAGTAGTCAACCATTATCGTCCTTGCCTTTCCAGGTTGTATTGCACTAGCCAGGTTGGCCAGGGCATCAGCGTGATTGTTATCATCTTGGCTAACCTACTGTAGTCGGCAATTCTGAAACAAGGCCACCAACCTGCTGACCTCCTTTGCGTAGGCCGACATCCTTTTATCTCGGGCTGCAAACTCGCCCGTTGTCTGGTTGACTATAAGCTGGGAGTCACAGAAGACTATCACCTCATCTGCTTCTACTGCTACTGCTAGTTTTAGTCCTGCAATCAATGCTTCACACTCTGCTTTATTGTTTGAGGCCTTGAACCCCAAACGAATGGATTGTTCTAGTATTTGTCCATCTAAAGATACCAGTACTACTCTTGCCCTCGCTCCTTGTCGGTTTGAGTTCCCATCAACGAACAGTCGAAAGGCGTCGCCGATGTAAATGCTGCAGGGCCTAAGTTTTTCTTCCTTCCTTTGTTCTGTTGCCCTCGGCTGGGCTCCTTTTTGCTCGCTAGGACATCGTTCACCTCAGCTCAACGGAGCCCGATGTACGATGGATCCTAGCATGAACTCGGCCACGAAGTCAGCCAAAACTTGGCCTTTGATTACTGTTCTGGATCTGTATTCCAAGTCATACTGGCCCAAGGCTACTGCCCACCTGGCTATTCTGCCTGTCAGATCTCCCTGCTACAATAGGGACTTCAAAGGATGTTCAGTTAGCACCACAATTTTGTGGGCTTGAAAGCAATGGTTCAGCTTCTTTGAAGCCATTACTAAGGCCAATGTTAACTTCTCCAAGGGTAAATACCTGGTTTTTGCATCAGCCAGGGTTTTGCTTACATAGTAAACAGCCCTTTGCTCTCATTTTTCTTCTTGGATTACCACTGCACTTACCGCATGCTCCAAAACTGCTAAGTACAGGAACAGCTCATCTCCAGGTTCTGGATTTGAGCGAACTGGAGCCGTGGTCAAATACTTTTTTAAGTCGGCCAAGGCGACTTCGCACTCTTCTGTCTATAAGAAGTCTGTGGCCTTCTTCACTAAGCTGAAGAAGGGTTTGCATTTGTCAAAACTTCTACTTATGAACCTGTTCAAGGCAGCAGCCCTTCCAGTCAACATCTGTACTTACTTCGCTGATGTTAGGCTTTTCAGTTCTAGGATGGCCTTGATCTGATCTGGGCTGGCCTCAATGCCCCTTCTGGTCACTAAATATCCCAAGCATTTACCAGATCCAACTCCAAATGCACACTTCGATGCATTGAGTCGGAGCTGGTATGTTTTTAGGATGTCAAAGACTGCCTTTAAGTCTTCCAGATGGTCCTTAGGTTCCCTGGTCTTCACGACCATGTCATAGATGTATACCTCCACTATTCGGCCAATTAGATGTCTGAACATCTTGGTTACCAATCTCTGGTAAGTTGCTCCTGCATTTTTCAACCCAAAAGGCATCACTTGTAGCAATACAGCCCTTTTGGGGTGATAAACGCAGTCTTCTCCTTATCTGGGGGGTACATGACTATCTGATGGTACCCCTTGTAGGCATCCAGGAAGCTCATCCTTTCATGCCCTGAAGTGGCATCCATCAATTGGTCAATCTTGGGTAATGGGAAACTGTCTTTGGGATAGGCCTTGTTTAGGCTGGTAAAGTCCACGCAGACCCTCCATTTACCATTCTTTTTCTTCACCACCACGGTATTTGATAGCCATGTCGGGTAATTTACCTCTCGAATGGCTTTGGCCTCCAGAAGTCTGTCTACTTCCTCTTCCACTGCCTCAACATACATCAACATCGGTCTTCTTGCTCGGTGGATTACAAGTTTGGCCGACCTGTCTAGGTTCAATTTATGGCAAGTAACCTCAAGGTCAATGCCAGGCATCTCGTAAGGCGTCCAGGCAAATACCTCAATGTTTGCTCTCAAGAAAGCCTCCAGTTCTTTTTTCTCTTCCTCGGCTAAGCCCGAGCCGAGAAGGAAGAAGCGTTCCTCATCCCCAGGTTGGACAAGGATTTTCTTCAGGGCTTCTTCACTCTTCTCGGCTAGCTCTTTGCCGACGTCATCTAGGATTTCCACATCCTCGTCTTCGATCTCTACTGTCTCTGGTTCTCATATGATGTAGGTGGATTTCATTGCTGCTATGGAGCAGTTCTTTGCCTGCAGCTGATCCCCTCTGACCTCCTCTATCCTATGCTCAGTTGGGAACCGCAATAGTTGATGCAACGTTGAGGGAACAGCCCCCATTGCATGCAGCCATGGCCTTCCCAAGATAGCATTGTAGGAGGAGGGTGTGTCGATTATGGTGAATTCTGTTTTTATCTTTTTGGTGCCAGCCTGCACCTCCAAGCTTGTTGCTCCCAATGGCCACGTCGGCGTTCCATTGAACTCGACCATTGGGCTGTTGGACTACTCCATATCGTCTAGGTGAAGGCTAAGCTCCTTGTAACACCTGACATACATAATGTCACAAGAGCTGCCTTGGTCAATTAGGATGTGCTTCACTTGCCACTCCCCAACCTAGAGGGATAATACCAAGGCATCGTTATGTGGATGTTGCACCATCTCAAGGTCGGCTTCAGTAAAGGACACTACTGGTCCCTGGCACTCCTCGGCCCGAGGTCTTTTCTCCCGGACCTGGTACACATGCTGCAAGTGCTTTACTTTCTGGGTCTCCCCCCGTATTTTGTTTTTGTTGACCTTCAAGTGAATTACATTAATTACCCGGGGTCCGCTTGCCTGCGGTTGCTGTGCTGGGGGAGATGGAGCTGCTGGTGCCTAAGGCAGTCTTGCCTGCTCTTCCCTTGTCCTGGCTTCATCTACAAGGTCCCTTAAATGGCCTTGCCTTACCAGGTCTTCCAGGTGTGCTTTTAGGGCTCTGCAACCTTGAGTCAAATGCCCATCTTCATTGTGGTAAGCACAATGCTTACCAAGGCTTCTTCCCATAAACTCTCCTGGTACCCTTGTTGGTGCTCTGAAATAGGGCTGGGTTCGGATTTTATCCAGGACTTTGTGAATTGGAATTCAGAATACAGTTGTGACTGCTTGTGCAGCCCTCAGTTCTATCTCTTATTTGTTGGATCCATTGTTACCTCGGCCTCGCTTCGGCGAGCCGTTTCCTTTCTCTTGCTTTGTCTCCTTAGTCCCTGGCGTGTCTTCCTTGGCTCTGGCATATTTCTCAATTCTAGCCATGAGCTCTTCCGTGCTTTTTGGCAATGTCTTTGCCAATGACTTTCGTAGTGGACAATCATCTTTTAGTCCGTTCTTGAAAGACACGACCGCCACCTCTTGGTTGCACTCGGGTATTCGGTTGAATACCTCATAATACCTTTTGGCATAAGCTCTCAGGCTTTCGTCCTTGCCAATTTTCAAAGCCATCAGGGCATCTACCCTTAACGACTGTAGTTTGTTTGTCACGAACCTGGCCACGAACATCTCAGCTAGGCCTTCCCAGGTCTTCACAGTTCATTTCGGCAGTTTGTGAAACCAATCCGATGCGATTTCCCCAAAGGATGAGGGGAACACCTTGCAAAGCAACGGCTCGTTCCCAGTGTACAATGCCATCGAGTTCAGGTATAAACCGCCGTGAAAGTTGGGGTCCGACTTACCATCGTATATCTGGAACCTCGGCACACTGAATCTCTTCGGGGCCTCAAATTTGTCAAACTCCACCGAGAATGGTGTTCTCGGCTTAACAAGGGAAGTTACCTCGGCATTTTGTTGCTTCCTCTTGAGGTAATCTCTCAAGTCCTCTTTGGTCTGCCCAAGAGCTCGGCTATCTCCTGACTTCAACCTTTTAGGTGCACTACTCTCAGCTTCGTTGTGAGCCCTCTTCAACCTTTCTCCATCAGTTGCGTCGAAGCACAACTCCTGCCTTTGAACATGTCGATGTTCTTTGGGGTCTACTTCCTTGGTGCGATGTGTCCTTCGAGATTCTTCCCTTCTCGACTCTCCTTGACCCGACCTCCCTTAAAGGCCGGTGAGAGTGTTTTTCGCTCCTGGTGTGCTGGAGGGCTACAGGGATTGTTTTCTGCCCTCCCTTCTGGGCATTGGCTGCTGGAATCAGCGTGTCCTGCAGCGGGAACGGTGGCTGCATGACGTTGTTTTGCATCATGAAATTGACGGCCGATTGTAGGTCTGCCAATTTGTTCGCCATCCTCTTCATCTCTTCGTCCCTCTGTAGGCATCTATCCTTCCATACTTGGAGGTTATCCTCGTTATAGTACTCGTTTCGGTCTGATTTCTTCTGTACATCGCCCTCCTGGCCGACGTCCTTTCCTTCGTGATTCTTATCACGAGTCTCTTCGTTGCAGTTGTCTCCTTCGACATCAAGGTCAATAGATTTTCCACTCCCAGTAGGAGTGTCATCCCCAACCTTCTCTCTCTGTCCGTCGTTGGCCATCTATTCTCCTTTCTTTCCCACAAATGGCGCCAAATTGTGTGTATCAATTTCCGACCACACTGCCAAATTAGTACTTAGCTGGAGAGCACAGGCAGAATAAATTAAGCCCGAACGACCTGTAATAGAAAAAAGAGATTACGGCGGTGGTTCGTTCACCCGAGGGTACTCCGATGATCAAGTCAGTTATCTCTAAAAGATAGAAAAAATACTTAACTTACTATTCAGAGTATAAATTGCGTACCTTAGACCCCATGGAGATGCCTCTCTTTTATAACCAATACAATCCTAGTTCTAATAGAAGCCTAGCTCTAATGGACTTAGGATTACTGCTAATCTTGGACTCCCAATAGGATTAGGATAAACTCTCTAAGAATCTTATCTTTACCCAAATTGAAGTCTTCTCTCATTCTAGGACTCTTGTCCCTTATCCGCTTATCCCGGATTCCGATATCTTCGAAGATAACCTCAGCCTAGCCGAGACGACCTCAGCGTCATGACCAGGACACGTGGCACCTCAGCTGACACTTCGGCGTCACCTTGGCCACGTGTTGGTACTTGAAAAATATGTCCCCACAGAAATCACCCAAAAGAGAGAGAGAGAGAGAGAGAGAGAAGTTGTGAAATGGTCACTAAAGCACTTATTTCTCAAATTTCAACTTTTATGTTTAATTTTTTTAAACTTAATTTATTTATGTTTTATAAGTAGAAATTGCAACAAAATACTAGCATAAATTTTCAAAATAAAAAGGGAAAATATATAGGTAGCCTTTTAGAAAATTATACATTTTTATGTTCTACTAAGACGAAAGAAAAAACTAAAGACTTTTTATTTTTATTGAACCTTATAAAAGATTTTGTGTAGATGGAACTGTTCACAACGTGAATGAGTACATTGAGATCTCTACAGTAGGCTTGGCGAAAGATAGGAAAAAGGTTGGGACCCCTTTTTGGGGAATCCCCACCACCCCCAATGCATTGTGATTGGCCAACTTTTTGTTTTGTTTTGTTTATGTTTATGTTTTGTTTTTTTTTTTTGTTTTTCCCTCCTATTTTTGGCTGACATGTGTCTATGGGGGTTGTAGGGTCAAAAAAATTGGGGGGTCTGTATCATTTCTGCGAAAGATATAGGAGTTGATTTGATCGATGCAGTCCATAGTCAAAAACTTGGCGTTACGGTGAGTGAAACCCAATAGGAGGAATTTTTCTCTCTGATTTATTGATATGACCGGTGAAAAACACTTTGGGCTCGAACCTGCAAGTAGGAAACAATTTAAAGTATAAGCCTCCACTGCTTGCAATTGTCACTTGATGCATTCCTGTAAGCGAATAAGATCTGTTGATTGTGTTGAGTCAGGATGAATTTTTTTGTTTCTCTTTGTAAATTTTGTTTGATGGAAAATGGGTTGATAGGTTGTTTAAGCTCAACCCAAGTTGTGCTGTTCAGATTCAAATTGTAATCCGATGTCTAGATCCGAATTTTAATCCGAGGTTGTATAACCAAGCCCGATCTGAGTTAAATCCAAATTGTCTGAATTTTGTATAAATTTCAATTCCCCCGTCCTGCCTTTTTTAATGCAGCTAAGTTCATTAGTTTATTAAAATTATATTCTATTTATCTATATATATATTTATAAAATCATTAATAGCATCAAAGCAAATAATTTATATAATATAAAAGTCGTGCCTCTATTTTTTTTTTTTTTTTTTTGAACCAAAAAAAAGGGGATCGACAGTGTAGGTCACGCCCCCTGTGGGCCCTAACCCCGGGGTAACCGGTTGCCAGCTAGGAATTAACCCCCACCATGTGGGGGACCCACCACCAGGGCACTAATGGAGGGCAGACACGCACCACAGCCGAGCCTAGGAACGAGGGGATTAAAGGGCGAGCTCTCCACTGAGATAACAAACAGCCCCCTCCCAGGAATCGAACCTGGGTCGCGGCTAGGGAACACGCTGCGTCCTCCACCAGGCCACCACCCCTGGTGGTAAAGTCGTGCCTCTATGGTAGTCTTCACAATTTGGGAACTTGGTTATTTGAGTTAAATTTTTTGACTATTTTAGCTTGACTAAAAAAAGTTGTGTTTAGAAAGATAGTTTTTTTATATAGTTGATTTAATAGTTGTGAGAGAAAAAATGAAAAAATTATAGTTTGAATGTGACATTTTGTCTTATTAACTATTTTAGCCTATTTTATTTTTATTAACTATTTTACCCTCAAACTCTCTTCCCAAATAGGGCCAATTTATGAGGGAAAAAAAAATATGATTTTATATTGTGTTACTTGTATATATAATATATTTAATATGATCTAACGATCTAAATTACTTTAATATCATCTAATAGCTAATAATTTATACATTTATTTGATATATATATATAATTCAGATTTCAAGTTGCTTGGGTTGTTTAATGTCATTGTACCCTTGACTAAAACTGCTTTTCAACCATTCTATCTTTGATCTTTGTGGATTCAGTTATTCCAATGCAGTTGCTCCATAAATTCTTCAGCTACATGTTCTACGTTAGATAATTTTGAGAAAAAAAATTTATAAGTGGAATTTTTTTTGAGGACAAGTATAGAAGTGGAAAATTTGAAAGAAAGACATAAAACCTTAAGCCTTGTTTGATTTCCGAATATAAAGGGTTGGATTAGATATTATATACTATGGGGTCCACATATCCCATGTTTACTTTTTTTTTTTTTTTTAGAGGATATAATCTACTGTGGGACTGTATATCCTCCCAAATTGGTGGATATACAATACCACCCTCCCCCCACTATATCATATCCTCTGGTCTGGGATAAGAGTTAAAAAGACTAATTTACCCTTTTTGTCTATCTAATATATACACACAACCAATGATGATTATTTTTATAAGATAGAATTTTTTCAGCATGAATAATGGTTATTTTTTGTTTTCAAATAATTTATTTTCTTGGATTTTTTTGTAAGAATGATGGGTGTGGCGTGATAAATGAGTGATGGTTATTTTTAAAATCAAAATACTTGTTTAAAATGATTTTGTGGTATTTATTTATTTATCATTATCAAGTTGGCATTAATATAATATAATTTTTTTTATTTGGAAAAATTATTGGATTTAATATGAATCTTTAATTTGTTCAAATAATAAATAATATGAATTTTTAATTTGTTTATTTGCATTAGTTTTGCAGGTGGTGTATTTTTTTTCAGAATTGAACAGTGTCCCTTTTGATGGGCATAAGGGCAATTTGGGTATTAAAATATATTATGAGGGCAATCTTAGAAATTGCTTGTTTATATCTCACAATATATTTTGTAAAATAAACATGGATAAGATATATCCAATATTATATGTCACGCCCCCAAAATATAGTACCATAAATATAATCCAAAGCATACATAATAGTTGTATAAATCAGAGTACAAGTCCTTCCATTTCACAACATTGATAGTTCAAAGTGTTTAACAGATATAAATGCCCTTAGCGCTTACATCTTTCCAAACCTTGACTTGGTTACCACAAAATGAGCTTCGCTCAATTACAAATTTAGCCTTAGGCTATACAAAATAAACAAAACATAAAGCTGTTGCTTCCCAAAAGTCCCTCCAACGCTATTGCCTTGGTGGAAGCATACCATCATTACTTGAAAATGTTATTTCCAAATAGGGTAAGCCACAGCCCAGTAGAAATCATTTAATACAATATATGAAACTTAGCAAAGGTATAAGTACAAGTGCATAAACAATGCTTGTTGTAAAACTTTTCACAACTTTATATTTTCATAAGATATCAATTTCAAGTCTTAATCCATTTACTTTCAATTCACATTTTGATAACTTATCTCTCTCAATTCATGAGTGAATTTCATTATTTCCTAACAATCGAACTGAGGCTACAACTCAATTACATTCAATTTACACCACATGTGTAAAAACACTTCAAACTTCCATTTCACGGATATTTCGTCCGCCGGCAGCCGTCAAAATGGGACCCATATAAACGTAGGCTGTGCAAGCACTACAATTGCTATTTTACGAATATTTCATCCGCGGGCTAGGCATCCATGTATATTTTCGGGACTTTCACCCAAGACACTTTGGCCGACTTAATTATCATGGAGTCCAACCCCTTTTTTCTCTCAAACAATCATTCATACATATACAATATATTAAAGACACATAATCAAATATGAAGCACATCCCCTTTCCACTCCCAAATGAACATACATGTACAATGTATATAAACAGAGCCATATTCAAGGACAACCATCAAAGATTTGTTTCAATTTGCCTAATCCACACGCAATTTCTACAACAATCAAAGCTATCCTCCACCGATAGCCCAATACAGTTATCTCTAGACAGATATTCCATCTCAAACAGATAGTTTATTCAAAACTTTCAAAGAATGAGTTAACACTTAACCAATCCCACCATTCATAACAATACCCCCCTCAATTTCACATTTCCAATACAAATTCCAATTATTTGTGCAAAATAAAAATTTGATCAAATTAGGGCAATTTCCCCCTCCCCCCCTTTTGTCAAATATTAGCCAAACGCCAAAATCATCAAATTAAACATAACACAACATCATTTTCAACCCCACAAGCATTTATTTCATCTACACCCAAAACCCCTCTTTCCATTTTTGTGCTCAAACCCTAGGTTTGTTTAAAGCATCCCCAAATTACACCATCGTTACACAAGAGACAATAACTATGCTAAATATCATATGAAGGTGTAGAAAGAATCCCTACCTCAAAGGAAGAAGATGATCCAAACAAGAGAGAAACTCCAAGAACGCCGAAACCCACTTCTATTCAAATCAAAATGTAGATCTTGACACTCTACCTTTTTCTTAAAGGCCCTAGGGTGGAAATCCCAATGGATCTAGATGAAATCTAAGAGAGAAGGTGAATTGTAAAGAGAGAGGCTCAAGAACAAGCTTTTGGAAAGTTTTAGAGAGAGGGAGATATGAAAAAGTGATTCAAAATATCATCTTCTCGGACTGTTATACGCGCAATCCGCTTGAGCGTGGAAAGTGACGCTCGAGCGTCAAACACAAAGTTCCGCTCGAGCGTAAGAAGTTATGCTTGAGTGTGGAATACACACTTCCAGAAGTTCTGCAGATGAGGGTCCTCGCTCAAGCGTGAAAGTGGACGCTTGAGCGTCCAACGCACTTCCCCAGTATTTGCAGATCTGCCAAAATACTAAGAGTTGACAATTCTCGCTCGAGCGTAAGAATGGCAGCTCGAGTGGAGGAGCAAATTTGTGAAGCCTGTTCGAGCGCAAGAATGCCCGCTGGAACGGAAGAGCCAAAATCTGGGCTACATAAGTTTTGAAATACAACCAACCAACCAGTTCCAAATGCTCAATTACAACCTGATAACCAAAATAAGGGGAAGACAAGAGAAACAAGACAGGAATAACCATTCTAAACCATACCAACCCGAGTTCGGAATACAACAAGTAATGGGTCAAAATCGAATCGCTATAACCTTGCCTCCTTAAAGAATTTCATCCCCGAAATTACAAATCAAGTTCAAACCAACAATATACCATTTACAACAATTTTATTTCCACAAATTCAATACCATGACCCATCCTCCGGTCATCCATTCGCATCGACTCGATACACAAGTCTTTTAATAAAAGAAATTTACAATCTGCCAAAACATTTACAATGTTTAATCAAATCCACATTTTCAAAATTTACTTAGCATATATAATGCCTCCCGAAAGTGATACAACACACAATACTTCATATTCTCAAAACATATGCAATGTTTATATTGAATTCATGTTTTCAGAATGCCCATAACATATACAATGTTCTCATAATTTAAAACATGTACAATGTTTATATCTTTCATCATCATAATCAAAATCTCAATACATGTTTAAATATCAACAAACAAGTCTGGATATTTCTCTCGACTTCCAATTTACGCTCCTAAATTGCTTCCTCAACCCCGTGGTATTTCCACAAAACTTTAACTAAAGAAATTGTCTTGCCTCGCAAGACTTGGTCCCTCCTATCCAAGACCCTCATTGCTCTCTCCTCATACGAGGCATCCCCATCCACCTCCAAGTTGGTCCAATCCAACACATGTGATGGATCCGGCTCATACTTCAGAAGCATACTAATAAGAAACACGTCATGAAGCTCGGAAAGCTGTGGCAGCAATGCCAAACGATAAGCAACCTCCCCAATCTGCTCAAGGATCTCAAAAGGGTCTATAAACCGAGGGGACAACTTCCCACTCTTCCCAAATCTCATCAAACCCCACCTAGGTGATATTTTCAAAAACACATGGTCTCCCACCTCAAAGAATAAGGGTCTCCTCCTACGGTCAGCATAACTTTTCTGACGACTCTAAGCCGTAATTAACCTCTTACGAATAAGTGCAACTTTCTTCATCGTTTCTCGAACTAACTCTGGGCCACCCACCTCGGCCCAACACACTAGAGATCTACACGATCGGCCATACAAGGCCTCAAATGGTGCCATGCTAATACTCGATTGGAAACTGTTATTATAGAAAAACTCCATTAAGGGCAGGTGCCTCTCCCACGACCCCTTAAAATCAAGTACACAACCTCGAAGCATATCCTCAAGGATTTGAATAGTACGCTCGGACTACCTATCAGTCTGAAGATGATACGCAGTACTGAAGGTCAATCTAGTGCCCAAGGCATTCTGCAAGCTCTGTCATAACCGAGCTGTGAAACAAGGATCTCTATCCGAAACAATCGTCATAGGGACTCTTTCAACCTCATTATGTCCCTGATATATAAGTCGGCAAGATAGTCTATCGAATCACTCACGCGCATAGGTATGAAGTGTGCTAACTTGGTCAACCTGTCAACTACCACCCAAATAGCATCACTACCCCCATTGAGTCCTCGGAAGGCCCACAACAAATTCCATTGTGACATGCTCCCACTTTTACTCAGTTATAGGCAAAGGTTGCAACAAACCCGCTGGCCTCTGATGCTCGGCCTTCACTTGTTGACAAGTAAGGCATTTCGATACAAACACAACTACATCCTTCTTCATACCCCTCCACCAAAACTGGCAACTCAGATCATGATACATCTTTGTGCCTCCCGGATGCACCACAAGGCGCGAATGGTGAAATTCTTAGAGTACTTCCTCTCTGCAAGACTCCGGCACAAACAAACGGTCCCGGTATCTAACACTAGTGTCAGGATACACACTCAAGCCCCGTTCTACTTTCCCACTGGAGATCTTCTCCCAGAGGGTTTCCACTTCAAGGTCACTCTTCTGCGCTTTTAACACTCGATTCAAAAGTGTGGGTTGGACAACTACTATAAACAAAGCCGCAGATTCAACAGATTCACCAAGATGCAAGTCAAACTCCCCAAAAGTACCCAACATCTCCCATTCCCGGACAGCGATACAAGCCCCACTGCTAATTGATTTCCTACTCAACACATTGACCACTACATTGGCCTTCTTACGGTGATAATGCAACTCAAATACATAGTCCTCAATAAACTCCATCCACCTTCTCTGCCTCAAATTCAAGTCTTTTTGGGTAAACAAGTACTTCAGACTCTTGTGATCGGAAAACACTTCAAATTTCTCACCATACAGGTAATGCCTCCAAATTTTCAAAGCAAATATCACCGCTGCTAACTCTAGGTCATGGGTAGGGTAAGTTCTCTCATGTGTTTTCAATTGCTATGAGCCATAAGCTACTACTTTCCCTTCTTGCATCAAGACGCAACCCAAACCTTCTTGTGAAGCATCACAATAAACTGAGTAACCCAGACTCCTCTTTGGAATAATCAAAACTGGAGCAGTGGTAAGTCTAACCTTAAGTTCTTGGAATGACTTCTCACAAGTCTTACTCCACACAAATTTAACTCCCTTCTTCATCAGTCTAGTCAATGATGAAGCTAATTTAGAGAAATCCTTTACAAATCTCCGATAATACCCGACCAATCCCAAGAAACTACGGATTTCGAAAGCGTTCTTAGGTTGTGCCCAATCTTGCATTGCTTCTATCTTGGATGAATCTACCGTCACCCCTTCCCCAAATACCACATGGCCTAAGAACTTAACTTCTCTCAGCCAAAATTCACACTTCCCAAACTTAGCATATAGTTTATGGGTTCTAAGCAATTCAAGCAATACCCGCAAGTGTTCCTCGTGTTCCTCCTCGAAGGGTGAATAAATCAGAATGTCGTCCACAAAAATGACCACGAAACGATCTAGGAACTCATGAAAGATTTGGTTCATTAAATCCATAAACACCGCTGGTGCATTGGTCAACCCAAAAGGCATCACAAGAAACTCATAATGGCCATACTGCGTACGGAATGCCGTCTTCGGATATCTTCCCCCCTTACCCTTAACTGATAGTACCCCAACCTCAGGTCTATCTTAGAGAAACAACAAGACCTTTTCAACTGATCGAATAGATCATCTATATGGGGCATTAGGTACTTATTCTTAACAGTTACTTGGTTCAACTTTCGATAATCGATACACAATCGCGAGGCTCCATCTTTCTTTTTAGTAAAGAGGGCCAGCGCTCCCCAAGGTGAGGTACTAGGGCAGATGAAACCCTTATCTAACAACTCCTGGAGTTGAATCTTCAACTCATTCAACTTAGCGGGTGCAAAACGATATGGAGCCATAGAAATCGGTGTCGTGCTAGGCACTAAGTCAATAAAGAACTCGATCTTTCGGTGAGGTGGTAAACTAACAAGATCCTCGGAAAAGACACCTGGGTATTCACAAACTACCCTTGGTAACTCAACTCGGGCCTCCTCACACTCACCACTCAAGAAGCTAGCAAGTAGACAACTAAGCTCGTTCTGCCCACACGGATCATATACCAGTGATAAGACCCTATCCAGCCGGTCCCCTAAGAAATAAAAGCAGTCCCCTCTCGAGGTACATACAGTAACCCTTTAACGGTAGCACTCTATAACAGCCCAGTATGACAATAGCCAGTCTATGCCCAAAATAACATCAATACTAGTCATGTCAAACAAAACAAATGCAAATAGAAGTTGACGACCAACGACCTCTATGTCACAACCCTGACACCCTTGTTTCAAGGTAACCTCACCACTAATAGGTGACTTTACACAAATAGGAAATGCTAATTGTGCCAACTCTAACCCCAAAACTGATGCAAATGCAGACGAGATAAAAGAATGGGATACACCCGTATCAATCAATACACTAGCAATTGAATTGCAAAACAAAAAGGTACCTCTCACCACTGAAGGAGTAGGTACAAGGTCTAGTGTCGTAACGACATACACACGCCCTGTTGGCCTCTGATCTACCTGCTCACCCCTCGGAGCATAGGCCTGCTGCACTGACTAAGCCGAAAAGGCTCCCTAATTGGCCCTCGACGCCTGTGCTAACTGTGCTGGCTGGTGACTCTGTGTCTGTCTCGAACAAGACACACTAGGCGTGCCACCCAACTGTGGGCAAGACCTCTTCAGGTGCCCCACCTGACCACATTGAAAACAAGTGGGCGACTGTTCTCTACCCTGACTCTGGCCCTAAAGACGAGCTGAAGACAAAGTTGCTCGCTGCCCTTCCCCTCCCTGTGGGCAAGCTAGAGACTTGTGACCCAACTGACCACATTTGAAACAAGCCACATCTCTCTGACCACCACTCCCAGAACCCAAACTCGGTAATGGAAATGTGGACCTCGACTGAGCTCCCTAGGACTGCTGAGGGTTGGGATCCCTCTGCCTCTTACAGTCCCCCTGACTGTCCTGACTTCTCCTGCAGCCCCTCATCATCTCCTCTTCTGCCTGCATGATGGTCTCAAGATAGGCTGCAGCCTCTACAAGGCGCCCATAATCTCTAATCATCGACTTGGCCACTCGAAACATGAGTCCATTCCTCAACCTTTTCTCGAGCTCCAGACAACGGCGCTCCTCAGTCCCCACTAACTCAGGTATAAACCTAGAAAAGCTAGTGAAGGTGGCCTCAAACTCGACTACAAGCGTGTTCAACTGCTTGAGGCGAGAAAACTGATCTCTCAACTTCTCTCTAGCAGTGAGAGGTAAGTACTTATCCTGGAAGGCGTTGACAAAAGTCTCCTTAGTTCCTCCAATGCGTCCCCACGCATACTTCCACCACTGACCCGTATCCCCCTTCAGTTGGAAAGACGCCAAGGTCACCCTCAACTAGTTGTCCTCGATGCCAAGAATCTCGAACGTCTTCACTATCTGTTCAAGCCACTCATCTGCCTTCAGTGGCTCCTTTGGGTCGCCCAAAAACTCATCCCGATTCGACCGAAAAAACTTCATCTTCAGAAAAGAAGGGCCTGCCTCAACTACTTGGGCCTAGACTTGATTCTCAGCTCTGAGAATGTCCATTGATTCCCTTAATGCTTTGGCCATTTTGCGCGCTAAGGCGCCCATGGCCTACTGACCTACTGGTTCAGCCACAATGGCTTGACCGATCCCTTCCTCATGCGCCAGAATCTCATCTGGTATAGGCATCTCGTGCCTCCTAGGCCTACCACGCCTACCTCCACGGCCACGTCTTGACATCCTAATAAAGGTAACAAAAGAATTAGCACATTCACAAATGTGCCGAAGCTATCTCACTCGCGTCTTAAGGCGATGGACAACAGTAAATATAATCCAAAGCATACATAATAACTGTATAAATCAGAGTACAAGTCCTTCCATTTCACAACATTGGTAGTACAAAGTGATTAACAAAAATAAATGCCCTTAGGGCTTACATCTTTCCAAACCTTGACTTGATTACCACAAAATGAGCTTCGCTCAATTATAAATTTAGCCCTAGGCTATACAAAATAAACAAAACATGAAGCTCTTGCTTCTGAAAAGTCCCTCCAACGCTATTGCCTTGGTGGAGGCATACCATCATTACCTGAAAATGTTATTCCCAAACAGGGTGAGCCACAACCCAATAGAAATCATCTAACACAGTATATGAAACTTAGCAAAGGTATAAGTACAAGTGCATAAACAATGCTTGTGGTAAAACTTGTCACAACTTTATATTCTCATTAGATATCAATTTCAAGTCTTAATCCATTTACTTTCAATTCACATTTTGATTACTTATCTTTCTCAATTCATGAGTCAATTTCATTATTTCCTAACAGCCGAACTGAGGTTATAACTCAATTACATTTAATTTACACCACATGTGCAAAAACACTTCAAACTTCCATTTCACGAATATTTCGTCCGTCGACAACCGTCAAAACGGGACCCATGTAAACGTAGGATGTGCAAGCACTACAATTGCCATTTTACAGATATTTCGTCCGCGGGCTAGCATCTATGTATATTTTCGGGACTTTCACCCAAGACACTTTGGCCAACTTAATTATCATGAAGTCTAACCCCTTTCTCCTTCCAAACAATCATTCATACATATACAATATGTTAAAGACACATAATCAAATATGAAGCACATCTCCTTTCCGCTCCCAAACGAACATACATATACAATGTATATAAACACGGCCATATTCAATGGCAACCATCAAAGATTAGTTTCAATTCGCCTAATCCATATGCAATTTCTACAACCATCAAAGCTATCCTCCACCGATAGCCCAATACAGTTATCTCTAGACAAATATTCCATCTCAAACAGATAGTTTATTCAAAACTTCCAAAGAATGAGTTAACACTTAACCAATCCCACCATTCATAACAATACCCCCCTCAATTTCACATTTCCAATACAAATTCCAATTATTTGTGCAAAATAATAATTTGATCAAATTAGGGAAATTTCCCCCCCCCCCCCCCCCCTTTTCTCAAATATTAGCCAAACGCCAAAATCATCAAATTAAACATAACACAACATCATTTTCAACCCCGCAAGCATTTATTTCATCTACACCCAAAACCCCTCTTTCCATTTTTGTGCTCAAACCCTAGGTTTGTTTAAAGCATCCCTAAATTACACCATCGTTACACAAGAGACAATAACTATGCTAAATATCATATGAATGTGTAGAAAGAATCCCTACCTCAAAGGAAGAAGATGACCCAAACAAGAGAAACACTCCAAGAACGCTGAAACCTACTTCTATTCGAATCAAAATGTAGATCTTGACAAACTACCTTTTTCTTAAAGGCACTAGGGTGGAAATCTCAATGGATCTAGATGAAATCTAAGAGAGAAGGTGAATTCTAGAGAAAGGCTCAAGAACAAGCTTTTGGAAAGTTTTAGAGAGAGAGAGAGATATGAAAAAGTGATTCAAAATATCATCTTCTCGGACAGTTATATGCGCAATCCGCTCGAGCGTGGAAAGTGACGCTCAAGCGTCAAACACAAAGTTCCGCTCGAGCGTGAGAAGTTACGCTTGAGTGTGGAATACACACTTCCAGAAGTTCTGCAGATGAGGGTCCCTGGTCGAGGGTGAGAGTGGACGCTCGAGCGTCCAATGCACTCTCCCAGTATTTGCAAATCTACCAAAATACTGAGAGTTGATAATTCCCACTCGAGCGTAAGAATGGCAGCTCTAGCAGAGGAGCAAATTTGTGAAGCCCGCTCAAGTGAAAGAGCCAAAATCTGGGCTACACAGGTTTTGAAATACAACGAACCAACCTATTCCAAACGCACAATTACAACTCGATAACCAAAATAAGGGGAAGACAAGAGAAACAAGACTGGAATAACCATTCTAAACCATACCAACCCGAGTCCGGAATACAACAAGGAATGGGTCAATACCGAAATCGCTATATTATATATTATGTCAACAAACATGAATTGAGGGATATGTTATCCAATACATATAGGAAAATGTTATAGATCTCAAAGAAATTACCAAATTTTCTACCAAACCTCTCACATGGGTGTAGGACCCACACAAATCACATGTGTGTAGGACCCACACAAATCACATGTGTGTAGGTCCCACACTCATGTGAGAGGTTTGGTAGAAAACTTGGTAATTTAGTTGGGATCCCTAGCATAACTCATATATATTCTATTCATTATATATCCTGACTAAATTCCATATTATATTATATCTTTTATTTTATATTTAGTGAAACAAACAAGGCCTAAGCTTAGGGGGAAAAATTATTAGCCTTTTCAACTTGAGAATTTTGAGCCAAAAAAATGAAATAAGCTTAAAACCAGGAAGTTTTACTAAAAACACCCAACTTTTCAAACTTCAAAGTACAACTGATTAAGCATGGAATTTCAAATTTTAAACTACTAAGCTATAAATAAGGCCACAAATGAACAAATCCATTCGTGAATAGGCTCAAACTCGATTCGGTAAGAGCTTGTTCAAACTCAGTTCATTAATTTTTTTTGCGTTCGAGCTTGAGCTCGTTAAATTTTTAATAAACAAGCCCAAACATTCTACAACTCAATTCATTAGCTGGCTCATTTAATATTTATTATTTATATATTAAATAATGCAAAAATATGTATAAAAAATAAGATAAATATGTTATTTATATATTTAAAAATATAAATGTAAATAATAGTTAACTATAAATAGTACATTTATATAATAGTGATAGTAGATATTATTATTTGATAAAATATTGACTTTTTTTTAAGAATGTTTATATATTGTGTATATAATTATATAATCAAAGTTTTAATTGTAACTTTAGTCTCATATGCAAGTATGAATTTATAAATTTTTTGGCTCGTTAAGGCTCCTGAACAAGCTCGAGCTCGAGTTAAGTCTAAACCAACTTGACTCAAGCTCAGTTCGTTAAATTTTTATTGAGCTCGAGTTCGTTAAAATCTTAACAAACAAGCCCAAACATACTATAACCTGGCTTGGTGTTGGACAATCTTCACAGTATTTAAAAGATTTAATTCTATTGTGTACAAAACAACAACTAGAATTTAAAGAAATAAAGAAAAGGAGAGAATTTGTTTGATTACAAAAATCAAACTCGAAATAATAAATAAATAAATAATAACAGATTTTATTTTGTTACAAAAACAAAATTAAAATCTGATTAAATAAACAAATAAAAACAGAATAAAATTAAACAACTTACTTGGTTAATTTCTTTGAATAACTTTTCTGATCAAGTCCAGTGTTTAACACTGAGTCCTTAAGACAGATTCGTCCTCTCCACGGTGCTTTCAGAATTTGGACGTCTATCTCCCAGGATAAAATGATCTTATCAACGAATAAAAGCAACACTACAATTTAATCGTTCATCGAACACACAAAGTGTTTACACTCTTTCTTTCAGAAATAAAATGCAGCAAAATGTAGAGATTTAAAGCAGAGGATGGAATACGAAAATTGGAGTACAAAATCCAAATGGGAGGCTAGTCTATTTATAGATGTAAAGGTGGCTCTTGGTTTTGAATTGAACAGGTACTGTACCTGTTCAATTTGAATTAAACAGATACAAACTGTTTAGGCACTGTTTGGTTTGAAATTCAAACAGATTTAAAGCTGTTGGATTGAAAATGGGAAGGGCCCTGTTTGGATGAACAGGAAAAACCGGACCAGATTATTTCCGGTTAATTTGAATTCTAAATTTTATTTTATCAAAAAATAAAAATAAATTCAAAAGTTTTTGGCCCAAAAAGATTAGTATTGGGCCGAACAAGCCCAACCGACCGACGGGTGGCAGCGCGCGTGTGTGGTGGTTTTTGAGTCCAATGGGTCTAGCCCATTTTGCCCATAACCTCTCCCTCTAAAACACTTGGGTACCCCTTGGGGCACACCCCAAGTACCAAACCCATGCCTTATAAACCCTTCAAAACCTCCCACCAAATCAATGTGGGACAAGCCTTATTCAAACCTTTAAGGAATTTCCACCAAAACTCCATTTCCATGGAGCATACTTTGGCTTCAATTTCCCATTCACTCGGTAATGGTTTTGAGCAACCAAATATACCACGTGAATCACAACGCGGCATAGAACGCGTTACCACTTTGACCCGTGTAAATCGATGCACGGGGCCCACCTAAAAATTAGACCAAACTTAGGAAAAAATTCTGGTTTTACCCAGAATTTTATAACCATTTCCAACAATCCCCCACATGAATGGAATTTGATGACAACGGAAATGCAACAATATGCAGACTTAACGAAAGAGTATAAGTCGAAAATATCTTGCATCAGGATAGGTAGTTTTCGGCCTTGAACCTTCCCTAGTGATAACCTATCGGACTTACTGGCTAACCAATGGACGCGATGCCTTGAATTGTTCAGCCGTTTGTGTAAGCCAAGACAATAGATTTCACACAAAATATCTTCTAACACATCGTGGTTCTCACTGTTGTGTTCATTTTGGCCTTGAACGCTCCTGGTTTTCATGAGTGTTTCTAGAGAATGTAGCCTCTTTCATTCTCATAGAACCGGCCCCAGTTCAACACTCATATAGGTGATTCTTATTGTGAGTATCTCTATACTCGTCTTGATTTTATGCCTTAATCAAGATATAAGTAATCATTAAAAGCAAAGCTTATCCTTATGCCCCTGCAGACAACATATGTTGCAGATATCACTCTCACCATAGGAATGGGTAGGGAATTTTAATCCCTTGGTGATTTCTGGCGAGCCATACATAACTTAGTTGTCCCTTTGAACTTAGTTCTTGGGATCTCCAGTCATATAAGTAGGGTTACCATTATGACGACTCTTATGTAATAGGCTTTAATCCCATCCCCTTTGATGAACTATACACTAGCTCTTTTGTCAAACCTTTTGTTAACGGATCCGCAATATTCTCTTTAGATTTTATATAATCTATTGAGATTATTCCGTTTGACAACAATTGCCTTACGGTATTATGTCGACGACGAATATGTCGTGACTTACCGTTATACATATGATTCTGTGCCCTGCCTATTGCAGATTGACTATCACAATGAATGCAAATAGCTGGCACAGGTTTTGGCCACATTGGAATGTCTTCTAAGAAGTGACGAAGCCATTCTGCTTCTTCTGCTTTGTCTAAAGCAATGAACTCGGATTCCATTGTGGATCGTGCGATGCAAGTTTGTTTCGTGGATTTCCAAGAAACAGCAGCGCCTCCAGAGTAAAGACATATCCACTTGTGGATTTTGAATCTTTAGTATCCGATATCCAATTTGCATCACAATAACCTTCAAGTACTGCTGGATATCGAGTAAAGTTCAAACCATGATCACGGGTGAATCTTAGATATCTAAGAACCCGAATGATCGCTTTCCAATGGTCTTCTCCGGGGTTACTAGTGTACCTACTCAATTTACTGATAGCATAAGCTATATCAGGACGAGTACAATTCATTAGGTACATTAGGCTTCCAATGATTTGGGAGTATTTTAACTGAGACACTGCATCACCTTTATTTTTCGATAAATAAAGACTGATGTCTACAGGTGTTCTAGCTAAATTCAAATCATCCTTGATAAATTTATCAAGAATTTTCTCAATATAATGAGATTGAGATAATGCATATCCGTCAGATGTTTTAGTAATTTTCATTCCTAATATAACATCTGCGACCCCCATATCTTTCATATCAAATCTTTTGTTAAGCATTTGCTTAGTTGATTTGATCATGTTTTGACTGCTTCCAATGATAAGCATGTCATCCACATAAAGACAAACTATGACATATCCTTGGTCAGTGTTTTTAACATAGACGCATTTGTCACATTCGTTTATCTTAAACCCATTAGTAAGCATTGCATGATCAAATTTTTCATGCCATTGCTTAGGTGCTTGTTTTAATCCATAAAGGGATTTTACAAGTCGACAAACTTTCTTTTCTTGCCCTGATAACAAACCCTTCGGGTTGCTCCATATAGATCTCTTCATTTAGATCACCGTTTAAGAAAGCTGTTTTAACATCCATTTGATGTATTTCTAAATTAAACAACGCTGCTATAGCAATAAGCATGCGAATGGATGTTATTCTTGTCACAGGGGAATATGTGTCAAAATAGTCCAGACCTTCCTTTTGTCTGTAACCTTTAACTACAAGTCTTGCTTTATACTTGTCAATTGAACCATCTGCTTTCATTTTTCTCTTGAATATCCATTTATATCCAAGAGGTTTAGAACCTGGTGGAAGATCCACCAATTCCCAAGTATGATTTTGCATAATGGATTCAATTTCATTATTAACAGCCTCTTTCCACAAAGGTGCTTCAGGACCTGTCATTGCTGCCTTAAAGCTTTGAGGTTCATTTTCTAACAAGTATGTCAGAAAATCTGGACCAAAGGATTTTGATGTTCTCGCTCTCTTACTTCTTCTTGGTTCATCATCAGTTAAATCCTGTTGGTTGAGACCATTACTAGTCTCTTGTGTTTGATTGTCATTAGTCTCTTGACTTTGTGTACAATCATAAGTTCTTTTCTGTGAACTTAATTCCTGTCCTTTCTTGTAAGGAAAGACATGTTCAAAAAACACAGCATTCCTTGACTCTATAATAGTGTTCACATTTATATCAGGTATTTCTGATTTATAAGTCAGAAACCGATATGCACTACTATTCTGAGCATAACCAATAAACACACAATCTACTGTTTTTGGTCCAATCTTAGTCTTTTTAGGAACAGGAACTTCCACTTTTGCCAAACACCCCCACACTTTTAAGTATTTGTAGGAAGGTGGTCGACCTTTCCACAATTCATAAGGAATGCTTTTGGTTTTCTTGTGGGGTATTCTATTAAGAACATAATTAGCAGACAATATTGCTTCCCCCCACAAGTTCTGTGGTAAGCCTGAACTTAGTAACATGGCATTCATCATTTCTTTTAGGTTCTATTCTTCCTTTCAGCAATTCCATTTTGCTGTGGAGAATAAGGGGCTGTAGTTTGGTGAATAATGCCATGTTGTGCACAAAATTCATTTAATGGTGCATCATATTCACCACCCCTATCACTTCTAACCATTTTAATGGTTTTACCAAGTTGATTTTCAACTTCTGTTTTGTAGAGTTTAAACATTTCTAAGGCTTCATCTTTACTTCTAAGTAAATAAACATAACAATATCTTGTGCAATCATCGATAAATGTTATGAAATACTTTTTGCCTCCTCTAGTTTGAATAAATTTTAGATCACATACATCAGTATGAATTAATTCTAGAGGTTCAGTTTTCTTTCAACCGATTTAAATGGAGCCTTAGTTAGTTTTGCTTCTACACAAACTTCACATTTATGATTAGGATTAATTTCAAACTTTGGTATATAATCCAAACCAATTAATCTACGCAAAGCATCATAATTTACATGACCTAATCTACCATGCCATAAATTCGACTCAAGAATATAAGCAAAAGATGTGTTATTCTCATTCATAGCAACTTTTGGTACAACTGTCATTACATTTAGTTTAAAGAGACCATCACTCATGTATCCCTTACCAACATACATACCACTCTTTGTTAATACAAACTTATCAGACTCAAAAACAAGCCTAAAACCATTTTTACTTAACAAAGAACCAGAAACTAAATTCTTCCGGATGTCAGGTACATGCAGTAC
This sequence comes from Camellia japonica, assembly GCA_030407325.1. Classification (NCBI taxonomy): domain Eukaryota; kingdom Viridiplantae; phylum Streptophyta; class Magnoliopsida; order Ericales; family Theaceae; genus Camellia; species Camellia japonica. The sequence goes on from JAPPVO010000017.1 coordinate 8,874,135, forward strand.
GTTGTTGAGGGTCAGTTCTTTCCTGATGTCATCTTCAAGATCACTTTCCCTTGTCCAGCCACAGTAGAAGTAGAAGAATTTCCCATGAAAAGTTGTTCACCATTTGCAGCCTCTTTGTAGGTAGTGAACATCTTCTTGTCCGCACATATGTGACGAGTTGCTCCAGTGTCAACCCACCACTCTTTGGGATTTCCAACCAAGTTAGCCTCAGACACCACAGCAGAGAGGTTGATGTCATTCACTCCGTCAGAGATGTAATCCAATTCTGTTACATTGGCCTGATTGGTGGTCTTCTTACTTGTACTTCCATGATCCTTCTTAGGACGGCGGCAGTCAGAAGCTCGATGTCCAGTCTTGCCACAGTTATAGCATTTTCCTTTGAACTTCTTGTTGCCATTGTTGTTGCCTTGTTTAGGACCATCTCCAGTAAACTTCCTCTTTTTGTTATGTGGTTTTTGAACTTGTTCAACCACATTAGCCTTGGACTCAATGGGATTTTTCCCATTCCTCTTTTCAGCCTTTCGGTTATCTTCCTCAATTCTTAATCTTACAATAACTCATCCATGGTCATCTCTTTGCGTTTATGTTTTAAATAATTTTTGAAATCTTTCCAAGCCGGTGGTAACTTTTCCACCAAAGCAGCGACTTGGAAAGATTCGCTAAGAGACATACCTTCTGAATGAATATCATGCAAAATTATCTGAAAACTTTGAACTTGAGATATTACCGTTTGGGAGTCTACCATAACAAAATCCAGAAATTTACCGACGACAAATTTCTTCGTGCCGGCATCTTCTGTCTTGTATTTCTTCTCCAAAGAATCCCAATTCTTTTGCTGACTTCAGAGGACTGTAACATTATACAGCATGTTGTCAAGGCCATTGAGGATGTAGTTTCTGCACAGGAAATCTGAATGTTTCCAAGCATCTACAGCGGCAACAACTTGCCGATCACTTTCACCCTCTTTAAGTGCTGGAGCCTCTTCATGGAGAAACCGGGCCAAATTAAGAGTTGTAAGATAGAACAGCATCTTCTGCTGCCATCTCTTAAACTCGGTACCGTTAAATTTTTCCGGTTTTTCTCCATGATTGATGGTACATGAACATGGTTCTGGATAGGGACCGATGTTGGTGTAACAATAGGAGTACCACTGCCAGATGCAGTTTCAGTTGTAGTAGCCATAATCTCTGATTACAAAAATCAGAAAAAATTAAAACACAAATTAATTTTCTAGTTACTAAAACCAGAAAATAAATTATAACACAAAATAATTTTATTTTCCTTGTTACTAAAACTAGAAAAATAAAATAGCACAATAATTTTCTTAACACAATTAATATTCTGCAATTGTTAATGACACCAGTATATTACTACTAGTTGTCAAAGAAAAGAGACAGTATATTACTACTATCTGTCAAATAGCATAAACACTATTTGTTTTTCCAACCAGAATATGTCTTTATGAAACAGAAAATTAAATACAATGAAGATACCAAAAAAATCTGTCTTAAGATTGTTGGACAATCTTCACTGTATTTAAAAGATTTAATTCTATTGTGTACAAAACAACAATTAGAATTTAAAGAAATAAAGAAAAGGAGAGAATTGTTTGATTACAAAAATCAAACTCGAAATAATAAAAAATAAATAAATAACAGATTTTATTTTGTTACAAAAACAAAATTAAAATCTGATTAAATAAACAAATAAAAACAGAATAAAATTAAACAACTTACTTGGTTAATTTCTTTGAATAACTTTTCTGATCAAGTCCAGTGTTTAACACTGTGTCCTTAAGACAGATTCGTCCTCTCCACGGTGCTTTCAGAATTTGGACGTCTATCTCCCAGGATGAAATGATCTTATCAACGAATAAAAGCAGCACTACAATTTAATCGTTCGTCGAACACAAAGTGTTTACACTCTTTCTTTCAGAAATAAAATGCAGCAAAATATAGAGATTTAAAGAGAGGATGGATACGAAAATTGGAGTAAAATCCAAATGGGAGGCTAGTCTATTTATAGATGTAAAGGTGGCTCTTGGTTTTGAATTGAACAGGTACTGTACCTGTTCAATTTGAATTAAACAGATACAAACTGTTTAGGCACTGTTTGGTTTGAAATTCAAACAGATTTAAAGCTGTTGGATTCAAAAATGGGAAGGGCCCGGATGACAGGAAAAACCAGACCAGATTATTTCCGGGTAATTTGAATTCTAAATTTTATTTTATCAAAAAATAAAAATAAATTCAAAAGTTTTTGGCCCAAAAAGATTAGTATTGGGCCGAACAAGCCCAACCGACCGACCGGCAGCGGCGCGCGTGTGTGGTGGTTTTTGAGTCCAATTGGTCTAGCCCATTTTGTCCATAACCTCTCCCTCTAAAACACTTGGGTACCCCTTGGGGCACACCCCAAGTACCAAACCCATGCCTTATAAACCCTCTCAAAACCTCCCACCAAATCAATGTGGGACAAGTCTTATTGAAACCTTTAAGGAATTTCCACCAAAACTCCATTTCCATGGAGCATACTTTGGCTTCAATTTCCCATTCACTCGGTAATGGTTTTGAACAACCAAATATACCACGTGAATCACAACGCGGCATAGAACGCATTACCACTTTGACTCGTGTAAATCGATGCACGGGGCCCACCTAAAAATTAGACCAAACTTAGGAAAAAAAAATTCTGGCTTTAACTAGAATTTTATAACCATTTCCAACACTTGGCTCATTTGCAGCCCTAGCTACAAATGCCTAAAGTATTTTAAACTTGTGTAGCAGACAATAACAAAAATAAATAAATATTCATGGTAAGTTCCAATTTCCAATCCAAATTGATAAACAACCGAATAAATGAGGCTAAAATTCATATCATCACACCATTTTAAACCGCTCCAGTACGTAAAAAATGCTAATCTACTAAGTGAAAAACTTCAACCACATGCAACAAAATTTGACTAATTACACAACCTCTTGATAATATTTCCAAAAAAATCACTTACCTCACCTCATAAACATTAGACAACGGGTATGAAAGATTTGAACATAAAGTAGCTACTACTTATTGTTGCATTGTAAAACTAGTCCCCCTCCATTTCAGAAATGGCTTCATTCAAAACTTTCTGAAGTTCTTTGACGCTTTGTCGTGTTAATGCAATACAGTCCTGCAACTATAACACCATTCCTCATTAGTAGACGACACTGAAGTCATTTGTGTTTTCGTATGGTGTCTTACTATGAGCACCATATACATACTCTGTACTGGAAGTTTAAAAGTCAAGTCAAAACAATATTTTAGTGGCAAAGAAGTTTTATAATCCTATTATCAATTTATCATTTCCAGATTGGATAAAAGAAACCATTTCAATTGAAATGCATTTTCTAAGGTTCTTGCTTTGAAAGAAAAGCATTTTCTTGTATAAAAACCCTTTTTATACTCTAAACAACTTCAATGCAGTACACAAAACTTGAGTTGTGATTGCATCAAGAATTTGAGTATAGATTTATGGAGGGAAAGGAAAAGTCAATAAAATTTAGCTTTCTATTTCATTCACTTCTCCTTTTCTTTTTCCTTTCCCTCTGCAACTATCTCCCCAAATTGTTGAACCAAATGCAGCCTTAGATTACATTCAAACACCTAAAAATTTCTAAAATTCTAGGGTTCCCTACTAATTGTGGAGCTAACAGTTTGGGAAATACAGCCATATATTGGTATATCTGGTGGGGTCTCAACAAACATAACATTTGAGAACTTGACCTCACACCAAAATGTGGACTGAAAAAGGTGAAAACAAACTGGGATGGCTGATGTGTATGCAAGAACTGGTCCGCTGGGCTTGTAGAGAGACACTAGTTGAAAAGATGAATCCAATACCATAGTTACAAGAGTTTCCATTATGGACTCTTCCTCCGCTGTAAGGTCTGCCAGCATGTAATTTTTGTGAAGTATGCATGTCAAAGAGAATGGGACGCTACTCAGCTTGAGCTTCCTCTTCCCTTTATTGACCGGCTCGCATTTCAACTTGCCTCCGTCATCCTCAAAAACAACTGCTACTCTTCCATCATCATTCAGAGAAACTACTGGGATCTACACTGCAAGACAAAAATTCAATGGTAAATAAACTGTTGGAATTAGAGTTGCTTTATCAAACATGACAATATGCTTTCAACAGAAACACAAATGCAAAACATTACCTATTCACCTAAATTATGTTGAAATTTGATAACAATCTACCAAATACAAGAATAACTTTGTATACAGAAACAAAAGAATATTAATTTTGATAGGAATCTATCAAATATAGTAATAATGTTGTAAACAGAAACAAAAGAACATTGTCTACTTTTGCCTTCTTTTTAAGCCAAGTTGAGCATCATCAAACATTGTCATGAAAATCCATTGTGCATGCGTGTACCAATTACTCACCTTGATGCTATAAAATCATGAAAAACACTATAACAAGCATATCTCACTCAGACACCATCAACTATATCGAACAGGAAAATATCCTTTGAGCAAGCAAATTGTGAGTGACAGTGACACAAGACAACCATTCCTTCTATGGTAAGTTTGAAATTTTTGACTTATACCCTTGTGCTCCTATTCAATCAGGTTTCGTTACACATCAAGCCCCATAGAATTCAAGTACACATTCAAATCAAAAGGTCTTGCATCTGTTGGGCATGTGAAACTCCTCCTTGTTGAAGCTAGAATAGCTACAAGAAAGCTTGTTGATTATGATGTAGGCCCTGTGGGGCAAATCTCTTCGCATAACTTGCTTAAGTTTGGAGCCAGTAGGATTATATGGAAACCAAATATTTTTATTTGGGGTGTTGCTTGTTGGCCACCACTAGCACTAAATTAAGGCATTCACAAGAAGAATGATAGAAATGTAAATGGTGTGTATATCTTACAATGAGATAAGGCAGCAACTGCTGCAAGTAATGCCGCATCAAAAAGAGCACCATCAACATCCAAATAGTATATGTCCTGCAAGAATAAAATAAATGTGTCCTTGTCCAATAAAGAAACAAATGAGTCGCTGTACGAGCACGAAATAATCTTCTCGTCTAATCCTGTTGATCAAGTTTGCACTCCTCCAAACATCGTCGCTTTGCCACTTGAAAACACAAACGTTAGCTAACCGGCGGGTGTGTGCCGGAAACCCCTCCGATGCCTAAGTCAGCAACTAGAAAATAGACAATAAGCTCTGTGTATTCTAGAGTAAGAATTGTGATTGTGATACCTGTCCATAGGTCCTGTTATGAGCTTTTATAGACTTGGCCTGGCCCAATCCTAGTAGGATTCCAACTCTCCTTATACGAGTCCTCCTATGAATCACACACCCTGCTCACTACCAACAAAGTGAGATGGTTTGCACAATCCGAGTAGGACTCTACTCTCCTTAGCAGAGTCCTCCTAGGAGTCACACTCCTACTCACTACCAACCAAGTGAGATGGTTTTGCACAATCCTAGTAAGACTCTACTCTCCTTAGCAGAGTCCTCCTAGAAGTCACACTCCTTATGCTCAGATATACATTCGTGACAGAGCTACCTTATCTCGGTCCCCTGTCATTTGGGCCGTGTGACCGGAAGCCAATCTATCGAATGGCACCCTGCTAAGCTACGCACAGCTTGGTTCTCTCTATTGACAACATCTCGATCCAATAAAGGACTACTTTCAGATAGTTAGGTTTAGGCCCTAGCAACCCATCTCTGACCGGCCTAGTGTCTTCTTAGCCCAAGACCGAGCTACACAAGCTCTTATCTCGGCCCATTGTGTGGCCCAACTTCCAAAAAAAACTTTTCCTAGTTCGGCCCAATTTGTTTACAAATTACCCTCTCAATTGCCCCTTAATTCCATCTACGTAGCATGATTGGGATTATTTTCCTCTAGCCGAGCTAAGAATGCCCAACTCTGCCGAGCTAGAAAAGTCGTTCGATTTCACAACTCGTTCGACCCCAATAAGTCTTGTCAGTTGCTTAACATGTCCTTCTACTAATCTGGCATGTATAACACGACGTCATTCCCAGGATACATGGCGTGCCCCCATTATCCTCGTTCTTTTGTTACAACCGTCATGTACCTCCAAAAAAATTTGAACAGCCCCGCATTTTTACCTTCAACATTTATGTCCTTCGAGTTTGCAATCGTATGGCATGTCGTTCTTTCTGTGTCTCACCAAGCAAACTAACTCGGTTTACGCTAACCCTGCCACCCTTGTTTGGCCAAGATCTTTATCTCGGCTGAATAATGAAAAAATTGTTGGTCAAACCTACCAACATTCCTGAGCCTAGATCCTTATCTCGGCTAGAGGGAAAAAAGTGTTGGTCAAACCTGCCAACCTTCCTGAGCCTAGATCCTTATCTCGGCTGAAGAATAGGATATGTTTGGCCTAACCTGCCAAACTTCTATCAGCCTAGATCCTTATCTCGACTGATGGACTAGATGTTGGTCAAACTGACTAACCTTCTTCAGCCTTGATCCTTATCTCGGCTGAAGAACAAAATATGTTTGGCCCAACCTGCCAAACTTCCGTCAGCCTAGATCCTTATCTCGACTGATGGACTAGATGCTGGTCAAACCTGCCAACCTTCTGAAGCCTAGATCCTTATCTCAGCTAAAGAATGAAAAAAGTGTTGGTCAAACCTGCCAACCTTTTTTGTTACCCCCCAGTCGGGCAAAGACTTGTTAGAAAGAGTTGGTCAATCCTGCCAACCCACTTTGCCCCCAGTTGGGCAAAGATTTTTTACTTGGTTGGTCCTTCGTGTTAACTTTTGCCGAGGGTGTTTTGTCCGACATCATTGTTTGTATCGGACTCTGCCTTGGTGTGCATCATATCTTCTTCTACCAAGATGTGTTGGTGCACTCTCTTCATTAGGGCTTCCATAGTAAAAGGCGGCGTCATTGTCATTGAATCCCTCAATTTATTATCAGTTGGCAAACCTCGTTTGTATTGTACGATAGCTAGGTTTGTGGGGCAATCTCCAATCTGATTAAAAGTCTCCCAATACCGGTTATTGTAAGACCTCAATGTTTCTTGCTCACCCATGTTTATGGAGAGAAGCTGGTCAATCTTCACTGGCATCTTGGTGTTCGTTCCGAATCTGGTCACAAATGCCTCTGCTAGTTGCGTCCATGAAGCTATGCTACCTTCTGGCAACCTTTCAAACCATGTTAAACCCAGGTCACCAAGGCTGGAAGGAAATATGATACACATTAAAGCCTCGTTTCGCCGATACACCGCCATAACTTGGCGGAAGTGGCTCAAGTACATATAGGGGTCTGACTTTCCCTCATAAATAGTGAATTTAGGGTGGTGGAAGCCTGAGGGTAATTGTTCATCCTCTATTGCCGAAATGAATGGCGAACTCTGTAATCTTGCTAATGCTTTGTATGTTGGTTCGTAGGCAAAGCGTGGTACTGGCATTCCAACCTCGACACTCCTATCTGTCCTAGGAGCCAACTGTTGTAGTGCAGAAACTCTGCGAGGGTCGCGAGCCTGAGTGTCTTCTCTCCTTTGAGCCCTTTCCTCTAGCATCATCCGCAAGTCTGCCGACCTAGGTAACTCTGTGTGCCTAGATGTCGTTTGGTGCGAATGCGAGGGCCGATAACTGTTTCCCTCTATATAAGACCTTTCAGTCCTCATTCTCTCAGACCTAGAGTAATGAGTCTTGGAAGTCCTCGATTGTGTATCACCTGTCCGGAGGCTTCTACTTTCAGTTTGTGACAGTGTGACTTGCCTGTCACCATCTTCTGAGTGGTAAGAGTGCGTGTTGCCTTTGTGCCCTTCTTCTGTTGCCACCCCTTCGCCTTTTATCTGGCGCTTCATAGTCTCCATGTCAGCCACCATTCTTCTTATTGCTTCGTCTTGCTCCCTTACGCGATCTTCCAGAACCTGAAGATCCATCATACGCCTTTGTCTATCATGGCTTTGAGAGCAATGTAGACTTGAGCCCCGTCTTTCTCGCGCCTCTCTTCGTGGATTCCGTCGCTGGGGATCTAATTTCGCCATGGGTGGTACATAAGGCAAGCCTTCGCGCCTTGCGCTCCCTTCTAGGGTCTGCCCATCAATAACAGAATGTGGTAAGCCTTCGTTATGCGCCATTGATTTCAACTAAAGAGGAAACCTCGATCAAAAGGTTTTGTTCTTTGTGTTTTCCCACAGACGGCGCCAATTGTACGAGCGCGAAATAATCTTCCCGTATAATCCTGTTGATCAAGTTTGCACTCCTCCAAACATCGTCGCTTTGCCACCTGAAAACACAAACATAAGCTAACCGGCGGGTGTGTGCCGGAAACCCCTCTGATGCCTAAGTCAGCAACTAGACAATAGACAATAAGCTCTGTGTATTCTAGAGTAAGAATTATGATTGTGATACCTGTCCATAGGTCCTGTTATGAGCTTTTATAGACTTGGCCTGGCCCAATCCTAGTAGGATTCCAACTCTCTTTATAAGAGTCCTCCTAGGAATCACACACCCTATTCACTACCAACCAAGTGAGATGGTTTGCACAATCCTAGTAGGACTCTACTCTCCTTAGCAGAGTCCTCCTAAGAGTCACACTCCTACTCACTACCAACCAAGTGAGATGGTTTGCACAATCCTAGTAGGACTCTACTCTCCTTAGTAGAGTCCTCCTAGGAGTCACACTCCTACTCACTACCAACCAAGTGAGATGGTTTTGCACAATCCTAGTAAGACTCTACTCTCCTTAGTAGAGTCCTCCTAGAAGTTACACTCCTTATGCTCGGATATACATGCCTGACCAAGCTACCTTATCTCAGTCCCCTGTCATTCAGGCCGTGTGACCGGAAGCCAATCTATCGAATGGCACCCTGCCGAGCTACGCACAGCTCGGTTCTCTCTATTGACAACATCACGGTCCAATAAAGGACTACTTTCAGATAGTTAGGTTTAGGCCCTAGCAATCCATCTCTGACCAACCTAGTGTCTTCCTAGTCCAAGACTGAGCTACACCAGCTCTTATCTCGACCCATTGTATGGCCCAACTTCCAAAAAAGACTTTTCCTAGCTCAGCCCAATTTGTTTACAAATTACCCTCTCCGCAGTGATATCCATTTTTAATGACACCACAAGCTAAGAACATTATATGGTCAATAACCACAATGTTGAAGGCCATCTATTATTGGATATACACAATTCATATTGAAGAGATCAAGATCAAAAGTCAAATAAAGAACATATTTCAATTTATATAAATGAAATAGAGAGTTCTTGTCTCATAAAACATTACAAGATAGGCCATCCAAGAAGCTTTTCCACTGACCAAGGATAGCTCCTTGAAGTAAATCATGCCAGAACTACAACCACCCAAATAGTTAGTACTAAACACATATATATTAAATAACTAACAAAGTGTTCCAAGTATAGGTGTAAGATCATCAAAAGTCTGTAATCATCTATGTTGAGTATATCATTGCACTAAACATCACATGCGCAGTGAGACAGTTCATGAAATTTCAATCCTATATTTTGTTAGGTGCATTACAAGACTACATGGCTGATAGTATTTTGAAGTTTGAAGTCAATAGAATTTCCACCCATGCAAATGTGTAAGCTTTTGCCAAAAATACTCCTTATACCATAATACAAAATCTCGTAAACAAGTTACAATAGGCGCGCACACAATCAAAATTTTGGAAGATAAATGACTAAATTGCATTTGACACATATATGTACACACTACACAACATACAAGATTCACGAAAGGAATATTCTTTGAATGCTGAAGACGCATATCCTTTATGAGTGCATCCAAAGGCAAGATTGAAGCAAAACTAAAATAATATAAAAAATTCAATAATTAGCATCTCTCATAATTTAGAAACTTCATAACAGAACAACATCATAACAATGAGACGACTTCTTTTTTTTTTTTTTTCTTTCTCACTCTTTTTTTTTATTTTTTATTTTTTAAATTTTTGGGAGGACGGGAGTAAACCAAAGAATAACATAGAAATAATCACGATGACATGCCTCAAGATAGTGTCAGATAACTGCTTCGATATAACTGGTGCTACATCAGCTAGCTTGCCAGGCCTAACAATAGAAGAACAAATTGGATGCATGTGGAAATCAATAACTGTAAACAACAAAATATCACACATTGGCACCCCATGTATAAATGTGAAAAAAGGAACAAAAAGAAAAGAAAATATGCAGTTGATGGTCCTTAACCTATGCAGCCCTCATCTGGTGACTCTGTGATAGGTGTCATGACTTTCATTTTAATGGTGGCCAACGTGGTCTGCACAGAGACAAAAGACTTGAGAGTCCAACTTAGTAAATACAACACATAAAACTAATTTTCATAGCTATATATAAAAACAAATTTGAAACCAGAATTTTATGTAAACAATTTATCTCAACTCAAGAAACCTCATTCGTCATTTTTTTTTCTTTTTGGTATAAATGGGTGTTTGTAGGTGGATGAGTGAATGGGTGTGGGTGTGGGTGTGGGTGTGGGTGTAGGTGTGAGAGCGTAAGAGATAAAGAGAATAGGCAAGGGCAAAAAGCACTTACAGTGCAACCTATCTTGGCTAAAGCTGACCCATCAGCAGAAGCAACAGCTCCTAGATTACAAACGGTTCAACACAAGTAAGGACATGAACCTAGCAAACCCCAAATTAGAGGCAAAAAGTGCGAGTTTCAAATATATAAAATACAAATGAATTAACCAAGAGCAAGTGTTGTATCTCTAGCTTTCCCAAGTTTCCTAGCATCAGGGTGAGTGGATTCAAGTAGATGACGCTCATGAAAGCGCAGAGGAAAGAGGTGCCTAAAAGCATCCACCTCTATCTCGGATGACAAATCGCTAGAGGCATTTGCCGAACTCATTCCCTTTTGTTCTCTTGTCTGCCAACTAGACTTCTGACCTTCAAAATAGAAAGCAGAGAGACAAATATAAACAAATGAAGCACCTTATCAGTGTGTTTCCAATTTAGGAACACAATGACCTATTCAAAAAATAAATTATAGCCACATAATTAAACCCATCACAACAAAATTAAGGTGAGAAAAAATCATGTCAGAAGAACAACCTACTCAGATAAAACTTCACAAACAAAAGCCGGAAAAATAAATAAATAAATAAAACAAAACAAGTTACATGACAATAGAAATATAATAAACAAAGGCAAAACGAATATTATTTCTTTCTTAATCAATTACATAACCATCAAGAAGTTGAAAAAGGCAGAGTCAAGTACCCAGTCTGTAGCAACCCAGAACCGAACAACCTAATTCAGTTCTTGAATCAAATGTGAATCAAACCAACCACATAGTGTAATTAAGCCATAGACACAACATTTGGTAACACTAGTTTATTTTTGCTTTAATTGTTTGTCGTCCTTTGTTTTTATTATTATACAGCAAATTAATATGGATCCTAATGCAAATTTTGATGAGTTTTTATCAATGTTGATGAATACTAGTAATGCACCACAATACAATCACAATGTAATTTTGTAGGAATCAATTGATTCTGCTTCCCCTCATATTGCAACATCATCATAATCTACGGGTTCTAGTATTTGTGAGTATTTTCAAAGAACAAATACAACTCTTCCTAGCAAAACCTAAATTGTGTACCAAAAGTCTTGGTGCAGTTTCAAAAAATCAAAAAATGCAAATTATTAACTATATATATAATCTATGCCGAATGCAATATATAATCTGTTCAATGTAGCTATAAAACAAAGAAAACCTATTCTGATTTTGGGGGGGGGGGGGGGGGAAAGGTTTTAATCTCAAAATACATTTTCACAGAACATAGATCGTTTCAATGGTGGATATTCGAGGCATTTCGGTTTTAATTCTTCTATTATTTATTTCAATAAAAGCTTCTACAAAGACTATAGAGAGAGAGAGAGAGACCAATGATCCAACAACACTACTACCTCTGGTTCAAAATATATCTAGATCTCTATATATATGTGCAAAATCAATCAGGTAAGAGATTGACATGTCAATATATATATACATATATGTATATGCATACAATCGAATAGGGGCGATGAAATTGATTCAAACTGTCTGAGAGTGAGAGAGAAAACAGTACCTGTCAATAGCTTGACCGCTTCGCCTAAGAGAGAGAGAGTGAGTAAGTGAGTGAGTGTTGGGAACTAGCCTGTAAATGGATTAGATTTGGATCTGTCAAAATCCGAATCTGTTTCGATTGAGGCAAACCTGAATCCCACTTGAATCTGTTTAGCCCATATCCGAATATAGATCCCTAAATCCGAATCCGATAATTTCGGATATTCAATCCGATCCAATCTATTTACTTATTTATTGAATTATAATTTTATATAAGTTGATTTTTTTTCATTTGGTTTTTTCTTCATTCAAATGGAGAATAATAGGATCGAATCGGATTTTTGCATATTCAATCCGTTTAATAAACGGATTAAATAGATTTGGATTGTTAGGTTGCTGGATCAAATTTTTTATAAATGAATTTGGATTTTCAAATTAGATTTGGATTAAATCTAATCTATAGACAACTTACTAGGAATGGCTGTGATTGGGGTGGGTTTGAACGGATTGGACTCATCAAGGCCAGTTTGAGTTTTGAAGTAGTAAGCTAAACCAAACCCAACCCTGAATAGTTGAGAAAAACCAAATCAAAATTCTTCTGAAAAAACTACAAAAGGAACATTTTGATTTAGAGTGAAAAATATGAATAATATTATATGTATCAATTGGTATATTAATTAATGTATTAATGGATGATGTGATATAATTATAAAAGTTTTGAATATTTGTAATTTGTATAATAATTGGGGTCGTAGTTTTGAAATGACAATGTGATAACATATGTTAGTACATTAATTAATATACCAATTGGTGTATGTAACACCACAAAAAAAAAAATAATGAAAAAAAAAGATCATGTACTTTTTTTTGGGAAAAGAAATTGAAAGTGAAGTCAACATACTTATAGGAATTTTATGAAAATTCCACTTTCTTATAATTTTTATCATTCTCATGTTAAAAAAGGGTAAATTACACTTTAATCCCCTGTGGTTTACCCAAAAAACACGAAGTCTCCCTATAATTTCATTTGTAATACTTAAACCCCCTAAACTTCATACCAAAGTGTAATTTTGGTCGGAATTGTTTATTTCAACAAAGCGTGTATTGCACGACCATAAAATCAAAAATTCCCCCTCAACCGCACTGGATAATTCCTTACCTTCTTCTTCTTTCCAAGTTTTTTGAAAATTTGAGATGTTAGTGCTCTCTCTAAAATGCTTCCCCCTTTCTCTAGCTTACCTCCCTCATTTTTCCATCTTTACCTTTTATTTTTGATTCATTATTATTCTAAAATCTATGTCTATCATTCTCTTAACTCAAATAAAGTTAACCCAGAAATTAAAATCTATGTCTATCATCTTTTACCATGGCAACCACCATCATCCTTCATCTTCTAAATAATTCGAATTTAGAACAACCCCGGTGTAGCTCGACTTTTCGTGCCCCCTTTCGGAAGACAAATAAGCTCTACAGTATCAAACTCTCGCGGTTCTGAATCTAATCTCACAAGTGCAATGTGAAATAAATAAACAACAAAGAGTCCCAATCCGGCAAATCTTTTGGAAAATCGATTTTGAATTGAATTGCCAAAAAATGACTGCTTTACTAGATACAGAGTCGCCACCTAAATATTTTTTTGGAAAATTTAGAAAACCCATGACTTGTGCCAAAGTCCACGTGTCCGTCATCACCAAGATTGTCTCGGCTCGCGAACTTAGGTACAAGAGGGGAAAGTCATGAATTAAGCACCTCCACTAGCCCGATCAAAGATTGGCCTTTACTAATCATGATATGAATCTTATCCACATTATATGCTCTTTGTTCCGGTTTATTTAGGCTAGCATTACTATGGGATGCGCACACACACAAGTATAGACTAAATTGCAAGAATTGGAACATCTCGATTCATGTTTGTTTTGAAAATTATTTCGAATATGTACCACTTGAAAAAGTGATCGTATATAAACATTACTCAAATTATTCCAATTCAAGTAATTAGCCTTCATCCACAGACATTCAAGCAATCTATCATTTAAGTATTTAGCCACATGACAAGTATGCTAGACATGGTAACAATCACACGCATGCAATATGCTAAAGCAATAAAATACTCACCTAGTATTCCAAGGCAAGCCAAAAGAAAAGAGCTAGAAAAATGCATGATCCTAACTATGCAATATGACTAATGCAACACATGCGATATGCGATTACTAGGCTCGGCTATTAATATGGCATATGAATCAATTTGATAGCATACGGTCTAAGCACGTATTCAAAGAAGTATTAAACTAACAATGCTGTTAGAATGATGAACTGAGCCTCGGTGCATGCAATACAAGTAAATGTAAACATAAAATATGCTAAACAAAACATGATGTTCTAATCTAACCATCGTAAGCAGTAAATTAAAAGGGAGAAAGACGTGGGGTTGGAAGACATACACATTATTACAAGATTGCGTCCTCACGCAGGAGGGTCCAAATGAATAAACTAGCTAACTAAGCTAAACTAATTAATTAACTACTACAAACCCAAATGAATAATTTAGCTAAACTACTTAACTAATTATTACAAACCGAATTAATAAACTATTCTAGCTAACTAATTATTACAACAAATTAACTAATTATTTACATGAATACAACATGAAAAGGGTACTAAACTAGCTATTCTAATTACTCTGCCTTGGGAAACGAGGAATGCTCATGCATGCACAGACTTTCCACCCGTAAAAGCCACTGTTTCTGTTACCAAATGCTTCTGTTGCACAGTAGAACACTTGCATTGATTTCCACCTCAGAACCAACTTTGTTCTTCTTCAAAAGTACACTGCTGGATTTTGCATTGGTGGCCGGCAGATGCCCTGTCGTCCACTGATGATGGCTTGCCAGCCACAAAAAAGGGCCTGTCGGCGACTGATGACCGGATTGTCCTGCTGCAACAGAGAGTAAACAGAGTAAGGACAATGTATTCTCAATGGTTTGTTTGCATAACTCACCCCTCCTTATCATTTGAGCAGCTCAAAGGAGTAGTAAGTTTGATTCACAAACCACCAATGGATGCAATTTCATTGCGTGATGGCTTATGAATTAAGTGTGCAAGTTCAATGAATGCAACAAAACAAGACTCTCAAAACCACCTCCCTATCATGAAAGATCAAGGAAAGTAGTTAATAATGAATCTTGAACCGTTTTCATCACTAATGAGTATGAAACGACTCAAGACTCAAGGGTTCAATTAACATCCGATTGAACCCAAAATCAAATTATTATCGTGCACCTTTTTATTCACTAATTTTATTACTCTATTTTAATTACCTCTCAATTCTTTAATCAATTAAGTTCACAAGTGAATTTAAATCCTCTAATGGAAAGAGAGCTCAAACCAAGTGTTGCTTTGGGCATGAAAGAGACATCATACCGTTGGTAATGAACCCCCAAAGGGATTAAACAATTAAGCATGACACCTCAATCTCGTGCTTAAACAAACAAATAATTTGAAACCACTTTCAAAGAAAAGAAAAAGCCAAGAAAGGAGGGATGTTGCAAAGGTGATTAAAGGTGAGAACAAGTAAGAAAAGCACTAAATAAATGCAATCAACTTAAATAAGGTGGTGTCTAAGGCCTAAAACATCAAATTTATGAGGACTATTACACTACAAGAATGCAATATAAGGCTCAAATAACACTTAAAAGTAGTCCTCAAATAGTGCTAAATAAGTCTTAAAACATGCTGGAATTAAGACAAAAATAGCTAGAATAATAAGCTAAAATATGGAGCAATTTAAGCTAGTAAACAAGCCAAAGGAGGGGTGGCTAACCCCTCCATTTTTGGGACTTCAAAACCACTTTTTTAGCCTCTAAAAACCTCTGAAAATCAGTGGTAAAAAGCTCAAAAAAATTTGATGAAGAGATGGGAAACACAAGTGTAAAGACTTAGAGAACAAGGTTCAAAGAAGTGTGATTAACCCCTCTACCTTTAATAGCCTTAAATCACAAGCTTCAGCCCATAAAAACAATTGAAAAACAGTTCAAAATCAGCAAGAAAAGATAGAAAAAAAGTAGTGCAAAGGAGCTAGTAGTTATACCTCTTAAAGAGGCATAACACTTTTGTTCACAAACTAACAAGTTCTCACTCTCAAGGGCTGAAATTTGGACTCAACAATCTCAGCAAGGAGAGCTCCAATATTGGTTTAGGAAGTGTTCAGGTAAGGTGTGTATGTTGCAAGATAGAGATAGAGAGAGAATTTCAAGAATTGGAACTTTTGGAAATTTTTTTCAACCTTAAACCATGAAGGAAGGCCTGGTATATATAGAAAAATAGCTCCTCAGGTCGAAAATATCATGCCTAGAACAACTGGAGCTTTTGAGGGATAGTTGGCCAAAAATATCTGTGTTTTTCACTAGTGGCTGGCAGGCTAGAAGTGTGAATTGCCGGCCACAGAAAACTGCTTCCAGGCTCGACTTTAAATGGGCATATCTCCTTCATCCGGACTCGATTCTAGGTCATTCTTGAGTTTAAATTGAAGCCCCAGTAGTCTAATTTCCAATGGTGGTAGTCTCACATCTAAATTCTAAGTGTGCAAAGAGATATTCCTATTTTAGTGAAACTTGCTCATTTCTATCTTAACCGGATTGATGCCTAACTTCAAACGGCCATATCTCCTCATCCGGACTCAACTTTAGGAGATTATTGAGTCTAAAATGAAGCTCCGGAAATCCACTTTCCAATGGTGGTGGCCTCACAACTAAAGTCTAAGTATACAAAGAGATAGGCCTGATTTAGTAAAGGCTGCTCAGTTCTCTCTTAACAGTTTCATGCTCAATCATTTCCCCAACTAGTTTTCTTCCCTTCCCTCCTATTTTCTTCAACTCCAAACCTATGAATACGGATTTTTTAAATATTTTCAAAGAGTTCAACTTTCTTCAATTTATTTCCACTTTGTCTTTGCTCGGTTTACCCAAAAATGCAATATTTTGAACAAAATGCCAGCCTCAGAACATCGTAAAAACATTTGGAAAAATATTTTGAAAAAAGGGGTTTTAAGGTCTAAAATAGTTTTGGTCCAAAATGGGCTGTAAGTTGGGATTTAGAAACTCTTCTTGCTAAAGAAATTGAGTGATTGAACAACATAACTTTTCATCATCGAGTGATCAACCTGAGCTGCCCAAGTCTTAAGGGTGGTCAAAAATGGGGTGTTTACACCTGGACGTGGAATAGAAATGGTGGGGGATTCATGGGAAATAATTTAAGAAATGGGAAACTTTCACCTAAAATGAGGTCATTTGGATTTAGAAACTTCCACCTCAAAAGGAAATGTGTTTTTTCATTATGTTTCATTATTTGAATAAAAAATGAAATTGACAAATAAAGCATTGATCTGCGGTGGCCTCCATGGATTTGGTGCGTTTTGCTTTGTTGCTATATTATGTAGGGTTGTTTTTGAAGATTCTCAACCTCATTGGGAGTGCATTTTTGATCTTATTAAGGTTAAAGAGGAGATATGGGTCAAGGCCAAGCCTAATTTGAGGATTACTCCATAAACAATGTGGTTTATCATTTACAACAGATTAGAGATTGTTTTTAGTTGTCTCGAGCCGGTATGGAGTGCAAATTTTATTCGGTTGCTTTCTTTTTGGTTCAGTAATCATTTGGGTTGCTGCTTGGTATATTTCGGGGTTTCATTTACTAGTTCAAAGTTGCTCAGATATGTATTTGATGATGGTATGAGAGGTGTGTGGTTTACCATGGAA
Source organism: Camellia japonica (assembly GCA_030407325.1). Lineage (NCBI taxonomy): Eukaryota > Viridiplantae > Streptophyta > Magnoliopsida > Ericales > Theaceae > Camellia > Camellia japonica. The sequence goes on from JAPPVO010000017.1 coordinate 8,891,955, forward strand.
TGAAAAAGAAATGAGAGAAGAAGAAGAGGAGGAAAAGAATACATAAAAATTAAAGAAAAATGGGAGAGAATATTCTAGTTTGTAATGGCATTAAGAAGAAAATTAGGGAAATAAATAAGGTAATTTAGACTTTTTACAACTTCTGTTATGTCCGTTCGAAATTACAATTTGGTATAAAACTTAAGGGGTTTAAGTGTTACAAATGAAATTATAGGGAGATTCCGTATTTTTTGGATAAACCACAGGGAGTTAAAGTGTAATTTACCCTAGAAAAAGAGATCATGTATTTTTTTGGGGGAAAGAAATTGAAAGTCAAGTCACCATACTTATACGAGGAATAATTTGGAAAGTTAACTAAAAGTTTAACTTATTTTTGGTCACATCACCTCTCACATTTTTTATACACAAAAGGACAAAAAAAATTTTTAAAAAAAACTAAAAACTAAAAACCAATTTTTAATTAACTTCCTGAATCACCCCTGAGTTGTACCAAAATTCGACCTTCTTATAATTTTTATCATTCTCATGTCAAACAAATGCCCAAAAACAGAAAATAAAATTTTTTATTTTTATTTTTTTAAGTTGAATTTGTAATGATCTTTCATTTATTTGGACAAAAAGCATTTTTTTGAAAAATATATATATTTTTATATTTTCTGATATTTGGTATAATAAAAAATAAAAGTTAACAGAAAACATTTTTCATAGTCAACAGAAAACAAGCCTGTTTAACCAGAAAATATTTTCTAAATATTTTCCGAACTAAAATTTTATCAATGTCACCTCGCTATCACCACCATTCTCACCTCCATCATCCCACCATCATCGCCACCTCCACCTTCGTCCTATCACTATCACTATCGCCACCATATATAGAAAAATATTCTATTAAAAAATATTTTTTACCCAAACAAACTGAGCATAAATCACAAATAAATTTTACCGAACAACCTTACGTTAGAGTCGCTTTTATGGATGATTTGCCCATGGTAATATTGCTCGCTCTCTGTGCTTTTGCCATGAACCTGCAATCTCCTTAACTGCTGCTTTTCCAAGAGAATTTGTGTTTAAAGTTTAAAACTTCCAAAAAGATTACAACTTCCATTCTTGCTATGAAATAAAAAATTATCAACAATCTATTTACAGTGAATACAAATGACAGTGAACTGTGGGCAATTCAAAAAGCAAGTACTAAAGTAAAACAAGTTCTCAATTCCTCACTTGTATGAATTTGAACCACTAAAATGTACAGATTTAAGACAAGGTAAACTTGTTATATTTCCAGAAAACAATTCTACATAAAAATGTTCACCAATATCATTGTCTATCACATCACCACGATCATCAGCATCAAAAATTTTCTTTGCACCATGTTGGATTATTGCAAATGAATACCCAAATCACGAGGCAAGTAATCAATAACCCTAAACTCTAATTGAGCTTGTTTGTCCCAGTGACAGAAATATATGGTAGTACGCCTTTGTGGTTTCAACTCGGGGCGTCTTCAAATTCCCAATTGCAATCGCTTTGCCAACCTTTGATCTTTGCTAGGTTTAGAAGCGAATCAGAAGGGTAATTCGACACAGACACCACGATCCATCATTTGGATTGAAAATTCGAGAAAGGGAACGAATTATCGATGATCGAATTCCAATTGATTTGAGGAGCCTAATTGAGACGATTTTGTAGAGATTATTGGAGACCCGTGCGGAGGAATTTGGGATCGGAGAGTTGGTAGTGTTCTGTTCTGGGTTTTGGGGGATTTTGGGGTTGAATGATCTTGGAGCAACATTGAATCCCAGTACTGAAACTACACACAACCCACAGTCGCTCTCTCACTTTCTCACTCTAGAGTAGGAAGCAGAACGTTCCCTCTCTCTCATGTCGATCGCTTTGTCTCTCAGCTGGTGGCTGTGTTATGATGTAATAACTACATAAATTTCTTTTAAATAATTTGTAATTTCGAAATAAAATTATATATTTTTATGATAATATTATACAATTTTTATTAAAAGAATTTCGAATAAAAAATAAAAATAAAATTGTAAGTTTTGTGTTGAATGTCCTAAATTATTATTATTATTATTATTATTATTATTTTTTAATTTTTTTTTTGAGTTATGACTCACAAATGACATTGATGATAATCAAATTTACAAATGTCATAATTGGCATATGATAGCATCATCCTTTTTTATGAGAGGAGCATTTACATTTAATCATATATAAAAGGAATATTGTTTCACCAAAATACATATTGAGAGATACAAGAAAAATGATTTTGGAATCATGATTCCAAAGGCAAAATTTTCAAATCATTTTTTAAAATTCATAACTAAACACGCAACTCAAAATTACTCAAAACTTAATTCAAAAATTAATTTCAAAACTCATAATCAAACGCACAACTCAAAACTCAATTCAAAACTTTTTTCAAAACTCAAAACCAAACTCTTTTCAAAACTTTATTTTAAAAGAAAAAATTCAATTTTTTTTTATTTTGTTTTTTTAAAATTATTTTTAGAATCATGATTTGAATGTGGAGTCGTATTTTGAGTTATGAGTTTTGAACAGAGAAAATTTGTTTGGTTTTGAGTTTTGAAAAGATATTTGAGTTGTATTTTGAAATTTTTTGGATTGATTTTTTAAAATTTTTTAAAAATTTCTTAATTTTATTTTTTTAGGGTAAATATTTTATATTTTAAATATTTATTTATTTATTAATGTGCACTGTATTTCATATATTTATGTGATGTATTTTTTTAATATTAAAAATTTTAAAAAAATTATTTTTTTATTTCAAATATATAATTTTTATTTTAAGTATTTTTTATTTTTTTATTTTAAATAATTTTTTTAGTTTATAAATATATTTTTAAATATTTTAATTTTTTTTATTATGTGTTAGTTATGATTTGAGTGTAGAGTTTTAAAAATAATGTGGAGTTTTGAGTTATGTGTTTGATTATGAGTTTTGAAAATATTTTTTGAATTAAGTTTTGAGTTATTTGTTTGGTTACGATTTGAGTGCAAAGTTGTGTTTTGAGTTTAAATATTAAAATTAAAAATTAAAATATTTACAAAATAAAATAAAATATTTAAAATAAAAAAATTTAAATAAAAATTATATATTTAAAATAAAAAAATAAAAATTTTCTTAAACATTTTCTAATATTTAAAAAAAATAAATCCAAAAAATTTAAAATACGACTCAAAATTAAAAAATTTAAAACTCAAAATATAACTCAAAACTCTTAATCAAACAAATTTTCTTTTCAAAATTCAAAATTCAAAAACTCTTTTCAAAACTCATAACCAAACTAATTTTCTCTTTTCAAAACTGAACTCACAATTCCACACTTAAATCACAACTCCAAAAAGAGAATTACAATTCCAAAACTAAACCAAACGCACTCGAAAAGTTTCTAGAGAGAGTTCTCTATATAAAAGGTAATTATTAGGAGTGTTCATCGACTTGATTGATCTGTCAAAATCGACCAACCCAACGCAATTCACCTACTTTTAAACAGTGTCGATAGTATGGGCAAGCAAATGCGAGTGGAGATTTTTCAAATTCGCTTATGTTCAAACAGATGGCAGATGCGAAGCTACCTGATTCAATCTGCCAACCCCTATAAAAAAAATGATGCTATATTTTCATGCTTTGTCTGTTAAAAAAACAATATTTTATTTGGTAATAATATTAATTACTTATAAAATATGAAAGTTTAACCTTTATTTTAATTATAAAAAATTTTGGAGTTGAATCGGTCCAAAATTATAAAAAATTACTCTAAAATAATTCAGAAAAAGCATAAAACAGTAAAGTCCAAATTGCTAAATCAATCCACATTCACCCGCCAACTTATACGGTCCGCTCAATTTGCATCTGCTAACTAAGCAAACGGATGTCAAATGGAAGACCACCGACCCAACCCGATCCGTGTTCATGACTTGGTTCAAACCTCCTAGTGGTTGTGAACACTAGATAAATGATGTTTTGAGCAAACTAGGTTTTATTTTCATGAGAGGAGGAATTTATGGCAATGGCGGGTAATGAGGTGGATATATTAATTCCCCATCCCCATTCCCCTATTATAATTTTTCCCCATCTCCCATGGGGACTATCCTCCCCATCCCCTGATGGGTTTGGGTTTTCCCCAACCCAACTTGACCCCCATTTTTTTTTCTTCAATGTTCACAGCCAAAGCCAAATACACATTCATTTTTATTTTTTTATTTTTTTTGGTTCAACAACTAAATCAAATACATATTAATTAATTAATTAAAAAGCTTATTTAAAGTAATCAATTTTATAATCTTAAGACAACCAAACAAGTTTTTAGTAACCCAAAAAAAAAAAAAATGTTAGTATGGACTACCAACAAACTCTTGAATACCCAGAAGCCCTTCAAGGATGGAATAACTGGACCAGCTTTTGTTACCTGCCTTAATCCCCATATCTAGTGATTGTTTGCTCGGAAAATCACATAACAGAATTTTCTCTCGTGGGAAACAAAACCTCCCTTCCCAATCCCACATTCCAGCAAAACGCACCTCAGGAAACTTGTTTGTTTCTCAGGAAACTCTCTCTATAAATTCTCCATCGGTTCATTATTCATAGTCCTAACCAAGCTCTCCAATTTGAAAGTACTCTCACTAGTGTCCTTAGGCTTATGGGGTCAATTACCTGCAACGATCAACTGACTAAAATCACTCGAAAAATTGAATACCAGTTCGAATTTCATCTCTGGAGAAATTCCTGGATCGATTTCAATTTTGACAAATCTCACGAGCGTTGTTTTGGCTGACAACCTCTTCAATGGGAGTGTTCCAGACATGAAAAGCTTACAATCTCTTCAAGAGATCGATTTAAGTATCAATTGCCTCGGGCTTGAATTTCCATCTCTGAGAACCAATCTTGCAACAATCAAATTAAAAAACAATTCGATTGTGATGGCTGTGGAACTATTAGTTTTAAGGAGTTTAAGGTTATGATGATCAAAGGATCTCGTTTTGATGCCATGGAAGGATAGAGAACAAATAGTGTTAAGATCGATTGATCAGAGAAACCGAGATCATCATCAACAGTACATGTTTCATTGATTTTCTTATTATTATTATTGTTTCTCAATTATTTACCTTATATATAAATTTTCTTTTCTTTTCCTTTTGGTTTTCTTGAGATAGAAAATTATTGGAATGGAAGGATTTGGAGAAAGTGTGAATACATGATTCGTCTCTGTATTTTAATTCATTTATGAAATTTATTATTACTTTTAATTTAATTTCAATGTTTGGTTTTTTTTTTTCTTCTTTCCATGTGGTTTGGTTTGTCAATTACTATGCTTTATTGTCTATTCTATATTTTATTTTGATTTTGAATAATTGATTGCATGGAAAGTTTGTTTGGTTCATAAGAAAATTTATTACAAAGTCATGAATCCTAGTAAGCTTAAAGAATCTGAAGAATTTGGAGTGAGAGAATGAGAGACAGAGTGAGAATGAAAAACCTAACTACAGACAGGGATATGGGAAAATGGGCGGGTATCCATCCCTGACCCATCCCCAATGGGGATTTAAACAATATCACCTACCCAACCCAATGGGTAGAAAAAAATGGAGAAACCCCATGTATTTGGGTCGGTCTCCATGGATACCCACTGGATAGGTTATCCATTGCCATCTCTAGGAGGAAAAACATTTTTAAGACAGTGACAACGCGACTTCCAGACTCTCATATCTATTATTTTTTACTCTAATTTATTTTCAGCTGGTATCATCTTGTTTGTTAATTTTATTTATAATATTTGTGCTAATTATTTAATTACCTTTAATTTGTTGGTCCAATAATTTTGAAAGTTAAAAATTATTATGTAATCACCTTGATCTTGTTGATCTTATGATTTTCAACAAACTACCCAAGTCAATGTACAAAGGAAAATTTACCTATAAATCCCATTTTGAGAAATGGTGATCCATTTAGTCCCAAGAATTTTCTTATAGACCAATTAGTCCCATTAATATGAGGCTTAATTTTTCTTTTACTTTTTTACACAGTTTTTTAATAAAAAATTTAAAAAATCTAATTGTCAAAACAACCATTAATATGAGGCGAGGAAAATAATTACAAGTCACACAAATTTTTTTATACTCAGAACTCAAATTCATCCACCCTAAAATAAAAAATTAAGAATCAACCACAAATGACAATCAACCAAAAAATATCATCAATGTTTTTTTTATTTTTATTATTTTTTTAACTAATGGCTTATGTTTGCTGGACAAGCTAGAAAATTGGGTTAATTGGATATCGATAACCATTTGATTAGATTATACTTATGTCAATAGTTTATTTTAAAGATTATACTTGTCGTTGACACAAATGTGATCAGATCAAGTGAATATCAATATCCGATTAATATAATTTTTTACAATAATAATATACTTGACGAATTTTATATATTAAACAATTTAGATCATTAAAATAAGTCTGAAACAAGACCTATCATGGACCAAAAACACCCTCTATTCTGCATTTGGCTTGAGAGGAGCCAAACTCCCAGGAAAATTATTTATCCAAAAAAACTCCCAAATTTTTAATGTCCCATTCAAGAGACTTTTCTCACATGGCCTACGTAGATAGAGAATCTCTGCTGCCCATTTCCCCCATGGCCTCTCACACACTCCCTCATCTCCTCTTAGCCCAACACACCCACCCCCCACCCACACACACACATCACCATAGCACATAGAGGCCCAACACATATTATTCTCTTTAGCTTGTACACAGAGAACACATAACACAGAGACTTGCCCGCGTCGGTGGTGTCATCTTCAATGGAACCACAAAGGTACCTTTATCATCTCCATTTTGTTCAAACATCTATACTATCTATACTATAAAGCAAATGTTTCAGTTGGTGTCATGAACAAGTGTCTCACTTCTCTTTCTATGAAAAACAATTCACCACCACTGATAGGGTAATTTGTATAGCCAAATTGGGCCGAGCTAGAAAGCATTGTTTCTGAATATTGGGTCGCGTTGTGGGCCAAGTTACGAGCTTGGGATAGCTCGGTGTGGGAACAATGGTTGATAGGCCGGTCGGTGAGCTCCAGTTGCGGCCAGTGGGTGAGCCGAAGTGCTATGTCGACCACATATAGGAAGCCGAGCCAAAGGTAGCCTGGCGAAAGGATTCAAAGCAATTGGTGATCGTGCGCCCCGGTCAGGGTATTTGTGTCAGGTAGCTCGGCTAGGCGTACCAAGCCAAGCAAGGTGATAACCATCTCACTTAGTTGGCAGTGAGTAGGGTGTTATCAGAATATGCATTATCCTTGGGAATGTAATTCCTATGAAGACTCTGCTAAGGAGAGTAGAGTCCTACTAAGATTGTGCAAACCATCTCACTTGGTTGGTAGTGAGTAGAGCGTTATCAAGATAGACACTCTTCATTGGGAGTATGATTCCTAGGAGGACTCTTATAAGGAGAGTTGGAATCCTACTAGGATTGTGTCAGGCAGAATCTATAAAAGCTCATAGCTGGACCTATGTACATGTATCACAATTCTTACTCTAGAATATATAGAGCTTATTGTCTATTGTCTAGTGGCTGACTTAGGCATCTGAGGGGTTTCCAGCACACACCCGCTGGTTAGCTCAAATTTGTGTTTTCAGGTGGCAAAGTGACGTTGTTTGGAGGAGTGCAAACTTGATCAACAGGATTATACGAGAAGATTATTTCGCGCTCGTACAACCACCATTCTCACCTCCACCTTAACCACAGCCATTCTTACCTCCACCACCACACCACTGTCACCACCACCCCACTACCATGCCATCACCTCCACATCCACCTCCATCTCCACCTTCGTCCTACCACCACCACCACCAAACATAGAAAAATATTTTCACTGAAAAATATTTCTCCCATTAGAAAATATTTTCCGCTCAAACAAACGGAGCGTAAATCACAAATAAATTTTACCAAACAACCTTGCATGAGAGTTGCTTTTATGGACGATTTGCCCATGGTCATTTCTCTAAACAAATATGATTCTTATGGACTATATCTCACTACTAATCCAATCCCCTCCTCTATCACCCAAACCAAACGGGGCCTTAGGGTTTGAAATGTTAATGGGTATAAAAAGAAGATGAGAGATTAGGTGTATGATGATATAGTTGAAATTATGAAAAGTGTAGTGAGATAAAATGATAATTTTAAAATTTAGAAAATGGTGTAATTAGAAAATAACCAACTAATCCTACTATTTTAAAGAAATAACATTAAGTCTTATTAGTTTTGTATTAGAAGAATTTAGTCATACTTTTCAAATATAATTCCATAAGGAAAATTCTTTTTGCACATCACAGAAAATCTCAGTATACATCATTTATGCCATTCAATATAAATTTTCGAACAAAACCCAAATATAAATTTTAGAATTAAAAAAAAATTCTAAAATTTATATCCGAACGAAATGTATATCTGAATAATTCGCTTTTGTTCGAAAGTTTAAATATGAAAAATTAACTTTTATTTAGAAGTTTATATTTCAAGAACACAAATAATGTGTACGTAGATTTTTTTTTTTTTTTTTTTTTTTTTAACGTGTGAATAGCTTGATCGCTCCTACAAAAGTCCCATTTCCCTATATTTCTCATTTACCCTCGAGGCATGTAAGATTGGAGCTGTGATTGCTCCATACCTTTGCTTGGAAATTCATTTCGATATTATGATCCCATTCAAAAATAAAAGGTCTTGGTGAGATAGGTCTACTAGACTACTATACTCTCTTGTTTGAGTTGATTGAATTAGATGATAATAGCATTCTTAGGACAATTACTCTTTAGATTAGTAATTCATTTGAATTGTGCATTTTATTTCAAGTTTGGATTTACCATGGGTTATGAAGAGGGATTGATAGAATTCTATCAATTCCTGAACCTTTTCTTAATATTCCATTTTTTTTATCTTATTTCCCTCTTGAGATTCAATAGTTCCCCATATGAGAATTCCATATCTGGATGGACTATTAGGCCATGTTTGCAATGGCGGAGCCACATGGTGACCAGGGGGGTCGCGTGCCCCCCCTGCATTTTTTTTTCTTTTTCTTTTTATTTTTTACATATGTATATAAATAAAATTTTAAACAAAAATAATATTTAGAACAAAATGTCAAAGGCATTTTTAAATCTATGAAAACAATAGTAATTGTTTTATTGAAAATGAAGTGACTACAACAAATTATATTTTTATGTATGAAAATTTTGTGAAAAAATCTCAATATAAAGGTAATATCCATCATTATTGATATTCAAATATAATTAATCTCACTATATATATATATATATATAAATTACTAGAGTGTTAGTTATATTTGCATGTGGAATTCACCCTTCATATGTTGTTTTACTATTTGTTGGTGATATCATATGTGAATAATGACGTGATATCACTATTATATGAAATTTTTACTCAAATTTTGTAAAAATTTGATTTATCTTACCATTATATAATTTATTTTACGATTTAAATATATGACTTTTTTATATTGTCCATGATACACTAGTTACACGCAATACTTTCTTTTCAATTTTACTCGAAGTTAATTATAAAATTTTATGTGAAATACTTTTGTAATAATTTATTTAAGTTTTTGTACTTTTCAAAAATTATTATTATCTTCTTATTGTTGGTTATGGAAAAAAAAATTAAAGTTGTAATTAATAAGTGCCCCTTCTGATTTAGTTTCCTGGCTCCGTCACTGCATGTTTGTTTGGTCTCTTAGAAGAGGGGATTCGATTAACAATCCGTGAGGCTCATCAAAACCATTTTTAATATTATTATGTTTTAAAAAATTTATTAGTGAAAGAAATATTTAAATTTTTTAATAAATACTAAAAAAATATGATTTTGTTTATATTTAGTGAATTTTAAATGATTTTTAAGCAAAATTTATATTTTTTAGAACAAAAAAAAATTATAATATTAAAAATTACTAAAAATTGAAAAATCTTAATTTTATATATTAATACTATCTATAGCAGTACTAGTAGTGTACAAATAAACACTCTTTATCCTACATCTCCAACATAATATTACCACACTAATAATCTCCTCACTCAATCTTACCGTACTCTTAATCCTCTCCATCCTATAAAGCCAAACAAACGTGACCTTAGTTTGAACCTCAATTTTTTTCACCAAATGTAAAATTATATGTTTTGTTGAATTATTAGTCTAATTCCAAAGTTATATCGTCTAAACAAACATAGACCAAGAGTTCTAGGTTATGGTTATTTGGACAAAATTAATTAGATGAGATTAACATTTATAGGACTGTTAGTCCTGGAATTATTAATCCTTTTATAATAATATAGAAAATAGATATAATTCTTGAACAACTACGAGAAGACTAGCTACCTGCTACTTTTCTAAGACCTAATTGTACGTAGGAACATCGTGCACTACTACTGTTTTGTACTCCTATTTTTAACTAACTCATTTTGAATACTAATTCAAAGAAAAACACACACACACACACTAAGGCAAATCAGATGGTGGATATTGTTTTAATTTGGTCTCTCTAATTGTAGTTACTTTGATTTTGACTTTGAATTTATAATTTTCTTTGAATTTGATTCGATAACCCCCTCCCCCCCTTTTTTACATCAAATGTTTTAATCTAAAGCAGAGTGTTGTTGATGTTTGTTTGTGATTGCATATGATTGTACAAAGTGGGAATTCCTCTCCTCCATGCGATGCCATATACAAATGCCTTCCATTTCTAATCGCTCTCCTCCCATTGATGTATAATGGCAAGACAGTGAATCCATTTGAGGCACACACTGCAAACATATGGACTTTCCTCATAACCATATGCATCTACTGTCTGGCACCAGGACTTTTTAACCAAATGCAAATCACCTGTAAAACTTTCCCTCAAATGGAGGGCTATGTTACTTCCTTCTCCGGAGCTATTTCCCGTATTTCCCTGGTTTCACTTTGTCTCACAAGTTTTCTTGGTCAACCTATTTTATGGGTACTATTCTTGCCTATGATTCTGGCAAACATTTTGTCTAATGGATTCATCGTTTGTTTTGTTGATTAGTTACTTGCAAATGCAATTGTTTGTGTGCGAGACAATTTCAACTCACAGACAATCACAAATTCATTTGATTGGGTTCGAATCAAGTTCAACTTTGCAAGAAGGGACCAAATACAAATGCTGCAGCAGCCATCTCTTCCTACTGCATCCTCTTCGGTCTAGTCTAGGTATTTTTTATTGTTGTGTTGCTATACACTAGTAGCCAAGAATAAATTTTGAACTTTACAAATACTTACATACAACTGTAATAACTTTTTATTGGTTGGTATGTTTTAAGATTGATTGATATGGTGTTTATATGATTGTTATTGTGTTTTTACGTTGTTGCCCTGGTTGGATTCTCTCCAACAGATTTGTTGTTTGGGTTGTGCTCGCAAATGATTGTGCTTCATGTTTTGAGCCAGCCTGAATGGGATGAGTTGTTTAGCTTTGATACATTTTGCACTTTCCTTTTCTTTATTGGTTGGTTGCGTTATTTATGTAGGAGTAATATTTCTTTAGTATTCATGAGTGTTCTCTTTTGTTGATAATTTTTTTTTTTTTTTTTTTTTTTAAAAGTGATTGCCTTATTGCATAATATATAGTTTCTTATTAAATACTTCTTTTTTTCTTATACAAATCATAGTAACTAAAGCAATGCTCACTTTTCAAATCGGTTGTTAATTTATGTTTAAGATGGATTTATAGGACACCTCCGTTATGAAGATGCCTTTTGAGTTAAAACTCTAAATCACATACCCATAAAGTTTATTATTGAGTTGGGCTCCGTAACAAACAAGATTTTTAAGTGGGAGTCGAGCTGCATCTAATATTCACCAAAGAAAAAAAAAGGGGAACTTACTGATAAGTCCCATGTACTAAGTTCAAGATCCAGCTAATCCCAAAATAAAATACTTGCACCAATTAGTCCAACACATTTTTAATTGTTACCAGAAAATCCTTTTTTTTTTTTTTTTAATTTACAGACACTGTTCACATCTTACTATCGTCGGACTTCCGTCAAACGGTCGCCGGAGACTCGTCGGAATGTTCAACATCGCCGGAAAGTCGTCGGAATGTTTAAAACATGTTATGAAACTGTAAAATTTTACAGTTCTAAAGCATGTTATAAAACTGCAAAATTTTACAGTTTTAAACCATGATTCATTCCAGCACACCAAAAAAAAAATTCAAACTGCAAAATTTTACAGTTTTCACCGCCTGTAACTAAAACTCGAAAATTACTTGTTCAGAATTTGAAAATTTTCTCATTACAAATCTGTGTGATAGTTGTACAAATCTGAGTCATTACAGATCTGTTTCAATGATATTATAGATCTATTTCATCATCAACAACAACAACCATAGATCAACAACTATCCCAAAAAAAATCTGTAAATAGAGAGAAAAAGAGAGAGAAATTGACAAAGATATATACATAAATCTGTTCAATCTAAGCACAGATCTGAGGATGAGCGTCTTCTTGTTCTTGTTCTTCATCGTCTTCTTGTTCTTCAGTTCTGCATCGTACCAAATCTGGTCACTCTGATCAGATCTTCGGCGTAATAATCGATCTGCGTGGTGGAGAAAGTGGCGACGGTAGTGCCGCAGAGGTTCAGATCGGCATAGATGTTCAGATCGGAAGGTCGTAAAGAGGGAAGCAAAAAACCAGAAAAAAAAAACGAGAGAGGAAGGGAAGCAAAAAACAGAGAGAGAGAGGGGAAAGGACTTTTTGGTGCAGTGAAAAAGTTTTGGGATTAAATGGAGACCACATGTTTCACATAAGACATATGGGTAATTTTCCCAAAAAAAAAAATACTAGCCTAGAGCCGAATTCGATTTCCTTTTTAGAGTCACTTCGGATTGGGATGGCTAATAGCTATTGTTGTGTGGCCTTTTGGGCTCATTTTGAGGCTTATTTTAATAATTCGAATCTTATATTTTTTAGAGTATATTAAATAAAACGTATCTATAAAAAAATCACTACAACAGGTATCAAACTCTTCTCCATAAAAGCTGAACCCAAGCTCTCACACCACAAAAGGTGCTATATACACAACCACTAGGCGAAAAGCCCTGGTTGAATAAAAGTTAAAACATAAGGAATCAAAATAAAATTTAAATAAAAATTAAAGAAAAAAATGTTTATCATTATTTATGAGTTTTTTGGCTGATATTTATAAGCCAAAAAAAAATCGATCATAAAAATACAGTAAACCTTATAAGTTTGGCTCCCATAAAATTTAATTTTAATAATATTTAGTTATCTTTTCATGAGTAATTCATTAGTCGTATGAATAAAAAATGATATTATCAAAATTTATAGTGTTTATTCTTGTGTTTTCGCATAATTTGCGTTATTTTTGATCCATTTAATACCCATTTTCTATTAGTTTTACTTTACAAAAATAAACAAATAGTTTAGATTGAAAATCAATTTAAAATTTTGAATTTAAATCGATAAAATTAAAATTTCAAAGTTTATTTTGTTGTAAAGGTTAAATTTTATGTTTTTTTCTATGTGTGTGCAATTTCTCATTCTTTTTATCTGTACAATAATGTTTTGAAAGTTGAACCTGGAGCAAATTAGAAAAGGGACCGAATTAAGGAATATTGGAAGCTTGCTCTGATGCTGGTTGCATTCTGCTTTTGGAATGAATTTTGAGATAAGGTTTTTTGTTAGCTCTTTGGTTGGTATCAGTGTTGTTCTAGTTGTGGCTTGGACTTAGGTTTTTTTTTTTTTTTTTTTGATTGGTTCCTCACTAAGGTACCAACTTTACTTTTGGCGTTGTGCTAGTAAATGATTAAGCTTACTTTTCGGAACCAACCTAGTAAGAATTGTTCAATTTCACTTTGATACTTTTGCACTCACTTTCTTTATTGATGGTTTTGATTTGTTTTGTAAGTTGATCCTTATGAATGAAGTTCTTTTTTATTGATTAAAAAAGATATATATTGATTCAACATTCGAATCAACTAAAATAGAACTGTGATATCATAAATATATTATTTAAATTATTTGGATGCTATTATTTGTTAAGAAAAGTATTTGACAAAAAAATGAAATGTATGTATATATTAATAATAAAAATGATTTCTTATTACTTACTAGGAAGCAACGTGGTGTAGTGGTTACAGTTTCACGATGTACTCAATTAGTCTCCGGATCGAGTAGCATAGTTATTACTATTGTGCAAAAAATAGCTATTTTTATACATCTACTTCCTCTTTGCAAAAGGAGGCATTTAGCAACTATCCTTATTTAGCAACAAAAGGAGGGAGTGGAAAAGGAGGACAAGTATATCCTTATAAAAACAAAAGTCCTTGCAAAAAGAGGCATTTTGCAACTATCCTTATTTAGCAACAAAAGGAGGAGAGTGGAAAAGAGGACAAATATCCTTATAAAAACAAAAGTTACTATAAAAAATTAAGATTTTAGAAATAAATTTTTTTTTTAGGGATCAAATATTTTTGTTGCAAAAAGTGTCATTATTATATTTTTCATAACGAAAATTGGAAATTAACGATGAATTATTATCCTTTTGAGACCAAATTTTTGAGAAAATTACCAATAGGTCCCACTTTTGAAACTTATTATCTATTAAGTCCTAGGTCTCTTTTTTTATGAATAAATTTATAGTTGTAAATTTATTAGTCTCTTTGTTTTATAAATAAATTTATAGTGATAAATTTATCAGTAAAGACCTGTAGGTAAATAATTCTACTTAATAGGACTGATTGGTAAGTATCCCCAAATTTTTTGTCTCAAAAAATGAATTATTTTGAGACTAAATTATTTTGTCCTTAAAATTCTATTTATTAGTGACATTCAAAATTTTATTGCTAAAAGCCTTGTTTTTGACTTTTCAAGACGATCTTTTAGTGACTATCCTCATGACGATAAAAATTGATCCTTAAATGTCTTTTGTAACAAAATTTTTACTTTCAGAGACCAAAATATTTAGTCTTTAAAACTCTTATATGTTGTAGTAAGTACTTGCAAAAGGAGGCGTTTAGCAACTATCTTTATTTAGCAACAAAAGGAGGGAGTAGAAAAGGAAGGAGGGAGTGCAGGCAGTGGCAAAGGAGGAGAAGTATCCTCATAAAAACAAAAGGAGGACAACTATCCTTGTAAAAACAGGAGGGAGTGGAAAAGGAGGACAACTATCCTTATAAAAACAAAAGGAGGGAGTGGAAAAAACAAAAGGAGGGAGTGGATGGAGTGGAAAAAGAGGACAAGTATGATCCTTATAAAAACAAGATTAATGCTTGGGAGCACTAAAAATGGAGCATTAATGAGGTGGCTCTCCCTTTGATGTGATGGTTGTCTCTTGTGTTTTTTTTTTTTCTTTTATTTTTTATATTTTCCAACTCATTAGAGCTATTAGTGATGGGATTTTTCAGTAGTTTCTATCATTGCTGTAAAAACAAAAGCAGGGAGTGGAAGGAAAAAGCAAAAGGAGGGGGTGGAAAAGGAGGACAACTATCCTTATTTAGCAACAAACGGACGCAGTGGAAAAGGAGGACAACTATCCTTAATTAGCAACAAAAGGAGGGAGTGGAAAAAGGATGTATTTACGCTTTAGCAAAAGGAGGGAGGATGCTTTGTTGGTTATATTATAATTTGGAAGGAGATGCTTTGACCTCAGCCTTGCTTATAAAAGCCCTGCCCTGCTATAAGCCTTGCCCTTTAGTTCTAGCTGCCTGCCTTGTTCATTTCCAAAGGGAAGGAGAAGCAACTTAGAGGAGATCATCATCCCCGGCCAAACAAGCAGAGAGGCTTACTACCCCTACCCTACTCATGTCATCATCATTTTCATTGCAATCACAAAACCAGAGGTTAGTAAGGATTAATAATTTTATAGGATTAGTTAACTAATTAAATTAGTGAGATTATCAGTTATTATGTATTTATTTAATTTTTTTCATTCATACTTAAAAAAATTGTGATCCTTAGTTCATCTCAATATTAAAAAAATTGTTAATTTATACATGTCATGTGGTTAATAAAATTTACAATCAAATATAAGATTGTGAGTTCATGGACTAACAATCCAAATCTTATGCTATAATCTTACTAATCATATATGTCCGCAAAGACATGTTTCACCTGCAATTTAGAAATCTTTTATTAATCTAATGAAGAGCAGTGTTGTTTTAGTTTTGTTTTCGAGATGCATGATTTTATTGTGCCAGTGAGAAAGGAGTCTGGATCCTCTGCCATAGCAGTGCTATTGTGAATAGTATTGTATCGTTATCCCTGATATGGTTCTAAAATGACGTCGTTGTTGTACATACATTTTTTTCTTTCCTTCTTCTCCCCCTTTTTCCTTTTCTCTCTCAGATCTCGGGTGATTATTCAGTAGTCTCGGAGTACAAACCCGTGATACTCCTTAGTATTATGATTGGTAGAGAAGATGGGTAGGTAGGGTTTATTGTGGATGATTGATGAAATGCTTGAGAAGAGAAAAAAATAATAATAAATAAGAAATTGCACTACTCCTAGAGATAATCCTCTTTTTACCTCTCTGTTTTCTTCATTTCACTTTATTTATATAATTTTAGCTTTCTTTTTGTCCTTTTTTTTGAATAACTTATGGGCTGTAGGTACCAAAATGGAGACTATTATGTCGAAATTACTAGCCTACTTACAAGGATACTTATTTAATTTTGTTTTGGATGTATGATTTTATTTAATTGTTGTGTTGCTCTACACTAATGTAGCTAAGAATGATAGGTGGGTTGTGGCAATGTGTGATTTTAAATAATTTGTACTTACAAATAATAATTCAACAAATGTAATAACTGTTTCTTGATTTGTATGTTTTAAAGAATGCCTTACACCTATTGCATAATAATATATATAGTTATTCAAAATACTTCTTTTCTTCTTGTACAAATTATAATAATTAAACTATATTCAAAATGGACTTATATGACAGTATAAGACACCTCCAATATAGAGGTGCCTTTTGGTTTAGAACTCTTAATCTCAAATTCATAAAGTTAATTATTGCCTTGTTAAATGTGAGACTTAGGCTTGAGCACTTGACTTTGGGCAACTACTACAAAGTGATGAAAGGTAAGGTTTGAATTTTAAAAGATAAAGTGCACTTTTTAATTGTGTGTATAAGCAGTATATATTATTGATTTACTAAAATTTACTTTAAATTTGAACTCCTATTTTCATAAGGTCCTCCCAACGCTAGCTACATACAGCTCCATAACAGGAGAAAATAAAATACCACCGTAATAGGTATCAAATTCTTCTCAATATGAGTTGAACCCAATACCTTACACCACAAACACAACTACTAGGCCAAAGGCTCTAGTTGAATAAAAGTTAAAACATAAGAATCAAAATAAAATTTGAATAAAAATCAGAAGGAAAAAGTGTTTATCATATTTATGAGTTTTTTGGCTAATATTTGTAAGCCAATAAATAAATCAAGCATAAAAACACAATAAGCCCCATAAGTTTGGCTCTCTTAAAATTTAATTTATATAATATTTAATTCCATGAGTAATTGTGTTTATACTTGTATTTTCACATAATTTGCATTATTTTGGTCTCTTTAATATCTATTTTTTGATTAATTTTACTTAATGAAAATAGGTGGATAGTTTAGATTAAAAAAAAATTTAAAGATTATGGTTTACATAGAAAAAATTTAAAAAAAAAAAAAAACTCATTTTATTTTGCTGTGATTTTTTTGGGAATGATTTGGTCAAAATCCCTCCTAATAAAACTTTAATGCATTAAGAACAAATACAAAAAAAAATTCTTAAAAAAATCTAACACATACCATTATTACCAAAATATTAAATTTTAAAATAATATAACTTTTGATCTACATGTCGGTTTTTAATAAAATTAATATTTTTAAAATCCTCTCATTAAGATTTATGAAATAAGATGTATATTTACTATGATTTTAAAAAAAAAATATTACCTTTGAAATTACTGTAAATAGTAACATATTACTCAGTAACATGTTACTCTAACAATATTGTCCAAAAAAAAAAAGATATTTTGCTTTGTCATTTCTCAATTATGCACCTTTTTCTTAGGGAGTTTATGAAACAAAATAAATTGAGCTACCCTTTTCATTAAATAAGAGTCCAATGAAAGGGGTTTTGGTTAAATTTTCTCTTCTTTTTTTTTTTGTTTTAATTTCTCTTTTTTGAACAATAATGTTTCGAAAGTTGAATCGTTAAGCAAATTAGAAAAGAGACCGGATTAAGAATCAAACTGTGATGTCATAGATATATTAGTTTAAATTTTTTTGATTGATTATTTGTTATATTAAATAAATAAATAAATAAATAAAAAAGAAAAAGAAAAAAGAAAACCCCAAGGTAAGTGGCCGAGCAGTAAAGCCTAGAGGATCACTGGAGGTTTGCTTGGTTTTAATTTCAAAGTCCCAAGATTAATCGAGGTGGACGAAAGCTGGCCCGAACACCCAGTTATCAAATATATATTAAAAAAAAAAAAGAGTATTTGACCCCAAAAAAAATGAAATGTATGTATTAAAAATAAAAATGTTTTCGTATTACTCCACCAGTAGTAGGCAACGTGATGCAGTGGTCACAGTTTCACGATTAAGGAGCATTTTGGCAACAAGGATAAAAAGTCAGCTTTTTAACTTTTTAGTTTTTTTAACTCAAAAAACCAACTTTTTTACCTAAAAGAACCCGCTTTTTCCAAACTTTTCAAAACACTCCCAAGTGTTCGGTTTGAGTAGCATAGTCAAAATTTTGGAATCCCCGGTTCAGAGGAGACTGACTTTCAAATTCACTCTAACTTCCACAACAAATACATCAGAGACCAATGGGAATACCACTCTCTACAGCCAGTTATAACAAAGGTAATTATTCGGTAATCCTATACTATAGACACATGGTATTTCATAACATTATGATTGATAGAGAAGGTGGGTAGGTGAGATTTGTGTTGAGTGATTGGAGAACATGAGGGGGCATATTGAATAATGATTGGTTAAGGAGTACAGACACGTAGTACTCCGAGAATATTGAATAATTTCTCTAATAACAAATGCTAAAATATAATGTAACTGACTATCATAACAAATTTATCACGGACCAATGGTATAACAAATGCTAAGATATGGGCGCTGCCAATATAACAAAAAATACTAAAATATAACGTTGGTGGATGGTATGTTCCTCACATAATTATTTAGAATTTAATTTTTGAGACCAGTTTACAAGAAAGAAATTTCTTGTGAATTCTCTAATTTCGACGTAGATGGTCTGTCATTGATTAAAGTGAAAAAAGAATTAGTTGAGGTACATATAAATTGATCCGTACACCTCTAACCGTTGAACAGGTTCAGAGGAGACTGATTTTTAGATTCACAGACGAATGGGAGGGAGGAGGGCGATCTGACTTCCACAACAAATCTATCAGAGACCAATGGGAAGACCGCTCTCTACAACCAGTTATAACAAATGCTAAAATATAATATAAGTGACTATCATAACAAATCTATCACAGACCAATGGCATAACAAATGCTAAGATGTGGGCACCGCCATTATAACAAAAAATACTAAAATACAAGTTGAGGGTTGGTCGGTGGTATGCTCCTCCTTGTTCAAAGTTTAATTCTTAGGACCAATTCACAAGAAAAAAATTTCTTACAAATTCTTAGTCTTGATGTAGATGATCTACTTTTGATCAAATCGGAGAAACGATTACTCAAGATATACGTAAATTAGTTCGTACACCCCTTACCGTTGAAAAAATAAAATAAAATATAAGTAAACGATAGCAGCCTTCATTCACGCTCTATCAGAGGAGACGAGATCGTCGTCCCCCCGGCCAAACACGCCAAACAAACAGAGAGACTTACTTACTACCCGTACTCAATGCCATCATCTTCATTGTAATCACGAAATCAAAGGTTAGACTCACTCTCCTGTCTTTCCCATCAACTCTTTAATTTCTACCATTTCATCTTAGGTAATGTTAGGCATACTAAATTTTCTATAAAATAAATGACCAAATGTCTCACATGGATGTAGAGTTCATATGTGGGATATTTAGTCATTTATTTTGTAAAAAAATTGAAACCCATAACATTTTTCTTTCATTTTTATTCACTTCACAATTCACATTTTAAAGACATGTTTCACCTAAAGTGATGGTGGCAGCAGCATTGAGATGAAAACCGGAGAGAAAAAAGAGGGTATTATTGTCTTCTATGATTTTTTTTTGAAAAATTAAAAATTAATGGATAAATTACATTAACACCTCCTGAAGTTTCTGTGTAATACAAATTTTCCCTTTACATTTAAAAAATTACATTCTTCCCTGGAATTTATAATCTTATTATAAATTGCCTCCTAAATTGCTGATGTCATGTTCTAAAATTTTTTAAATGACCATCTTATCCCTTTTCCTACCAATTTATATAAAATTTTAAAACACAATAATATAACTTAATAGTAACATTTTACTTGAAAACAAAATACCAATAAACATGATTTATATTACAATAATATCACTACCACCATATTTTTATTATTTTTTTGTACAAATTTTTATATATGAATATAATATTTCATTTTTATTTCTACCATTATATCTAGATTAGATCAATTTAATCTAGATATATTTAAAAAGTATAAAATTTGTACAAAAAGTATTAAAAAAATCATTGAATACAACAAAATAAGATAATATATTGAATTTTTTTATTATTATTTTTTTGTATTTGGTGAATTTAAAAAAAAAATACAAAATATTATACTTCTTAAATATATCTAAATTAGGTGTATCTAAAAAATAAAAATAAAAAATTGCTTAAAATATTTTAAAAATTCAGTAAAAATAAAATAAAATAAACTCAATTTTTTGTGTGAATTAAATTAAAGAAGATTGTTATTTTCCTTGAATAACATGAACAAAATATCTGTATTGTTTTATTATTTTATATGTATAAAGGCTAAGGGGCAAATATGTCATTTTAATTTGACAGGGAGGTAAGTTTAATTTTTCAAATGTGAGGAAGAAATCTGTATTAAACAGAAATATTAAGGGATATCATTGTAATTTACCCAAAACTATAATTAGACAAAAATAAACACACAAAAATGAAATTTTAAAAAACCCAAATAATTTATTATTATTTTTACCAAATTAATTTTTGAAATAGCAATATGCTACTATAATCCAAAAATTAGATGTGTTTTTCAAACCGAAAAATGTGACAACCTATTAGAATATCTAAGTTAATGAGAGGGTAATTTATAAACAGAAATATTAAGGGATATCATTGTAATTTACCCAAAACTATAATTAGACAAAAATAAACACACGAAAATGAAATTTTAAAAAACCCAAATAATTTATTATTATTTTTACCAAATTAATTTTTGAAATAGCAATATGCTACTATAATCCAAAAATTAGATGTGTTTTTCAAACCGAAAAATGTGACAACCTATTAGAATATCTAAGTTAATGAGAGGGTAATTTACACCATCCAACCACACAAATGGGCCGAGTTAGGGTTTCATGGAACCTTGGGTTTGGGCCGAGCTAAGCATTATTGGGCCTCGGATGTGGGCCGAGGTTGGGTTAGCTTGGTTGTCTTCCAATAGTGCTCAGGCAAGGTAGGTTGGAAAGCTATCCTCAAATAACCGGTCAAGTGCAATTGGGGGCATAGCATTGGCATGGCGTTATTTAAGACACAAACATCTGTCTATTTATATATATACTATTATAAAGTAAAAACTTCCAATAGTGTCTATGTCTTCATATTTTGAGTTTTTTCAAAATATCCTTATATATAATGGTGTCTGCCTCATATTTAAAACACAAATCCATATATAGTGAGGTAAATGGGGTTGAACCTAAGACCTTGATCTAAAACATCTTTATCACTTGAACAACATCGAATATATATATATATATATTTTAAATTGAAATTGAAATTTATATTTTATAGATTTAATAGCACACTCAATCGAGTGGGCACACATGCACTAGCATATATATAATAATATATATATATCATTCTACCATACAAACCTCTCAAAGAGTGTACTATATGTAAGTTTATGATATACTATTGTAGTGTTGATTTGATACTACAATAACCAAATTAATTTCAGTTCATAACTAAAGATACCATAATTGATTATAACTAAACACCACTTAAAGCATAATATAGAATCTATAAGTCATAATATGCCATAACTAATACTAATACCACAATAAGTCATAACTAAACACCATTTGGGATATAATTAAAAAATCTATTCAGTCATGACTAAATTATAAACCAACACTATAATGAGTTATAACTAACATCACAATATATCATGATCAAATATCACAAAAATTATAACTGGACAATATGGTACATACACTTTTTTGTGGTGTCTACTATAAAATTTTTCCCCATTCTTACAACAAGTGTTTTAATATAAAGACATGGATGACCAGCAATTTTAAAAATGTTTTAATCTAAATCTTAGTGTTGTTTATTTTTGTTTGTGATTGCATATGATTGTACAAAGTGGGAAAGAGTTCAAATCCTCACCTCCATGCCAGGCCATCTTCAAATATCTCATACCAACCCTAGTCGCCCTCCTCACAGTGAAGTATAATGGCAAAACAGAGAACCCATTTGAGGCCCACCCTGCAAACATGTGGACTTTCTTCATAGCCATATGCATCTACTGCCTGGCACTGGGACTCATCCAAGAAATGAAAATTGACTCTGCAATTTACTCTCAAATGTTGGGCTATCTTGCAATCATCTCCGGAACTGTTTGTTGTGTCTCCCTGGTTTCAATTTTTCTCCCAGATTTGCCTGGGAAGCTTGTTTTATGTGTATTATTGCCCATAATTCTAGCAGGCATTTTGTTTAAACAAGTCATCTTCTGTTACCCGGACATGTTTGGTGCAACTCATCTGAGCATTAAGCAGAGAATTTCAAATGCAATCGATTGGGTGCAAGACAAGTTCAGCACTGTTATAAGGAACCTAATGGAGCAGCCATCTCTTCCCACTGCATCCTATCCTGTCTAGGCATTTGATTGTTTGGTGTAGTCTTTGCAATTTTCTTGGTTGTTTGGTTGGAATTGGGTTTTCGAAGGAGTGGCCCGGGATATAGATTACTTATGGGATAGAGTGAGATACTTGGCGTCTTTTTGGGCTTCGGCGAGCTCAGTATTCTAGGGGATTCCGTTTTTTTTGCTTGCTTCGGATTGGGTGTCAGTTTGTTCTATGAAGAAGTTTTTGAGTATGGTATTTTTGTATTTTCTTTTTTCTCTTTTTGATTTTTCCATTTCTGTTGTAATAGGATATCTTATCCTCTTTTTCTTTGGCCTTGAGCCTCAATAAATCTTTGTTTGCTGATCAATATATATATATATATATATATCTGTCGGATACTTGACATTTTGACAGAAACGTGAGATGTGTGTTTGACAGTTTTCATCAAACACTTCTCATATATTTGTGTGTAACATTATCATGATATATATTGTTGTATAATTATCATAAAATAATTTTTATTTTATTTTATTCTGTTTGGTGGAACAAGAAAAATGTTATGGATAATGAGATTCTCAAGTTAGACTTACCTGAAATAATATATATATATATATATATGTATCAGTTAGACTTACCTGAAATAATGTATATATATAACTCCCACTCTCTCTCTCTCTCTCTCTCTCTCTCTCTCTCTCTTCTAATTTAAGTGATGCGGGTTTATGTGAAGTACATCGTGGCAGCAATAGATTGAGTAGGAGCTTCAGTTCTTAGGGTTTTCGCCTTTAGCTTTTTGGACAACGCCCCCAATTGATCTAACAGAATTTATGATTTTAAGGCCAAAAACAATAATAAATTCATGAATGCTAGGTCAAGAAAATGTGGAAAGTAAAAGAAAAAAACATAAACCTCCAATACACTACACCTCAAATAACGACTTAACTTAACCAAGCGACTCAAGCATTTTTATTTTTGAATTAAACAAAATCAACAAACATGGAGCACATGGCTCGAAATTCCTTTTCTTTTGTTTTCTCGAGTTTTCTCGGGAACCAAACGGAGTGGAAAAGCGAAGTGTCGGATGAACCTGAAGAGGAGGGAACTGCGCTGACGGAGCTGCTTGTTCGAGAAGCTTCGAAGATGAATGGAAAAGATCGGTCCAGCTACCCATGTCTGCTTCGTTCGCCATTCTCTCACTCTCTCTATCTCTGTCTCTCTCTCTCTCTCTCTCTGCTCTGCAACTAGAAGAGTTCTTGAGAGCTCGATTTCGCGAAGATTATGAGCCCTAATACCGAAAGGTAAAGCATGAAATGGGTAATTCTGTGAAGCAACCGCATCATATCTATCTGTGGATGCCAAATCAGAGCCGTCGGAATAAATACCTTTTTGGCATTTTTTTTTTAGGATAAATTATAAATATACCCTGAAGTTTTCTTAAAATACAGATTGTCTTTTGTGATTTAAAAAATTGCGAATACTCCGTTGTTATAATTTTTTATTTAACAGAATTAACTGCAAAAATAAAATTCATAATTACTCTTTTATACAATAATAAAATTACCTAAATTATTAATTGAAACATATTTTTAACATCATCAAAAACTGTTAATTGATTTGATATTTATTAATAAAATTGATAATTTGTTATGAAATTAAAAATCTCAGGAGGTGAAATGTAATTTCCAAAATCACAGGAGGCGATTCGGATTTTAATCAAACGTCAGGAGGTGTATTTATAATTTATCCTTTTTTAAGAGTAATGCTAGAGACCCCCAAAATTTTACCAAATGTCTCACATGTGGGACCTACACAATGTGGGTCCTATGTGGGTCTCACATTTATGTGAGATATTTGGTAAAACTTTTAATAAAATTTTTAGAATCTCTAATATTTTTTTTAATGATTTTTTAAAGTTTTAATAATTAAAAAATAAATAAATTTGGTGCCTATGAGAAATCGTTTATTTATTTTTTATTTTTTTTGTGAGGAGCAAAATTAAATAGCTTTTTTTTTCTTAATTAATAACAATCAAATTTTTAACTTTTTGATGTATTTAGGCCTCGTTTGTGAAAGATTATTTTAGTATTTTTTTTATTTTTTAACTGAATTATGAAGTAAAAAAGTTAATATATTTCAAATTACATTTAATTTTTTACAAAAAAATGTGTAAAAAGTAGAAAGAAAATGAATTTCTTTTTGTATAATTTTTATGTTTTTTTTACTTTTTAAATGATTTTTTAATTTTTAAATTAAAATTCAAACTCTTCAAACGAGACCTTAATTAAATAAGTCAAAAAATTACCTTATTTAGCTAACTGAAGACAAGGTCTAACCATAATTCATAATTTATCATGATTTGTAATGCATTGTTTTAAGCCGATCTCCAAATATATTTGCCATCATTATCGTGTTATTTCGTATAGTTTGGTTTTAAATTTTATTTTATATCTTATTGTGTTTTTAAAATATTTTAGTCATTTTTTTAACTATTAAACAAGCTTAAGATATATGTGAAAATCTTATTTAAATTTTGCTAATACATTCATATATTTTGATTTTCTGAAGTTAAAACTTTTTATATTTAAAAAACATTTTTAATTTTTTCCCCACAATGTTATTCAACTTGTTAAAAAAAAAAAATCAATAAAAAATAAACCTTTGCATATAAAGTCATATGGGCCAAGTCTAATTTTTCTGACTAAAATTTAGGGCCCAGGCCCAATTACATAGAGTTTGACTATCCAACAACTGGCTAGACTTGGGCCATTCTATCCTACATTTCTAAAATCCAAGCCCTACCCATGGGCTTATGAGTTTTTTTATTCCAAAATTTATTGGGACAATAACAAGAAATTATAATGTCAAAATTAAAGTGCATGACAACAATTATAATTACATATAATAAAAAATCAACATTATTTATTGAAATATAAAATTTTATCCATTATGCTATTAAATTGTATGTATCTTTAATCTCATTGAAATATAGTATTAAAATCCTAGTTACATATTACTCAATAAGTTTTTCAGTTTTAATTTCATTGTATTGTAAAAAAATATACACATATACAAATAAATAAAAATAAAAGAAAATAAGAATAAAAAAAGTATTCGTCTTTAGACGATATTATTTATCATTATTTCATTCTTTCAATATGAAACAAGCAATGCAATGTGGCATTTGCAAGGAGTTTGAGTGTAATGCTTGCAGAAATGTGAAGTTAAAAAATGAGATTTTTATTTTCACGAATCTATTGAGCTTGATTCTACTAAAATTTGGTTCGAGTATCAAAGGACCTTAAAAATTTGCCTTTAACTTGTTTTTATATAATAAAAAAATTGTCTCAAATGAGCAATTCGATTTTTCTAATAATACGTTGTTGGATTGACAACAAAATTCTTCTAAGACTTTGTGCTCGGCCAATGGTTCCAACTTCAGATAACCCATTGGGCCAAGCTTATGGATCAAATCATGGGCCCTACCATTTGATCCCAGCTCAACTCATATTTTATGATTGAAAACCCGGCCCATCATTAGGAAAAGTTATTAGGATTAACTATCAATAGGTCATAATAGTTGGACTTAATTTTCATCAAATCTTAATAAAATCATCGTTGAAAATAATTTTTTGTGACCTTTTTTGCATGTCGCTAAAAATTGACAATTAGTAGTGACTTTTTTTGTCACTATTTTTATAAATTGTCGCTACAACTTATAATTAGTGATGTTTTCCTATGTCGAATTTTTCAAACTGTTACTGAAAGTTAAAATTAGTGACTTTTTATGATAATTTTTTAAAATTGTCACTAAAACTTATAATTAGTGACTTTTTTTGTAATAAAATTTTCAAACGACTACTGAAAATTAACAGTTAGTGACATTTGTTAATAGTGTTTGATGAAAAACGCCATTAATTATAATAGGACTTATTAAGTTTAGCTATTAGGATCTATATGTATGTCTCCCAAATTATTAAATGGCTTGGAGGCACAATATTCTCACCAATCATTAAATGTCATGCATTTTACTATTCTTCATCATCTAACACTAAATCGTAAATTCCATTCTCTTCCCTAATTATAGCCTCCGTTTGGGAAGTGGGTTGGCTTTTTGACTTTTTGACTTTTTTGGCTATTTTAGCTTAAGGCTAAAAAGCCTGGTTTGGGAAGGGCTTTTTGACTTTTTTGGATTTTTGGCTTTTTGATGAGGTGTCTTCCTGTTCAATTACCAAACTGCCCTTTTTGCTTTTTTTTTTTTATTTTGGGTTTGGATTTGGCATATTTTGCTTAAATTTTATTTTATTTTTTTTGAATTTGGCGTATTTTGCTTAAATGTTTTTTTTTTTTTTTTTGTTATTTTCGGTTTGGATTTGGCATATTTTGGTTAAATTTTTTTTTTTTTTTTATGTTGGGTTTGGATTTGGCATATTTCCCTTAAAATATTTTTTTTTTTTAAATTTTTTATTTTGGGTTTGGATTTGGCGTATTTTGCTTAAATTTTTATACATTAATTTATTTTTATATATTTTTATACGTTTCTGTAATTTTTTTATTTGTATACATTAATTTATTTTTATATTTGACAAATGGGTTTTCATGTGTTTTATTTATTTGTAAATTACATGGCAACTGCTAATTTTAAGTTTTTTATTTATTTTAAGTTTTTTTTTTTAACATTAATTTATTTTTATATTTGACAACTGCTAATTCAATTTTATTTAATTTTATTTTAAATGTTTAAATAATGTAAATAATCTAAAAAATTTACCTTGGCAAAAATTTAAAATCAATATTCAAAAAATTTAAACCGTAAAAATTTAAATAATTTAAATATTCAAAAAATTATTTTAACAAAAAAATTTAAATAATTTAAATATTCAAAAAATTTAAATAATTTAAAATGTTAATATTTTCAATTTTAAAACAACTCTACACTCAAATCATAACCAAACACATAAAATAAAACTCAATTAATAAATTATGTTTAAAACTCATAACCAAACATATAATTCGAAACTCCATATTACTTTCACAACTCTATACTTAAATCATAACCAAATACATAATAAAAAAATTAAAAATATGTAAAAATATTTTTATAAATAGAGTTTTCATTTATTTTTATAAAATATTTTAATAAAAAACATTTTTTTATGTTTTTAATTTTTTTTTTTACTACTTTCTTTGTCTTTTCCTGGGAAAAGGTCATAAAAAGGGAAAAGTTTTCTTTTTTTTATTTAACTTTTCAGCACCTGAGGCGATGCCCCTCAAATCATGTGGGGGTACTTTCGTAAATTCAGCTGGCCGTTGATGGTTGCCCAGCAGAACACCCTTTTTTGTCTTCATTTGGCTATTTAAGTCACTTTTGTCGTATAGCGGCTAATTTAGCCTGGGTTTGCCTTCCCAAACGACGCCTACTTTTAGAACACCACCTGACTATGCCTCAGAATTATCAAATAACTTCTCATCATTAGACTTGAACCAAACTATTACTCTAGGGGATTTAGACATTTTGGCCATACACTTTTATTCTTTTTCAACCATGGTTGTTCAGGGAAAAGATTGTTCAAGTTCACATTTAAATAGGGGTGAGCAGTGGATATATTGATCCGTCTAAACTAATTGAATCGAACCGATCTGCTGCATTTTGGACGGATAAGTGATGACGAGCAGACGGTTGCAGATTGATTTTTTTCAATCCGTCTAGTTTTAGACGGATGGCGAATTTGAGGTTCCTTTGGCAACAACCGAACCGCCAAACCACGAGCACTCCTAATAATTTGTAACTGTGTTTTTGTTTAGATATTCGGTTTGTATTTTCAATTGAAAAATAATTTAGATATTCTGTTGAAAAAGAATTTTCAACTTAAATATATTTTTTGAATTGAAAAAAATAAATGTATTATTTATTGATATTTTTTTATTTTTAAATCTAATTCTAAAAATAATAAATAAAAAAGATAATGCTGGTTGGTTTTTGTTTTGAAAAACATATATAGATGTAACAATACAGAGGTATACAATCTCTACTACTGCTATATTCATGAATTTGGTGGTTTGAATTATTTTTATATTTTAAAGAACCACAGATTGTAATACTTTATGTGAACGAGTCATGTTGTGATTGTAATATATGGATGAGGCATGCAGCGATTGTAATATTCTAAAGTTTTAAACTTCTTTTTTAAGTCAATGAATGTAATACTTTTTTTTTTTTTTTGAGGAAGTGCACAAGTTGAATTATGTTAAAAATTTATAAAATTTTAAACCGCCAAACCGATTTGCATTTATCCGCCAATTCGCTCAATCCACATCCGCCGAATTGGCAAATAGATGCGGATTGATTTTTTCTAATCTGTCAATCTGACGGACGGATGGCAGATTGAAAGTTCCGTGACCGCAACCGACCCGTGCACACCACTACATTTAAATGGTCCACGATTTCAAAACTGGTTGAATTGAAAACACACAAAACATTCCAATTTATGCAAATTGATCAATTTGATTTGATAATAATGTTGGACAATTATTTCATGAGGCTAGGAACATTGTCAGCACCCATCGGCTACGCAACATAAAAAAAAATGGGTTTAATCAAACCAAATGACTTTTCAAAAACTTTAAGTATACCTTCTAAAAAGGGTAAATTACAAACACCCCTCGAGATTTGGTAAAAATATAGATTTTTTTTTAGGTTTGAGAAATTACGAATTACTCCCTGAGGGTCAAATTTTCATAACAAATTAGGAAAAATTAGGGGAAAATCTGTATGAAAATAAAACCTCATGGGGTAATTTGTTATGGAAATATAAACCTAAAGGGGTGGGATGTAATTTCTCAAACCTCATGAGGAAATTTGTATTTTCATCAAATCTCGAGGGGTGTTTGTAATTTGCCCCTTCTAAAAAAAAACTTTAAGAATATATAATATATATTTATCAAAAAATATTTATCTATCTATCTATCTACTTTTTTATGAGCGAAGGGCTAAGTTGCTAGTGACATTTTGTGTACAGAAGTTCATGTATTTGCAATTTTTTTTGTTAAAATAATAAATAAATAAATAATTATTTCAAATTTCAAGTGTTTAAATTAGGTTGTAATGTATTGAAAATAATTATGGATATTAATAAGTGTGATTTTCTAAAGAATTTGTAGAATTTAGAGTTGCATAATTTACATTAAGTATCACGTTCGGTTTCGTATTTTTTGTTTAAACTATCATGTAAAAGTTTAACAAACTAGTTTCAAAACTTTTTTTTTTTTTTTGAATTATCAAAACACACAAATAAATAAATAAATTGTTGAGCATTCAATTATTATTATTTGTTTTTTTTTAAATACAAAAAAACAACATAACAAAAATGGAAATGATATTAATTTTTTCTTTTTCAAAAATGGAAAGGATAGCCTTTGGGTGTGTGTAGAATTTATACGGTGCCAGTCCTCATCTCGTCAGCTATTGCAAAGCAAGGTTTTGAAAACATGACTAGACTAGATGGTCCGGCCTATTAATTGGTTCAATTTCCAGTCTGGGTAACTCAAGTAGCTGTTTTTGGTGCAAATTCGTTTTGGCTCGTTTGACCTGTTGATTCAACCAGCGACCCACTTGACTCGCCCGTCCTAGTGAACTAGTGGGTTTCAAATAAGCCATGCTAAAATATTATGATGGTAATTCATTTTGGCCCGTTGACCCACCAGTTCGACTGACTATCCGCCCGCCCTAGTGAAGGGGGGTGGGTTTTCAAATAAGCCATGCTAAAATAATTAGAGATGGCAATGGGGTGGGTAAAGTGGCTTTTACCCTCCCCATCCCTAATCCTCAATTTTTATTTTTCCCCATCCTCCATCTCCAATGGCGACCAATTTCTTACTACCACCCCTGCCCCTCGTGGGGATCGGTTTTCCCCTCCCCTAACATCCCCACCCCATTTGCTTTGCTTCATTGCTTTGCTATTGGTATATCTCTATTAAAATAAACAAAATAAATGCAACAAATTAAGAATTGAAAAAAGTGAGTGAAAGAGACAAATTGATTAAGATTGTGTTTGATTTATGAATTTGAGGACAGATTTGGATAGATTTTATACACATTTTTTTTTTGAATATCTTTTTAAAATCATGAACCAAATACAATCGAAAAATAATTATTTTTAAAAAAAAAAAAAACTATACTATTTCAGTTTATTTTTTTATACTGCTTCAGTTTTTTTTTTCCTTCTTTAGATCTAGTAATGCTTCAGTTTAATAAAAACAAACAAACAAACTAACTAAATTAAGAAGAAGGAAAGTAAGAGAGAAAGGAAAAATCAATTAAAAGAAAGAAATAACTTTCAAATTATTGAAAGAATCTCACACGAAGAAAATATTAATTAAAATTAACTAAAAATTGTGTAGATCCTATTCGATAATTTTCTACTTTTACACCAAGAATAAGTTAATTTAGGTTCCATTTGTTTTGATATAAAATATTTTTCATATAAATTGATTTTACACACAAAAAAATATTTTGTATTTGTTTTTCGACATTTAGTTCATAATTGAAACGATAATTTTACATTGCATGAAAGAGTTAGGATACCTATTTGAAAAGTCAAATGCGCTGAAAAAGTTTGATTACATAATTTTATT
This sequence comes from Camellia japonica, assembly GCA_030407325.1. Classification (NCBI taxonomy): domain Eukaryota; kingdom Viridiplantae; phylum Streptophyta; class Magnoliopsida; order Ericales; family Theaceae; genus Camellia; species Camellia japonica. The sequence continues at coordinate 8,923,707 of JAPPVO010000017.1, forward strand.
GTCAAGTAGTTTTTCAAACTATAATGAAAAACATTTTTACTCATATTTTGTTCAACCAAACAATAAAAAATGAATAGAATATTTAAAAAAAGAAAGATGTTTTACATCAATAAATAAAACTTTAATAAAAATAGTTCGCAGTAGTAATAATAATAATAACAATTTACCCTGAATAGGTAAAAATTTTATATGAAACTATTCGTGATTTTTTATTTTTTTAATTTTAGGAAGCATAACATAAAAGAATTTTTATTAATTTCCTATATTTAGTTATAAATTGGACTACATTGACTTAATTATAAGAGTTGAAAGGCAAAAATAAAAAAATTAAAAGTATGAGATTTACACTTAAAATTTCGAAAAATTAAAAATTTAATAATCACATTGAAAATATAATTAAATTTAGAAGCACTAATTGATAACTTATCATATATATATATATATATATATGTGTGTGTGTGAAGTATAAAAATAGCAATAGTATATATAAATTATTTTAGGATATAAAAATAGCAATAGTATATAAAGAACCAATAGTTTGTTATTGCATAGTTGGTAAGCAGCTTCGTCATAACCTCATCAGGTATGATATTCGAGTCACGGGGACTCTTTTGTTTTTACCTTGACTTGGAGACAAGGGGACAGATTTTTTCACTATTGGGTATTCACCAACCCAGCCTTGAAAAAACAAAAATGCTTTAGAGCTCAAATTTTAGACCTCTAAAGTCATCACTAATTAGGTGGCAGTGGGTCCCACCCACTGACGATGTGATGGCTGTGTCTTTGTTTTTTTTTTTTTTTTTTTCTTTTTTTGCTGCCAGCTCACTAGTGCAGCAATTAGAGCTGCACAATTAGTGCTCTGTATCACAACCCTTGAAAAAATCAGAGGTTCACCGATCAATTTTATATCCGACCCATTGGGGGAGTCCGGATCATCAGCGGCCCTTCTCTCCGGCCCTTTTCTGCAGTGCCCCAAAACGACGTCGTTTTGGGGAAGAATTTCAAAAAATAAAAAAAAGAGCGACAGAGCAGCACCTTCCTTCCCTTCATCTTCTTCTTTTTCTGGCTTTCTTTTCTCTCTCTAAAACTACCAACTCAGCCATCGCTGAGTCCCCTTCTCTCTCTCACTCTCTCTCTCTCTCTCTCTCTCGCCACCAACGACGAGCCACCATCTTGATCTATAGAAATCATAAAGAAATTGATAAAGACATTATAGGAATGCAACAGAAATCATAACGAAATTACTATTCATTGACTCTTTCCCATTTTTTCATATTTTTATATCCTCTGCTTAGACTACTGAGGTTTCCAATCACCACCAACATATTTGATCAATATAGTAAATGGACATGAAAAACCAAAAATAAGAGTCTGTAACTATCCCATTTTCCCATCATTTTATATCCTCTGCTTAGACTACCAGAGGTTTTGAATTACCAACTACATATTTCATCAAAATAGACACATAATCTTGATGGCTAAGTAACTAATAGCAAAGTTCCTTTATAAGAACTCATCAAATCCAGACACATAATCAACTTCAAAGTTTCAAACACATACAAACACACTCTTAAGAGTAAGCTGTAAATAACAAGTGTTGAAATGGCAGAACAAGTGAAGTTGTTTGGTGTTTGGGGAAGCCCTTTTGTTCGCAGAGTTGAGATTACTCTGAAAATGAAAGGTGTCGAATTTGTATTTTGCTATTTTTTTTTGCTAATCTCCTGTTTATTTCGAGATTTCCACAAAAAAAAAAAAATTTATTATCTTCATTTGGGTTTTCATTATCTTAGTTTAATTGATTGATTTTTCTCATCATCATCTTCAAAATCTTTGGTTTTCCTCGATCGCAAAATCCAAGCCAACACAATCCCAGTCGACGGAGTCTACTCTTTTGACGTGGTTGATCGATCCACAAGCCTCCTCAATCGAGTCTACAGACCAGCCCCAGAAAACGAGTCTCAATGGGGATTAGTAGAGCTCGAAATGTCTTTAAGCACCACTGAAATCGTACCTGTAATCATCTTCTTCCATGGAGGAAGCTTCAGTTACTCCTCCGTCAACAATGCCATTTACAACACCTTGAGTCAAACCCAGATCGCCTCTCTCTCTCTCTCTCTCTCTCTCTCTTAGAGGCTAGGGTTCAAAATGAAAAAGGAAAGCAAAATAAAAAAAAAAAAAAAAAAAAAAAAAACTTATCCAAAACGAGGTCGTTTTGGAGGGTAGCAGGGAGGGCGGCAGCGTTGTGTGGCCGAGGATCCGGACTCCCCATTTGGAGGGGGGGGGGATTTGGATTTCCTCGAAAAATCGGAAGTTCATCAATCAATTTTATATGCGACCCATTGGGGGGGGAGGGGGAGGGGGAGGGGGAGGGGGGGAGATTTGGGGAAATCCACTCTAATAATAAGGGGGTTAATTGACATCCCCAAAAATAATATGATGGCAAAAAGAATTCAAACTTCTAACCTTCAAAAATTATTGTAACATGCACTTCTTGTTAATTATGTAATAAACAATTCTATTATATTAGTTTTTTAGGGTTTTCATTTCATTTTATCATATATGTATAGATTTTGTTTCTTTCTAACTTAATTTTTTTTACAAGTATATTATAAAATTATTTATGACATCACAATTTAATTTTAATCCAATTGTGATTAAACCAGTGACGTATCTACTCAATCACTTTTTCAATTTGTTGGCTAATTTGATTTTCAAAACATTATTGTAAAGTGTGAGAGATTTGTGGATCCCACTCTCTGATCAAAACAAACTTAGCCGGGGTGATCTTGTGTGGGCTCAGTTTCTCAATCAACTTTGAGCCTAACTACAGGTTGAGTGAGACTTTAAGGCCTGAGCTGGTTTGGGTGTGTGAAGTGTTTATACAGTGCCATGGCCATCGGTCAGCAATTGCCCAAAAACTGTGTAGAATGGAAAGGTGGGTCCTACTATAAGAGGGGGATGAAGGACTATTTATCAGAGAGGGATTATCATCGTTATCTAATAAACTTAAAGGTCACCAAGGTGGGTCCTACCATAAGAGGGGGAGGAGGAAGTATTTATCAGAGAGGGATTTATCATTTTGTATAAACTTGAAAGTGACCAAGGTGGGTCCTACTATGAGAGAGGGTGGTGGAACTATTTGGAAGTGGGTCCTGCTATAAGATGGGGTGAAAGTACTATTAACGTTTGAGATTTTAAATAATTTATTAAATTTTTTATAAAATTAATCATATAAAAATTTTAATAAATTATTTAAAATTTATAATCATTCCCTTATTAGATAGATAGGTACTGTTCGCCTATTTATTAGATCATCTCTAACGTTTCATTAGATTCAGTATCAAATTTAAATTTGATGAAAAAAGTCATTTTTTCTATTCTAATGGTTTCACCAAACTGATATCAAACTGAAAACGGAGCAAATTTTTCACCAAACTGAGAATCTACGTGAGCCTTCACCAATTTCACTGTGTTGTAACATTACAAGTGGGCCCACCGGTCAACCTACCGGACGTCCGGCCGATCGACCAACCGGTTGACCGAAAATAGGTTCAAACAGTTCAAAATAGGTAAGTTCAAACAATTCAAAAAGGTTTTAAAAAAAAAAATTTTGCCTTACCGGTCGACCAACCGGTTGACCCACAGCATGACAATTCTTTTGATACACTGTTGGAGAGTATCTCCAATGCACTAGGCATATAATACTTGTTAGTTAAAATGCCTAGTGTGATTTATTTTTTTCAATTCCAATGCACTAGGCATATGATTAGGTATTTTGGCTCAACTCATATTCACTAGCTACATGTAGCTAGCATTCAACGCTAGGCAAAATGTATTCAATCATTAGGGTTATTTCCTTCTATCTTTGTTGTTGACGTGGCATTCTATAAAATTAATAGCATTTGGATAAATAACTAAAATAAAGAGTATGGTTGGAGTAAAAATATAAAACAGTTGATAGGCAAAATAAAATATATACTTTCTAGTAATATTTAGATAGGTAAAATGCCTATTAACATTAGAGATGTTCTAATATCAAATAGAGAACAAGAGCCATTTTTTATTTAAATTTAATAAAAAAAATAATGAAACATTGGAGATGCTCTTAGAGGGATATATTTCGTTCCCCTATTAATCAGAGAGGGACACCGTGTCGCCTGGACAGAATATGTAGAACTCTCCCTTTCCCCCTCTTAGAGCATCTCTAACCCATCCTTCAAAACTTCAAATATGAAGGATCCTTTCTAATTTTGAGTTCCAACCCATCCTTCATTTCTTCCTCTCAAATGAAGGAAGATGGATTGATCATTCAAATATGAAGGGAGGATGAACAAAATGAAGGAGCCTCTAAAACACTATTCACTCTATATTTCTTATTATATTTAAAATAACTTTTAATGTGTAAATTTAATTTTTATAAAATTGGCATCAATAAAAAAGTATAAAATCATACCTTTAAAATGAGTATAATATTAAATATATTTTACAAAAATTTTAAAATTAAATATTTATTAATGAACAAAAATTATTTTTTGATTGGAATTTGAATGAAAGAAATAAAGGTTTGTAGTTGGAATTTGAATAAATAATAACCTCCTCTATATTTATTTTTTAAATAAAAAATATTATTTTCATCCTCTTGAAAAGAGGATGTGGTTGGAGATGTGGAAAGTAGGGGTGAGCAGCGGATACACCGATCCGCCAAAACCGACCGAACCGAACCGATCCGCCACATTTTGGACGGATGCGTGATGATGAGCGGACGGTTGCGGATTGATTTTCTCCAATCCGCCAATTTGGCGGACGGATGGCGGATTTGAGGTCTCTTTGGCCGCAACCGAACCGCCAAATCGCGAGCACCCTTAATAATTTTATAAGACTTTGTGTTTTCAATTTGTTTAAATATTTTGTTTGTGTTTTCAATTGAAAAATAGCTTAAATATTCTGTTGAAAAAAAGTTTTCAACTTAAATATATTTTTTGAATTGAAAAAAATAAACGTATTATTTATTTATATTTTTTGATTTTTACATCTAACTCTAAAAAGTTATAAATAGAAAATATGATATATGCTGGTTGGTTTTTATTTTAAAAAAAACATATATAAATGTAACAATACAGAGATATACAATCTCTACTACTGCTCTGTTCATGGTTTTGGTGGTTTGAATTGTTTTTATATTTTAAGAACCACATATTGTAATACTTTATGTGAATAAGGCATACTGTGATTGTAATATGTAAATGAGGCATGCAGTGATTTTGATATTCTAAAGTTTCAAACTTTCTTTCTTTGGATGAGGCATGCAGTAATTGTAAAACTTTTTTAAGTCATTGACTGTAATATTTTTTTTTTTTTTTTTTTTGGGAAGTGCACAAGTTGAACTATATTGAAAATTTATAAAATTTCAAACCGCCAAACCGATTCGCATCCATCCGCCAAACCGCCAATCCGCATCCGCCGGATTGGCGGACGGATGCGGATTGATTTTCTCCAATCCGCCAATCTGGTGGACGGATGGCGGATTGGAGGTTCCGTGGCCGCAACCGACCCGCGCCCACGTGGAAAGTTTCTGCGCAAAAAGAAGAACAAGGTGGGTCCATGTCGCCATGGAATTAATCATTAAAAGCTCTATTACAAACAGTATGATAATTCAATTTTTATTTAAGATTTTTTAAATTAATAAGTTTTATTTAATAAAATTAATAATATTATTAATTTTTTTTAAAATTAAAAATATTATCAATTTTACATAATAATATTTCAGATAATTATTTTATTAATTGACAGAACACGAGATTAAACGTTTTTTTCTTCTACATATTAGTTTGATTTAACTATCTAATAAAACCGGAAACATTAACAGCTTTGTTTTTTTAGTTTTAAAATTGATAATATTATCATTTTTTTTATTTTTAAAGTTTTTTTTTTCAGTTTGGCACATCAATATTCTATCATCATGCTCCTTTATAGATACAAAATTTTCAATTTTGAACAAAAATAATTCTTTTTTTAAAATTTTTTCAAAAAGAGTTTTTTTTTTTGCCCATATTTTTTTTTTTCAAGTTGAAAGTTAATGTTTTAAAGTTTTGAAAATCAAAATAAATGTCAAATCATCATGTTCTTTTATAAATAATCATAAATGATAAACAATAATTGTTTAAAGGACAATTCTGACTATTAAAAATTTAATGAAACTTAAAAGTCTAAAAATTTTAATTAGATCTTAATAGAATATATAAATTAAAACTTGTATATAAATGCTCAAAAATATATAAAACTGAGAGCAATTGCCCAACTATCAAAAACTATTCCTGCTATGAGAGTGGGGAGGGGAGTTTTCTTCATTAACCAAAGGGAAAAGGAGTGACTATAAAGAGTTGAGGAGATCGGCATTCCAGGCCCAAACAGACAGGGAGGCTTACTACTCGTACTCATGTCATCATCTTCATTGCAATCACAAAATCAGAGGTTAGTCTCACTCCTCCCTCTGTCTTCCATCAACCTTTTAAAATTTCTACCATTTCATTTTTATTCAATTTCACAATTCACATTATTTTAAAGAGAAATGCTTCACCTACAATTTATAAATCTTTTATTAATTTAATAAAGAGCAATGTCGTCGTTTTATTTTTGTTTTGGAGATAGATGCATGATTTTATTGTGCCAGTGAGAAATAATTGAATGCATCTCCTCCATTCCATGCCCTCTTCCAATACCTCAGTCCAGTGCTATGGGGCCTTTCTGTTTGTGTAGTATTATTTGGCATGAGAGCGAGAGAAAAAAAAAGAAAAAGAAAAAGAAAACAGAAATGGAAAAAAAGAAGAAGTGCGATGCTGTTGTTGCTGATGTTGCTGCTGCAGCATGTGAGTACGTGAGGGAGAAGGAAAAAGAATAGAAAAGACAAAAGACAAAGGAATAAGAACCAAAAAAAAAAAAAATTTGAGCGAGAAAGTTAGAGGAAGTGATGGGGGTGGTGGTATTGAGATGAAAATTGGAGGAAAAAAGAGAGAGGGTATTATTGTCTTTTAATGATTTTTTGAACAATTCAATATTAATTAGACAAAAATAAACACAAAAATAACATTTTAAATTTTCAAAAACCCAAATAATTTATTATTATTTTTTTTTACCAAGTTAATTTTTGAAATAGTAGTGCTATTTTAACCCAAACACACTTAAAGAAAATTAAGTTTAAAAAAAAAAATAGAAGTAGTAATAATAGTATGTGAGGCAAGGAGTACAAATGTAAGGCTTAGGAGTAATGGAAGATAAGGTTTGAATTTTAAAAGATAAATTGCACTTTTTAATTGTGTGTATAAGCAGTATATATTATTGAATTACTAAAATTTACTTTAAATTTGAACTCCTATTTTCGTATGGTTATCAAATTTCTCTCGATAAAAGTTGAGCCCGATACCTTACACTATAAACACAGCCATTAAGCCAAAAGCTCTGGTAGAATAAAAGTTAAAAATTAAGGAATCAAAATAAAATTTGAATAAAAATCAAAAGGAAAAAGTGTTTATCATGATTTATGAGTTTTTTTGGTTAATATTTATAAGCCAATAAATAAATCAAGCATAAAAACACAATAAACCCCATAAGTTTGGCTCTCTTAAAATTTAATTTAAATAATATTTAGTTTTTTTTTTTATGAGTAATTCATTGTGTTTATACTTGTATTTTCACATAATCCATTGTGGTATTTTTAGTTCAGAGATTTTAATATAATTAATCCTTGAAATTTTTATTTAATACTGAGAAAAATCATTAACTGAAAGTTTAGAATATTTTATTTCTTTTGCAATTCAAATGAAGCAAATAGTACTTCAAGATTTTCACACATACAAATTAATCAATCCTACAATAAGTTATAACTAAAATCATAATATATCATGATCAAAGATCACAAAAATTATAAGGGTGCAAAATCAGGTCCAAGTCAGGTCCAAGTCAGCTCAAGGGTGCAAAATCAGGTCCAAGTCAGGTCCAAATCAGGTCCAAGTTATAACTAAAATCATAATATATCACAATATACCCTCGGAGCTCTTCAATCAGGTCCAAGTCAGCTCAACGCAACTTTTCGTTTAGTTCTGGATTCGGGTGCAAAACCCAAGGGGTCGGCAGGCCGATTTCCACTGGGACAACTGTCTCAGCACTGTATGTTAGGCAAAAACGGGTCTCCCCAGTAGGGGTTCGGGAGATCGTCCGATCAGCCCAGAGTATGTTCGGTAATTCCTCACCCTAGAGTCCTTTAGCGGCTTCCAATTTAGTCTTGATGATCTTCAAGAGGGAGTGATTGGTGACTTCGACTTGCTCATTAGCTTGGGGATGGCCCGGGAAAGAGAAGCATGGTCTAATGTTGAGCTCTTCACAGAATTTCCTGAATTTGGCATTGTCAAATTGTTTGCCATTGTCCGAAACGTTAGCCTGGAGGATTCCGAATCGGCATACAATCGATTACCAAATGAACCTAGTGGTGTTTCGCTCAGTGATTGTAGCAAGGGGTTCTGCTTCTATCCATTTGGTGAAGTAGTCAATGGCAACTACAGCGAACTTGGTTTGGCCCCTACCAGTGGGCAAAGGACCAACCAAGTCGATGCCCCACTTAGCGAATGGGTAGGGACTACTGAGTGTAATCAGTTCTGTTGGTGGAGCACGAGGGATATTGGCAAAGCGCTAGCATTTATCACATTTAAGTACAAATTCGCTGGCATCTTGATTGAGAGTAAGCCAGAAATAACCGGTGCAGAGGATTTTATGGATCAGAGATCTTCTACCTGAATGATTATCGCAAATGTCATCGTGGACTTCTCTCATCACATAGGTCGCTTGATCGGGACTGAGACACCTGAGGTATAGGCACAAGAATCCTCGTTTGTACAGTAGGCCATTGATGAGGATGTAATTAGACGATCGGGCTCTGACTTTGGCGGCCTGTTGTTTATCGTCTGGCAACTTCCCTCGTGTCAAGAACGGGAGGATGTCTGCAGCCCATGGGATAGGTTCGTTTTGGAGGAAGTGAACCTCCTGTTGGTTTGGTGAAGTAGCCGAATGGGTCAGGTATTCAATGCAGATGCCATGGCTGAGGTCCGATTGGTCGGCCAAGGCTAATTGGGCCATTTCATCCGCCCTAGAGTTTTCTGACCTAGGGATGTGTCTGATCTGGAAAGTACTGAAAAGGCAAACAAGAAGGAGGGCAATGTCCCTGTATGCCTGCATTGTGTCTTCCTTTACGTCGAATTTCCCAGTAATCTGTCCGACGATCAATTGGGAATCACTGAATACTTGGATATGGCTTACACCAATGTCTCTGGCCAATTGAAGACCTGCTGTCAAAGCCTCATATTCGGTTTTATTATTGCTCGCGTCGACTAGGAAACGGAGGGCACACTTGAAATACCCATCCTTTGGGGGCGGTGAGGATAAGACCGACCCCATTGCCTTCTTTGTGGGATGACCCATCAACACTAATGGTCCAAGAATGGGGGTCTTCTGCCTCAGTATTAAATTGCGTTGGCAGAGGGGGCACGTTCAGAGTAAGATTGGTTAATTCCAAGATAAAATCGATGACGGCCTGTCCTTTGATCGCTGTTCGAGGTCGGTAAGAGATTTCAAACTGACTAAGCTCGACGGACCATTGCATAAGTTTGCCTGACAACTCTGGTTGTTGCATGACCTTTTTCAGAGGCTGGTCAGTGAGAACCACTATGAAGTAAGCTTGGAAATATGGTCGGAGGTGCCTGGAGGCTATGACCAAGGCGAGGGCCATTTTTTCCAGCAGAGGATAGTTCTGTTCTGCCCCCTGAGAGCGCAGCTAATGTAGTAGACTGGACGTTGTACTGAGTTGTCTTCCCTGATGAGGGCAGCACTGACTGTAGTGTTTGATACAGCAAAGTAGAGGAAGAAGGTTTCGCCTGGAAGCGCTTGAGAGAGGAGGGGAGATTGGCCATGCACTGCTTCAGTTGTTGAAAGGCCTCCTCAGATTCGGTGTTCCACTCAAACACCTGTCAGAGGACTTTAAAAAATAAAAAACACTTGTCTGTTGCCCGGGAAATAAAACGGTTGAGGGCGGCAACTCTGCCCGTGAGCCGTTGAACCTCATTGACTGTTCTGGGAGACTGCATTTCTATCAGGGCCTTGATCTTTTCGAGGTTGGCCTCGATGCCTCGTTGGCTCACCATGAAGCCCAAGAACTTCCCAGATCCTGCGCCAAGGCGCACTTCTTCGGATTCAGCTTCATTTGATATTTGCGTAAGGTTTCGAAGGTTTCTCGCAGGTCTGTCAAATGATTAGAGGAGAGTTTACTCTTGACTAGCATGTCATCGACGTAGAATTTCATGTTCCGGCCTATCTGGTGTTGAAAGATGGCATTAACCAGACGTTGGTAAGTTACTCCGGCATTTTTCAAGCCGAACGGCATAACCCGATAGTGATAAGTTCCTCTATCTGTGATGAAAGAGGTGTGTTCCTGGTCGGCCAGGTACATCAGAATTTGATTGTAGCCGGAGAAAGCATCTATGAAACTAAGCATCTGATGTCCGGCAGTTGCATCGACCAGTAGATCTATCCGTGGGAGGGAACTATATTTGGGGCAAGCTCGATTAAGGTCAGAATAGTCAACGCAAAGTCGCCATTTACCATTGTTTTTGCGGACCAAGACTACATTGGACAGCCATCTGGGGTAGTCCACGTTTTTTATGAACTATGCCTTCAGTAGTTTGTCTACCTCAGAGGCGATGAGGGCATTGCGTTTCTGGTGAAAGATACGCTGCCTCTGGCGGAAAGGTTGAAAGTGGGGCTCGATACTAAGACGATGAGTAGTGAAAGAGGGATCGATGCCCAGTATGTCTGAATGGGTCCAGGCAAACACATCGTTGTGCTCGGCTAAGAGAGCTGTGAGATCGACCTTGGCCTAGGGAGATAATTGGCTGCCAATCCTGGCTGTTGTGGTTAAGTTGGTAGGATCGATAGGGACTTCGACAAGTTCTTCCACGGGTTCCCCTTTGACTAACTCTTCTTCGTCTCTGACGTTGAGTCCGTCGATGATCATAGCCTCCTTCAGCTTGACCTCTTTTAGTGAGATGACGTAGCATTCTCTGGCCATCGTCTGCTCGCTCCTCACGGTACCCACCCGGAGGTTGGCAGGGAATTTCCTGGCTAGATGGTATATAGCTTGGAAAGCGTTAATAGTTGTGCGTCCGAGGATTATGTTATAAGTAGAAGGACAGTCGACGACAAGGAAAGTGAGTAGCATGGTGGTCTGCCGTGGATACTTTCCGACGGTGATGAGAAGATTGATGGAGCCTATGGAGGTCACTCGATCCCCCATGAAGCCGACTAGCGGGGTCTAGAGAGGGGACAATTTTTTTTCTCCGACCTTGAGTTGGCGATAGGTGTTCAGGAAGATGATGTCTGAAGAGCTGCCGTTGTCGACAAGCACCCGTCTGACTTTGTAATTGGATAGGAGAGCAAAGATGGTGAGGGGGTCATCGTAGGGATAATGGATGCCTATGCAGTCATAAAGGTGATGGGTTCAGTCCACTGCTTGGGGTGTTTGAAGGGGCGATCCAATGTCGCGACTTGTTTATCGGAGCCCTATCTAATTTTTCTTAGTTCGGCTCGTTGGGCCGAACGGGATGGACCTCTACAAGCGAGCCCGCCAACGATCACTACAAGAAATCTAGGCTATTATGACAAAATTTGGTGATGAAATTTTTTTTTGTCTTAAAATTTAACCGAAAGATGACGAAATATTAATTTTGTCATTTGTTTTAATTTTTCTCAAAAGTATAGGAGATGAAAACAAAATTCGTCTACAAAAATGAGGCGCCAATTTCATTTGCATTTGCGCGAATTATTTTAGCTCATTGGAGACGAACATTTTTGTCACAAATTATAATTTTTTTTGAAACGAACGTAATTCGTCGACAATAAATTCCAAACCTATTAAACGATGTCGTTGCATATTTTCATTTATTAGGCGATAAATATATTTTTGTCTAGGGAGGATAAGTTATGGAAGACGAAAATATTTCATCACCAATAAACACTCCATCATGCAGACCATGTCATTTCATCTTTATATTAAATAGACGACAAATATATTTTTGTCTCGGAAGAATAAGTTGTGGGAGATGAAAATATTTCGTCACTAATAAATTCTAATTGATTGCGTGACGAATATATTTTTCGTCTCATAAGGTTAAGTTGTGGAAGACAAAAATATTTCATTACCAATAATAAATTCTTTGTTCTGGTATTTAAGGATACAAAAATATTTTATCACTAATCATTTCTCTTTTTTTCCTTGGTTGCTCTTGATTGGTTTGTGCAAATAAGGTTTTCTGGGCTGCTTCTGCTACTGCTAGTTTGTGTTAGCTCAATTTTGATATGAGCTCAAATTTATTAAAACCAAACAATTCAATTATGAGTTGGTTTATGATAAGAATATAATATAACTAATAAGGTGTTTGTGTTTTTAATAGTTTAATCTTTTGAATGAGTTGGTAATTAACAATTAATATAATATCAAAATAGATAATGAATTGTACGTTTAAAAATACTGTAATAATTTCATTGTATACTTGAGATAGATTAGAATTTATTTAAGGATCAACTAAGAAAGAGAGAGAGAGAGAGACTAATAGCATGAAGTATTGTGCCTGCTTCTTTTTTCCTTTTTTTCCTTGGTTGCTCTTGATTGGTTTGTGCTAATAAGGTTTTCTGGGCTGCTTCTGCTACTGCTAGTTTGTGTTAGCTCAATTTTGATATGAGCTCAAATTTATTAAAACCAAACAATTCAATTATGAGTTGGTTCGTGATAAGAATATAATATAACTAATAAGGTGTTTGTCTTTTTAATAGTTTAATCTTTTGAATGAGTTGGTAATTAACAATTTAATATAATATCAAAATAGATAATGAATTCTACGTTTAAAAATATTTTAATAATTTGATTGTATACTTGAGATAAATTAGAATTTATTTAAGGATCAACTAAGAAAGAGAGAGAGACTAATAACTTGAAGTATTGTGCGTGCTTCTTTTTTTCTTTTTTTCCTTGGTTGCTCTTGATTGGTTTGTGCTAATAAGGTTTTTTGGGCTGCTTCTGCTACTGCCAGTTTGTGTTAGCTCAATTTTGATATGAGCTCAAATTTATTAAAATCAAAGAATTCAATTATGAGTTGGTTCATGATAAGAATATAATATAACTAATAAGGTGTTTGTCTTTTTAATAGTTTAACCTTTTGAATGAGTTGGTAATTAACAATTTAATATAACATCAAAATAGATAATGAATTCTACGTTTAAAAATATTTTAATAATTTGATTGTATATTTGAGATAAATTAGAATTTATTTAAGGATCAAGTAAGAAAGAGAGAGACTAATAACATGAAGTATTGTGCCTGCTTCTTTTTTTCTTTTTTTTCCTTGGTTGCTCTTGATTGGTTTGTGCTAATAAGGTTTTTGGGCTGCTTCTGCTACTGCTAGTTTGTGTTTGCTCAATTTTGATATGAGCTCAAATTTATTAAAATCAAAGAATTCAATTATGAGTTGGTTCATGATAGGAATATAATATAACTAATAAGGTGCTTGTCTTTTTAATAGTTTAATCTTTTGAATGAGTTGGTAATTAACAATTTAATATAATATCAAAATAGATGATGAATTCTACATTTAAAAATATTTTAATAATTTGATTGTATACTTGAGATAAATTAGAATTTATTTAAGGATCAACTAAGAAAAAGATAGACTAATAACATGAAGTATTGTGCCTGCTTCTTTTTTTCTTTTTTTCCTTGGTTGCTCTTCATTGGTTTGTGCTAATAAGGTTTTTTGGGCTGCTTCTGCTACTGCTAGTTTGTGTTAGCTCCATTTTGATTTGAGCTCAAATTTATTAAAATCAAACAATTCAATTATGAGTTGGTTCATGATAAGAATATAATATAACCAATAAGGTGTTTGTCTTTTTAATAGTTTAATCTTTTGAATGAGTTGGTAATTAACAATTTAATATAATATCAAAATAGATAATGAATTCTACATTTAAAAATATTTTAATAATTTGATTATGTACTTGAGATAAATTAGAATTTATTTATGGATCAACTAAGAAAGTGAGATAGACTAATAACATGAAGTATTGTGTGTGCTTTTTTTTTTCTTTTTTTCCTTGGTTGCTCTTGATTGGTTTGTGCTAATAAGGTTTTTTGGGCTGGTTCTACTACTACTAGTTTGTGTTACCTCAATTTGGATATGAGCTCAAATTTGTGAATTAGCCTTAAAATTAATTTTTTGTTCTCATAATCTCGAAAAAAGTCTATTAGAGGGATAAATTGTATAATTGATCTAATTGTAAATTGATGAGTTACTAATGTTTTTAATCTTTTGTATAATTGATTAATTACTAAAGTTTTTAATTTTTTTTTTTTTTGCAGATTGGATTGGGGTGGCATTTTTGACGTGCAACAATGATGTAATTTGCTTGAATGTTCATTTTTGTTTGATAGAATACACATACTTTGTGGAGTTGCATTAGTTATTGTTGGATGTTTAATCGAATTGAACAAGTTATAACTTTTCGATATTTTGTGGATATTTTACTATTTTATTGTATTTGGATGAAATTATTTGTAATGATGAAAGAATATTTTCATTTTGTTAAATTCGTAAATGTGTTGATAATAGGTTAGGTTAAGTTTTGATGGAATTGTTATATTCAACAGGTTTCAACATAAACAAGGTTATATTTGTTGAACTAAAATTTAGATTTTGATAAAATATGTATATAATGTGGAAAAAAAATATTATGGAATTACTAACAAAATTTTCTATCCCAAAATAAGGTTTTTTCATCTCTTGTTTTGCTTAGGTGGATGATTAATTTTGTCATGAATTCTTTATTTCGTCGCTAAATGAATTTGTCATGACAAAAAATATTGTCACATTTTGTCACTATTACCCTCAATGTGTGACAAATTTTTTTTGACATTATTTCATCATTTTTAATGATGAATTTGTTTTTGTCTCTATTGGTAGCTTCTTTGACAAAAAATTTTCTTCCTCGTTTATATTAAACATGACAATTATTTCGTCTCTATTTCTTATATTTATAACAAAATACTTTTGTCTCTAATTTCTTCCTTTAATGACAAAATATTATGTCGCTAATTATTTACAAATATGTTCCCAACAGAATGTATTGGAGACAAAAAAAAAATCGTCACAAATTTATCATTTTTAATGATGAATTTGTTTTTGTCTCTATTAGTAGCTTTTTTGACCAAAAAAAAAATTTCTTCTTCGTTTATATTAAACGTGACAAAATTATTTTGTCTCTATTTCTTATATTTATAACAAAATACTTTTGTCCCTAATCTCTTCCTTTAATGACAAAATGTTTTGTCGCTAATTACTTACAAGTATGTTCCCAACAGAGTGTATTGGAGACAAAAAAAATTCGTCACAAATTTATCATTTTTAATGATGAATTTGTTTTTGTCTCTATTGGTAGCTTCTTTGACAAAAAAATTTCGCCTTCATTTATATTAAACGTGACAAAATTATTTTGTCTCTATTTCTTATATTTATGACAAAATGCTTTTGTCTCTAATTTCTTCATTTAATGACAAAATATTTTGTCGCTAATTACTTATAAGTATGTTCCCAACAGAGTGTATTGGAGACAAAAAAAATTCGTCACAAATTGATCATTTTCAATGATGAATTTGTTTCGTCTCTAAGACCTTTTAGCGACGACGCTTTGGCGACAAAACGGGTGACAAAAAATGTTCGTCATAATTAGTTTGGGTGACGAAATATATACATTTTTGAACAAATTTGTTTGGTCTTTAAATCCCAAATTTGTTGTAGTGGATGACTCTGATTTCTTTGATCGGAGGGGTAGGATTGCCTTGTGCTCAGGGTTATGGTGGGGGCCGATCATTGTCTCACATGAGTTGTGCGGGTTATCGGGGAGGTATGTCGGTGGTGGCCCATCGACGGGTCGATCCTTGGTCGCTACTGTGAACGGGCTGCCGTGAATCGACTGAGGTGCCCCTGGCATATCAAATCCTCTACCTGACCTTTAAGGTTAACACACTCCTCAGTGTTATGGCCGTGGTCCTGATAGAAACGACAGTACTTGGATTAATCTCGCTAGTTAGAGGGAGACCGTGATGGTTGGGGCCATTTCAGGTTGTAATCTCGTTGGATCTGGTTCAAGACTTATTCCATGGTGAAATTGAGGGGGGTGTATCGCTCGAACCGACAAGGCGGTCGGGTAGGTGCCTATCAGTCGGCTCGAGCGAGTCGGTCGGTATACTGAGGGGTTTGTTGTGTATATTGAGAGGGTCTGGTTTCTTCCAAAAAGAGAAACAAAGATGTAATGTGAGATGTATATCAAGCAAGTAAAAGGGAGTGAGAGAGTGCTTACCATCAAGATGTGGTGGAAGAGGAGGAAGAGCTACAGAAGCAGAGATGCCGTAGAGAGAGAAGATGAACAGAGTAGAGAGAGAGAGAGAGAGAGAGAGAGAGAGAGAGAAACAGAGCCATTTGGCATTTGCTAATGCTGCTAGCTATGAATTGAAATGAGGAAAGAGATGAGACTGAGCTATATATATAAATAAAAGGCATCGGGTGTGGAGAGATAAAAAAGATAGAGAAAAATTAGTGAAGCATCCCTTTTTAATTTTGTGTAATAGGACAAATTCAAGATATTTTTTTATTAGTTAAGGTCTCTCGATTAAATTTCTTTGCGAAATCAAAGGAATTTCTTTGTGAAAATTAAAATTTCTGTGTCAAGACCGAAATTTCTATTAGTCAGGCCAAAATTTCTCTGAGTCAGACACAAATTTCTCTAAGTCAAATTTTCTCTATAAAAATTTGAGGGACCCCAACTATTATAAAAATATTATATGTTCTTTATTTTATAAAATTTTAATATCATAAATCTTTAAAAAAAAATCTCCAAAAGATAATGCTATTGTATTTATTCAATGTAGTTAGTATAAAAAAAATTTTAAAAAGAAAAAAAAAAAAAAGAAGCAAGAGAGTGGGATGTTGATAATTGGAAAACATATGGTTCACATATAATTTAAAGGAGTAGTTATTGATCGGTCGGGGATACTCTTACGTGATGTCTCAACAGTATTGTGATTAGTAAAGGGGTGAGATTCATGAATTTTTAGGGAAAATAAGAGAGCATGATGAATAGTGATTGATAAGAGGTATGGTCACGTGACGCCCCTAAACCAACCAATATTTTTTTTCCTTCAAAGGGTGTGTATCATATGTACCTTATAAGTAAAAAAAAAAAATGATATAACTTTAATTCTTTGAGTAATAACCAAAAAAATGCCATAACTAAACACAACATAAAATATAACTAAAAAATTCATGTCATAACTAAAAAAAAAAAATTAGTTATAACTAAAAAAGAAAATGATATAATTGTGAGTATAGTACACCATTTTTAAAAGAATATTATATATTAGAATTTTCCTAATAATTTGGTAAATGTTACCTATCGGAATGCAATCTTATATCATAAAATTATGTAAATTTTCATAAATTTACACAACTGATTTAAAAAAAAAAAAATACATAAGTTAAAAATGATAGATCTTACTGTTTCAATTAAGAAAAACTAAATTGAAACATCACATCAGTATATTCTAAGAGTCATGAAGTTGAGTCCGGATTCTCGGCCGCCCTTCTCAGCGGCCGTTCCAGCAGCCCCCAAAACGACGTCGTTTTGGGGGGAAAATTTAAAAAAAAAAAAAAAAACGCAGAGGAAGAGGGAGGAAGGAGAGGAAGAGGAAGGAAGGAGGAGGGAGGAGAAGGAGGAGGAGGAGGAGGAGGAAGGGAAGGGCCGGACTGGAGGGGGCCATAACCACTGGGGGAGGAGGAGGAGGAGGCGGAGGCGACGGCGGTGCAGCTGTTGCGGCGAGGCGACGGCCGGCGGCGAGGCGGCGAGGCGACGAGCTGCGAGCTGCGACGGCGAGCCAGACGACGGTGATGGCTGAAAGAGAAAAGAGAGAAAGCAAGAACGAAGAAGAAGAAAAGAAAAAAAACAAAACAAAACAAAAAAACCTCCAAAACGACGTGATTTTGGGGGGCTGATGGGAACGGCCGCTGGAAATGGCGGCCGAGGATCCTGATTCAATGAAGTTATGTTTGGTTTTGACTTTTTGATTAAAAAAGTACAAAAGATAAAATTAATTACATAAATTAATAAAACAAAATATTACATTCAAATTATAATTATTATATTTTTTTTCACAAAAATTAAAAAGTCAAAAATAAAAAAATGAGACTAAAATAATTAAAAAGTCAAAAAAAAGTCAAACTATTTTAGCTCTTCTCAAATGAAGGCTGAATATTTTTTCTCACATTGAGAGCGTTTGGTGTGACTTTTTTAAGTCAACTCATAAATTTTAATTTTTTAAAAATAAATTATTTAATTAAACTTATTTAAAATAATTTCTCATTCTAACAACCTGGGGAGGCCATTTTAGCTCGTGTTCGGGGGGAGTCGATTTTGGTTGAAAAAGGACAAGTTATAGCAGGTTAACGAATTTTCGCTGACCAACAATATCCGACTATAGCAGGTTTTTTTTGTTTTTTTTGAACTTTATAGCAGGTTAAACAAGGCATTTTGGCTGAAAGGACCGAGTATAGCAGGTCGCTTACAACAATGGGTTATTTTGAAAAAGTAATTATAATCAGTTTTTTAATTAAAAGTTAATTATAATCAATATGAGAGAAGAAAATGAGTTATAATTGAGAAGTGGATTATAACTCACTTCTTAAAAGAGGGCAATATCCGATTATAGCAGGTTTTTTTTTTTTTTTCTTGAACTACCGGTTATAGCAGGTTAAACAATGCTTTCCTGTTCGCGGCTCAACCAGCCACATTGTCTGAGCTGGTGATTAATGTTAACGCATGTTCGCGGCTCAACCACCCGCATTGTCTGAGCTGGTGACTAATTTTAACGCATGTTCGCGGCTCAACTACCCGCAATGGTCTGAGCTGGTGATTAATTTTAAGGGTAAATTATCAATAGGTCCTATTTTGGAGATTTATTATCCAATAGGTCCTATTTTAGAAACTTATTACCCATTAAGTCCTATTTAATAAATTTATTAAGTGATAAAGATAAATTTATCAGTCTTTTATTTTTATGAATAAATTTATAGTGATAAATTTATCAATCTCTTTGTTTTTATGAATAAATTTTTAGTGATAAATTTATCACTCTCTTATTTTTATAGTATTAAATTTATTAGTTAGGACCTGTAAGTAAATAAGTCTAGTTAATAGGACTAATTGGTAAGTACCCCTAATTTTAACGCATGAACAGATGTGGAACCAGCATTTTAATTCAGAAAGGGTACTAAATTAAAATCTAAATAAAATTTACAATACCGTTTAATTTAATTTTTATTTGATGGTAAAATTAAAAATTAGTGTGATGTAAAAGTAATATTTAAATATAAGCTCAAGTTTATCAATTAAATTATATAAAAATACACATACAAAAAGAGATATAGAGAGAGATAGAGAAAGAAATAAAAGAAAGAGTGAATAAATATATAGGGGCTGTTATATATCATTTATTTTTTTCCCACTTTGAATCACTGAATCAAATGGCGATATATTATTCATTGTTACTGATTATGTAATAATTATTTATAAACAAATGAACTAATTATGAGTATTCATATAAGAGGTGATAGAAAATTGGTGACATAACATTTATCTAATATAAAATTTATATAAAAAAAAAATTTAACATAATTAAACATTTAAAGTGATAAATTAAATATATATATATATATATATTAATAAAAATTAAAAAAATAGTGATATAAAAATTTCACAACACAATGAACTAATTATTTTGAATTAAAATAAAACGTACTGAAGTTTTTTATGTCTTTGAACTAAGGGGACGTAAGGTCTGGTTGAGTCACATCCCTGATCAACTTTGAAAAATTATGCTCGCCTCTTGTTAAAAAAATTATTTTAATAAGCAAAGACATAAAAAAACGTCACTTTGCTCATAAATAAACGAAAGGAACCTCGATCGCCTTTAACCTTCATCAACAAGTAGAGGAATGACTACTTGAAGATAGGAGAGAAGAGGAAATTGTCATCAGAGGCGAGGAGATCATCATTCCCGACTGAACAAGCAGAGAGGCTTACTACTACTAATCATGTTTTCATCATCTTCATTGCAATCACAAAATCAGAGGTGAGTCGCTCATCCCTCTGTCATCCATCAACCATTTCATTTTTATATAATTTCACAATTCACAGTATTTTAAAGACATGTAGTTTCACTGCAATTTAGAAATCTTTTATTAATCTAACAAAGAGCAGTATTGTGACAGTGAGAAAGAGTTGAATGCCTCTCCTCAATCCATGCCGTCTCCTATGTTTGTTTGTTTGTTTTTTTTTTTTTTTTTGGGGGGGGGTGTGTGTGTGTTGGCTAGGCTGGGCAGGGGGCTTGGGACACAAATGGAGGATATGAGATTTGGTAGTGAAATAAATATTTTGACCCTCTACTATTTAATTATGTATTATATATAGTAAAATTCAATAAAATTTAAATATCTCAATTTAAAAATAAGTAATTTTGTTTAATTTTTATTGATGTTTTATGTATTTAATTTTTATAGATATTTTATTGATGTTTTATTTTAAAATTTTGTTAATATTTTATTTAATTTCATTATTTCAATTTTAATAGATATTTTATTTAATTTCATTATTTAATTATTATTTTTTTTAAAAATAAATTTATTTAAAATTTTAATTAAAAAATAACATATATTTTTATTGATATTTAATTTATTTAATTGTGTAAAAAATAAAATAAAATAATTTTTTATTAAATCTAGCTAAAAATAATTAATATATTATAGATATGTTTAATATTGTTATTACTTAGTAAATAATTGAAAAGGGTAAAATAATTATTTGAGCATTTATCATTCTCCATAATATCTCAAACAAACATAAGATTCATATCATATCTAACCAAATAGTCATTTCCTGGCATCTAATCACATGACTACAGGGGGAGAGAGGTTTGAGACTGTATTTCTCTTTTGCTCCCGGAGTGGCAACTCTGTCAACACTTCTCATTTTTTGTCATAAGTTTTTGAAAGCAGTGTTATTTATTTATTAATTTTTGTTTTGAATGCATGAATTTATTGTGACAGTCCTCCATCCCATGTCATCTTCCAATCTCTCATTCCATTGCAATTGACCGTCCTTGGTTTGACGTACATCGGCAAGACACTGAGCCCAATGGAAACACACCGTGCAAACATGTGGGCTTTTTTATTTGCCATAGTCATCTACTGGCCGACTCTAGGACTCATGATTGCAAGGACATTCGATGGTGAAACTTGCTCTCAAATCTTGAGCTATGTTCTTTTCATCTCCGGAACGTTTTCTTGTGCCTCTTTGTTCTCAATTCTTCTGCCAAATTCGCTTGGACAATTTGTTTTATATGTGTCCTTGCCCATAATTCTTGCAGTTACCGTCTTGTTTTATTTTCGCGAGAGAATTAAACTTGCAATTGGTGACAATTTAAACTCACAAGCAATCACAAATTCATTTGATTGGGTGCTAAACAAGTTCAACTTTGCAAGAGGTTGGGTGCAAGACAATTTAAACTCACAGACAATGACAAATTCATTTGATTGGGTGCAAAACAAGTTCAACTCGGCAAGAGGTTAGGTGCAAAGGATGCAGCAGCAAGAGCAGCATCCATCTTCTCTTCCCACGACATCCTCTCCGGTCTAGGTATTTTTATTTGATTGTTGTGTTGCTCTACACTAGTAGCTAAGAATGATAAGTGGATTGTGGCAAGGTGTGATTTTAAATAATTTGGACTTAAAAATAATAATTATACAACTGTAATAACTATTTTTTAATTTGTATGTTTTAAAGTTGCCTCGTATTGCATGCATAATATATATAGTTTTGTATTAAATGCTTCTTTTCTTCTTGTACAAATTATAATAATTAAACTATTGTATTTAAGATGGACTTCTAGGACAATATATGACACCATTATGGAGGTGCCTCTTTGGTTTAGAACTCTAAATTTGACAATAATTCTTAATTTATCACTCTTAAATGATTTCTAATGATGTAGTATTGAAATTAGACAGTATGTGATGAAATATTTCATAAATCAAAATTTGACACTTGTTAGACACATCATTAGGGTTTAAGGGTAGTTTTTAAGGGTGATAAATTAGGTATTTCAAATATTTTTAAAATCTCAGATCCATAATGTTAACTATGGGGTTGGGTCAATTTTTTTAGACTTAGGCCTCATTAAGTATTTTAACAAAAAAGTTAAAAGTCATTATAAGTTATCACATCACTCTCTTTATTTTTTTATATATCTTTTCGTAAAAAGTTAAAAAGTTACTAAAATAATATATTCACAAACGAATTAATATAAGGATAGATTTTTTTGGCCACAATTTCAATAAAAATTTAGGCCATAAACAAGAGCCTTGCTCATGAATAATTATCTTGTTTTCAAAAATTTCATATTGACAGTGTGCCTAACTAATAGTAAAAAATTTAAAAATTACATAAACCTAAAAATAAAAAAATAATAGAGAAATGACAATACACTATTAAATAGGCATACGGTCATATAATTTTTCTGACCGGAATAATAATTTCTGTTTGCTCCTCTATTCCTTGGCTGACCCTAGTTGCTATTTGATAATTAAGAATAAAATATTATAGATTTTAGAGTCCATTTGAATATAGATTCCAAATCAATAGATTTGAGCTTGGGATCCTTTGTTCCATATTCTTGTCCCCCTCTCTGTTCCAAAACTCTGTCTAGACGCACGTGTCCAACAAGGGGGAAAAAAAATTTCGCCTGCTATACACTGTAAGGAAAAGTCTATGAACACAAAAATTTTCAAACACAGAATACACCGATAAGACATGTATGCGAACATATTCGCATCTTCGCAACTACAATTGCAAACACGGGGTCAATCTCATATTTGTGTATTCTGTGCGATACTGTAAACCAACCAAACCAGTGAATTCCCCTCTATGTCTACCTCTCTTTCAATTCAGCAACAGACATTTCCATTGCTTGGCATTCTTCCACTTCTCTTTGGCTTTGTTGCACTGCCCCATGTGACTCATAAGCAACTAGATCAAATGCATTGATTATGGCAGAGTAACAATTACTAAAACGAAATTAGAAGAAAAATTATTTGATCTGGGTCTTTATTTGAGTTTATTTCTTTGCTCTGTTTTGGGTTTGGGTGCTTTTCATTTTCATTTTATTGACTAACTCCATATTGGAGATTGCAGACTTGCAGTCATGTCTTAGTTACAAGATCAGATTTTCTTTTTCTTTTTCTTTTTCTTTCTTTCTTTTTTTTTTTTTTTTTGGGTGATTTGAGTTTGGATTTATATATTTTGATGTGATTTTGATTTTAAATTAGAACACCCATTTGACCTTAAATGAATAAGGATAGTAATTCAAATTTAGATACAATAATTTAGTAATGAATTTAAAAATTGAATTCAATAACTTAATCTTGATGGATTTAAAATCACCGTAACTCTAATATATATATGTCTTCTACTCATTTTTTGCAACCGATTTTACTTATTACCTATCCATTGAATGAATTTTCTCATTGTTATGATGAGGAAATGGTGCCCCAAAACTACTGCCATAGAAAAATTCAAGAGTCTTGCAAGCATAGATTCAAATACCTCTTAATGATGCAAAGATTACATATTATTTTCTAATCATATCTTTAGATAGTAGCATTTATTACTAACGTCATTTGATAAAGAGAAAGTTCAAACATATCCTTACATATTAGAGGACATGCTCAAAATCACCAACTTTAAAATAAAAAAATAAAAATAAAAAAACTACTACAATATGACTCGCACATGACCCCTTTTTAACCCACAAGGCCATTCATTACATACAATCCCCTATATCTAGACCATTACTCACTCAGCTTCTAACCAAAATTACTCATAACCCATTTGAGTGCTAGAACATGAGCTAACAAATTCACTCAAAATGACTAGGATACACTCACAACCCTAACATTGTCCAAGACTGGGCCACATATTTGACCGTAGTCATGAACCTTAGTGTGATAAAATGAACTGTAAAATGTGAGCCTTGTCCTAGCTGAAATTGCTTGGAACTTGAAACTTGCATTCTTGAACCCACCCTTTCCATGAGATCCATAGGGGGCTTTTAGGGTTTCTTTTGCAGCGAAAGCTTCGATCATCATCGATCCATGGCAACCATTCTTGGCATCTCCAATGGAGAAAGTGAGGTTGTAGAACTTATTTGGGATTGTTCTTATGACTTGGGCAATGGCACTTTCTCTCCCTCCAACTAGTTCAATTGCGGCGAGTCCGGAGGGAACAAAGAAGTGTCTTGAGTCTATATATTTGACTGGTTTGAGTGACTCAATGATCCATCCAGGGACCGGTGAAATTAGGTCTTGTTTTTTGGGGAGGAGGAGGACTCCTGTTGAGAAGTTCTTGAACACATGTGGACCAATTTCAAATCCACTGTTTTTTACTAGGTTACCTGCATGAAAAAAAATAAATAAATAATAATAATAATTAAGTTTCAAAAAAAAAAAGGTGCTAATAATAATAGTGCAATCATGTACATTTTTGGTAGGGAAAATATATGGCCATGTATGTGAACCTATAATTTTGGGGATTTGGGGTCAATAGTATACATACACATGACATTCCCATGAGAAGTAAAAAACAGAAAAAAGAAGAAATAAAGGGCAAATTAAACTTGTAGTCTCTATAGTTTATCTATTGTGTTAGTTTGATCCTTATAATTCTAATTTTATTATCATTTAATTTTTCACATTATGTCAATTTAGTCTAATTAATAATGTTCATTTATAGATAGGACTGAAATGGATGGGCAAAATAATCTATCCACTAAGGAATTAGCATCCAATTTGAAATGTTTATTCACTTGAATGCACCAATTTTCCCTTGATTTCTCTTCAATTTTTTTGTAGATATCAATTTAGACAACTCAATATGAACATTAAAGGGTGAAATTGATACAATTGGAACTACAAAGAATAAATTGACACAATAAGCAAATTACAGAAGCTACTAGTGTAATTTAGCCTAAATCTTTTGTATGTAATTTCTCATTAAGAGAATGATATGAGTATAACAGTGATACTATCGGAAAATTGCAAACCAATGTACCTTCACAAAATATTTATAAATTCATAGAAAAAAATTAATTATTTAAGTTAATAAAATTTACCACTGATTCAGTTTTTTTTATAAAAAAAAAACATACGAAGTAATTTTTTCAAAATTAATCACATCTCAAACCCATGTACACTAAAAAAAATTTAAAAAGAGAGCACATACTTACCTCTAGTATAAGTGAGAGGGGGAAGCTCTTTGATAGCAATGGCATCCAATAGGGGTCTACAAGTAAGGTCCTCTTGAACCCAGGGTTATGAAAATTGACCTTAACAACCTTAGAACTAGCCATGAAAGCCCACCCAAAAGTACCACCACCATCATTACTATACAAGGTCTGAATTGGAAGATCAGCAGAGAGACTAGAAGTAGAGACTCTCAACATCTCATCAAGTGCACAGGTTCTTGTGGCTCCAAAGGTGAGATTTTGAGAGATTGATGCTTCATTTCCTAGCCTCCCTGTGTGGGCGCCACGTGGAATGGCAAAGTAGAAGCCACCTGGTTGAGGCCCACTTGACATGTACTCAACTAAGCCATTGATTTCCCAGTTGGGTAGTGAGTGTTTTCCTTTGATCACTGTTTTGTTGAGGTTTAAGGGGTTTGGTGGTATGTCAAAGTCTCAATTTGCAAGAAGTCCTGTGGAGAGAGAGTGTTCATAATTAATGACACCTAATTAATAAAATGTAGTCAAAATTTGGACTTGTTTGGTGTTTTTCTACCTAAATTAAAAGTTAATAATTAGATAAAAAGGTTGGTTGTCACCAAAAAAAAAATTTAAAAATCATTCAAAATCTGTGATTGGTTTCAATTTTCTGGAAATTGAGCGTTTTGTTTTTAGTGAATATTTTTAAAATTTTAAGTATTTTTTAAACTTTTTTTTATTTTATTTTGATGCACGTTACTTAGATATATTTTAAAAAATAAAATATTTGTAAAAAAATTAGTAAATACATAAGAATATGAAAAATCTATTGAATTTTTATATTTTTTAATATATTTTGGTATTTAGTGAATTTTTTTAAATAAATATTATATTTTTTAAGTATATTTATGTTAGGTATATTTAAAATACTAAAAAAATTCAGTAAAAATAAAAAAAAAATTATTTTCAGAAAAGTGAATATTAGGAAACCAAATAAGAAGTCATAACAAAATTAAGAAATAAAAAATAAAAAAATTAATAATAAATAAAAGAGATAAGTTGTGAAATAAAGGTAAATGCACTTATTTCTCAACTTAAAATTTTTATGTTCAATTTTTTTAAACCTATTTATTTATGTTTTATAAGTAGAAATTGCAACAAAATAGCATAAATTTTCAAAATAAAAAAAGAAAAAATTATAGATAGCCTTTTAGAAAATTTTTACTTTTTTATATTCTACTAATAAGACGAAAAAACAAAAAACAAACTAAAGACTTTTTTATTTTTAATGAACCTTTTAGAAGATTTTTTCAATTTTTTTTTTTTTTTTCGTTTTTTAACTTTTTAGATCTAGTAGATTGACTTGAAAAGTAAATTTTTTCTACACAAATTAAAAAAATAATAAATAAAAACTCTGTTTTTTTTTTTTTTTGCTAGTCCCAAACTCACCAAGAATGGATCTACATTTTGCCTCACACCTTTTGGATAACTACATTTAGAGAGTTTTAAAAGCTAGGCAAACTAATTTCATGAGTAGCGATTGTTGTTCAAGTACACATATTAGGTAAAGTAGTGAGATAAAATTAAAAAAAAAATTTATACATACTTTTGTTAAGAGAAATGCAGTGTTAGAGTTACTCTAAAAAGTAAAGAACTTTGTTGATTTACAAACCAAATCAGAACTAAACCACATCACATTCAAGCAATTTCTTCCAAAAAGAGAAATAGAGATGTAATGTGAGATGTAATATGAGATGTATGTAAAGCAAGTAAAAGGGAGTCAGAGAGTGCTTACCATCAAGATGTGGTTGAAGAGGAGGAAGAGCTGCAGAAGCATAGATGCTGCAGAGAGAGAAGATGAACAAAACAGAGCATAGAGATAGAAATGGAGCCATTTGCTGATAGCTGTGTATTGGAATGAGGATAGAGATGAGGGAGAGCTATATATATATATATATAAATAAAAAGCCACGGGTACGAAGAGATGAAAAAAAAAATTAAAAAATTGTTTGGTTCTAATTTCAAAAAATAACTTTAAGAGAATTTTATTTTTTTATTTTTCCTATTTTAATGTTTTTAATAAATTTTTTTAATATTTTAAGTATTTTTTTAAATTTTTAAACATATCTAACATAAATACACTTAAAAAATATAATATAATATTTGTAAAAAATATTTAAAAATATATACTAAATACTAAAAAATATAAAAAATGCAAAAAAATCAATACATTTTTCATATTTTTATGTATTTATTAATTTTTCTAAATATTTTTTCACAACTATTTCACGATTTTAATGCATCTAAGTAAGGTATATCTAAAAAAGTTAAAAAAAAAATTTGATTAAAATTTAAAAAATATTTAGTAAAAACAAAAAAAAAAATGAAAAACAAAAAATTGAATTTTTAAAAAATTTAATTCAGAAGACTGAAACCAAACACACTGAGGCGGTGTTTGGCAAAATTTGATTTTGGGTTTTTTTTTTATTTTTTCTACTAAAAGACAAAGTTTTTGCAAAATCAAAAAAAACAAATCCAAACAAAATATCACATTCAACTCCATAATCATTTCACTTTTTTTCTCACAAACATCACATCCAACCATAAAAAAATCTAACTATCTTCTCAAATACCAAAAAAATTTTATCCAATAATATCCTACAACTAAAAAAATTTACGTAAAAACTCACTTCCTAAACACCCACTCAATATGTTGTTTTGGAAGATTGGGTAAAAACTGATTTTTTTGGTCTTTTTGATTTTTTTTAAATGTATAAAAAAATTTAAAAAATGATATTATTCAAAATAAATTAAAAATTAAAATTTGACTTTTAATAAAAAAAATCAAAAAATTTAAAAAAAAAAAAACAAACAAACAAACAAACTATAGAGAGAGTGGGTGGGATGTTAATATATAAAGAGACCATTATAATATATTTATTCTATAAAGTTAATATAAAAATAAAAAGGGAAAGAGAGAGAAATTATAAAAATAAAAAACTATAGATAAAGAGACCGTTATATAATATATTTATTCTATAAAGTTAATATAAAAATAAAAAGGAAAAGAGAGAGTCGGTGAGGATGTTAATATTTAAAAAAATAATATATAAGTTTATTTTTTAAATTTAATTTTATGTAAATTATATGATTAATTGATAATTAAAAAATATATAATAAAAACTAAAAAGTTAAAAAAAAAAAACTATAAATAAAGAGACCATTATATAATATATTTATTCGATAAAATTAATATAAAAATAAAAAGAGAAAGAGAGAGTGGGTGGGATGTTAATATTTAAAAAAATAATGCATAAGTCTATTTTTTAAATTTAATGATATGTAAATTATATGATTGATTGATAATTAAAAAATATATTATAAAAAATTTATGTTAATATTTTAATTAATTATCACATTACCTTACTTTAAAATTAAATTAAAATTTTAATTTTGAACAGTAATGTTTATAATTTAATTTAAAGGAGTGCCACTAAATTCGGCGTGAGGTGAGCTGTGTCGGTCTGTCTCTCCATTTCTACACAAAATCTGAACTCGGGTGCATGTTCTTGGACCCCACCGTGACCGGCGACCGTTCATTGGTTCCCGTGATTTGCTCTTCTGAATAAAAAATGTTTGAAATTTTAAAAAATTTATTCTCATTATAAGATTTGCAGGAGACGCATATTGTATAGATCTCATATTCATATGAAATATTTAATCAAAATTTTAATAGAATTATTGAAATCTCTAATATTATTCTTTCTGAATTCGTCATTTCAATAATCAAATTTTACTTTCCGTTTCCTCTATTCCACATCTAGATTAGGATTAAAATTTTTGCATAACAGTGATATCACACAAATTTTAGTCGTGTTTCCTCTATTCCACATCTAGATTAGGATTAAAATTTTTGTGTAATAGTGATATCACACACAATAAAAATATAAATGTGGAAGGTTAATTTTATTTTGACAAATGCTAACAATTATAAAATGTCTTGAAAATATATAAAATATTAAAATATATATCAATTCCAAGAAAAATATATTGAATTTAATAAAAATTGTTATATGTTCTTCTAATTTTTTATCATTTGCTTGTGCCTTAGGGATTAGCAAAATCCTCTTATTTTTAAGTATAACTGCTTTATCACATATATATGAAGTAGGGGTGGACGCGGGTCGGTTGCGGCCACGGAACTTCCAATCCGCCATCCGTCCGCCAAATTGATGGATTGGAGAAAATCAATCCACATCCGTCCGCCAATCCGGCGGATGCGGATTGAGCGGATTTGCGGTTTGGCGGATGGATGCGAATCGGTTTGGCGGTTTGAAATTTTATAAATTTTCAACATAGTTCAATTTGTGCACTTCCTCAAAAAAAAAAAAAAAAAAAGAGTATTATAATCAATGACTTAAAAAAGTAGTACAATTACTGCATGCTTCATCCAAAGAAAGAAATTTTAAAACTTTAGAATATCACAATCACTGCATGCCTCATCTACATATTACAATCACAGCATACTTCATCCACATAAAGTATTACCATCTGTTGTTCTTAAAATATAAAAACAATTCAAACCACCAAAACCATGAACAGAGCAATAGTAGAGATTGTATGTCTCTGTATTGTTACATTTATACATGTTTTTTAAAACAAAAACTAACCACCATATATCATATTTTTTATTTATTACTTTTAGAGTTAGATTTAAAAACAAAAAAATATAGATAAATAATACGTTTATTTTTTTCAATTCAAAAAATATATTCAAGTTAAAAACTTTTTTTCAACAGAATATTTGAACTCTTTTTCAATTGAAAACACAAACAAAATATTTAAACAAATTGAAAACACAAAGTCTTATAAATTACTAAAGGTGCTCGCGGTTTGGCGGTTCGGTTGCGGCCAAAGGAACCTCAAATCCGCCATCCGTCCGCCAAATTGGCGGATTGGAGAAAATCAATCCGCAACCGTCCGCTCGTCATCACGCATTCGTTCAAAATGTGGCGGATCGGTTCGGTTCGGTCGGTTTTGGCGGATCGGTATATCCGCTATGAAGGATAAAATACAAGAAATTGCATAATATTAAAGGTTTTTTTCCCCTAGATTTGAGTGTTGTGTTCGAACTCATTAAATATATTTTTGATAATCATAATTTTTATTTTTTATTGCATTTGTTACTAAAAATAAATAGATAATTTATTTTTTAAAACACACTAATAACATGATAAATTAAAATAGTTATGAGAATCGATTTTATTTTTTAATGAATAATACATACATAGGACTCTATAAATTAAACTATTTAGATCATCATATAGGAATTATAGCAAGTCTCACAAATCCGTATAACTAGATTGGAGATAAATCAATCTATTTGTTTAAAGTTTTTTGTTACCTTGTATTATCTGATTAGTATAATCAAATTGTTTTAGTCACAATTGTATTGCAAATCATAAGGAAGACTTGTATTACGAGTGCTTGGCTAATTTATCTTCCTAAAATTACTGAATTTCAAATAGTACAATATTAAAATAAACAAAAATTTCGGATTTTTTAAACGTAAAAAATGAAGTTACATTAGGAGGTCAATAATGCAATATGCATCAATGACTTTCCACATTGATTGGCACTAGTAAATGTGTGATTGATGCAAAAGCAACTACCAACGTTTACTCGGAAGCTGAACTACCAACCTTTATTCAAAATTCTGAGGTGTGAAAATAGCCCGGTAATCTATTTATATATTATATAAGAAAAATAAAATTTTTAATCTATAAATTTTGTTGGAGTTTTAATATCTCAATTTTAATTTTTTAGTTTTTGGATTTAAAAAAAAAAATTCAGCATTTATTAATTTTTCCCAACTCACAAGCCTTTTTGACTTCTCTCACAGTTACTGCAGTACTCTTTTCAACTTCTCTCATACACTATGGTTAGTGATGGAATTGTTAAATTATTTTTTATAAATAATTTTAAAAAAATAATTTGTATATTAAAAAATATTTAAAACAAATATAAATATCTATATATATATATATATATTATATAAGGAAAATAGAGTCTCTAACAAGAAGCCTCCTAAGAGTTCCAAACTCTCATTCTAAAATTATTGATTTTTCAATTTATAAAATAGATTAAAAAAACCTATTGGCTAATTTATTTATTTAAATATTTTATAATCCCTTAATTTATGCACTTCAAATGGGAAGATAACAAAAATATTTTATAATCTCTCCATTATAATCTCTCTCACAAATGTTCAAAAAAAATATTAAAACTTGCATTTCTTTTCTCTTCTCCAAAAAATCAGATAATATTTTTCATGAAAGTTATGGATATCTATTTATATCTTATACATTATATTATAAAATAAAATAAAATAATTAAAAATCAGATATACAAACAGATAAAATTAATAAATTAGATTTTTATTTATTCAATTAAAATATTTCTTTTGTCTCTCAATATCCAATTTAAAATTTTAAAAATCTATAAAGTCTATCAAAACAAATTCGATTTGAAAATATCTTTCACTATCACACTTTAAATCAATAAAACTCACATATCTATCACATATTTAACTCGCATCATAACTTACCTAAATAATAATAATTAAAAACAAATATAAACCACAGTAAATTAAATTTTTAAAAAATAGAAATTGGCAACTCCATCTAAAAAATAAATTAAATAAAAAAAAACAAATAGAAACCACATAAAAATAAAGTAGATAAAAATTTAGATATAGATCTCAAAAAGATATAATAATATCTAAATTTAAATTATGATTTAGTAATATAATTATCTATTTTTTTGATGTATATATATCAAAATTTTAAAATCACTTAATGGGACAAATTAATCAATTTTCTAAAATTATTGATTTTTCAATTTATAAAATAGATTAAAAAACTATTGATTGGTTTATTTATTTAATTATTTTAAAAATAATAACTATCCCTTAGTTTATGGATTTCAAATGGAAAGATAACAAAAATATTTCATAATTTCTCCATCCTAATCTCTCTCACCGATTTCCAAAAAAAATAAAATAAAACTTGCATTCCCTTTTTCTCTTCCAAAAAATCAGATAATATTTTTCATGAAAGTTGTGGGTATCTATTTATATCTTATATATTATACTATAACATAACAAAAAAATTTAAAAATCAGATATGCAAACAGATAAAATTAATAAATTTGATTTTTATTTATTCAGTTAAAATATTTCTTTTACCTCTCAATATCTAATTTTAAATTTTAAAAATTTATAAAGTCTATCTAAACAAATCTGATCTGAAAATATCTCCCACTATGATACTTAAATCAATAAAACTCACATATCTATCGCATATTTAACTCGCATCATAACTTACCTAAATAATTATAATTAAAAACAAATATAAGCCATAGATAAATTAAATTTAAAAAAAAAAATAGAAACCCACAACTCCATCTAAAATAAATTGAAAAAACCAAAAACAAATAGAAACCACACAAAAATAAAGAAGATAAGAATTTAGATATGGATCTCAAAAATATATAACAATATCTAAATTTGAATTATAATTTAGTAATGTAATTAACTATTTTTTTTGATGTATATCTATCAAAATTTTAAAATCACTTAATGGGACAAATTAATCAATTTTCTAAAATTATTGATTTTCCAATTTATAAAATAGATTAAAAAACCTAATGACTAATTTATTTATTTAATTATTTTAGAAATAATAATTATTCCTTTATTTATGGATTTGAAATGAAAAGATAACAAAAATATTTTATTATCTCTCCATATTAATCTCTTTCACCGATTTCCAAAAAAAAAAATATTAAAACTTACCTTCCTTCTCTCTTCCTCAAAAAATCATATAATATTTTTTCAGTAATGGTTGGTGGCCCGAAATTCAGTGGCTCGAATGGCTCGAAACTGTCAAAACGACGTCGTTTTGGGCGCAAAATGACGCAAAACGACGTCGTTTTGGCAGTTTCGAGCCATTTGAGCCACTGATTTTGTGGCCCTCAAACATTTTTCATATTTTTTATGAAAGTTGTGGATAGCTATTTATATCTTATATATTATATTATAACATATCCAAAAAAAAAAACTAAAAATTAGATATACAAACAGATAAATTTAATAAATTTATTTTTTATTTATTCAGTCAAGATAATTATAATGATTTTTTTTTTAATTTATAAAGTCTCGTGCATAGTACGGATTACCACTAGTTATTTATTTATTGACAATTAAGAGGGCAAGATTTATAATTTTACGCTGTATTTGGTTAGAGAATTTGGAAAGAAATTTGAAAAAAAAGGGGGGGAAAAGTGTGTGAAATATTTTATTCACATTTCATTTACATTTTTCCTTTCCCTTTCCCTTTCCCTTTCCAAACCCCTTCCTAAATCTCTCAATCAAATACAGCGTAAAAGTATGGAGACTAATTCTTGTGTATTAGTCACCATTTGGCATTGGCTTTTTTTGAGTTGGGACTTTTTAGCTTGGGACTAAAACGTTCGTTTGATTTGACTTTTTTGACTTTTGTTAGAAAAAAAATAAAATGATTATGATTTGAATGTGACATTTTATTATTGACTTGTTTAACATATTTTGTCTTTTTGTGGTTTTTTAGCCTAACTTTAGCCAAATGAAGACTAAGTTGGTTAGAAGTTGGTTTGGACTAAGAAAATACAAAAATATAAAATAGACAAAATAAGTGAATAAGATAAAATGTTACATTTAAATTATCATCATTTTAAAGTAAAAAAATTCTTTCCAAACAAAACTAATTTAATCAAATTAAATTATCAAAAAAATTAAAAATCAAGCTAATTTTTTTTTTCCCCAAACGACCCCTAAATATAGGTTTACATATTAACGCGGATTGTTTTTAGTCACAACTGCCCTACTAACCTGAAAACACACCTCTTGCAAAAATAAATCGCTTCATTTGATTTTTCAAAAAAAAATTTGTGACGTCCTCATTTTTTGTTTTAATTTTTTTTCATATTGTAGTTATTAATTTTTTTAACATTTTTTTGTGATATCCTCAGTAATTTTTTTTGGGCAAATTACCTACACCTCTCTTGAGATTTAACTAAATTATAGATTTCCCCTGAGGATTCAGAAATTACATCCGCCCCCCGAGGTTTATATTCGCATAACAATTTAACTCCTACCGTTAACTAAACGTTAAGAATGGTTAGCTGATATCACCAAAATATAAATTGATGCACAATATTGCCCTTACTGAAATCCCTTTGATAAATCAACAAAATTTACAAAAGAACTACGTTAAATGGGGAAAAAAAAAAAAAAGTTTTTGAAACCATGTTTGACTTGTTGTTTAGAAAAAAAAAAAAATCAGAATTAAAAAAAATAAAAACTAATTTAATAAAAATAAATATGAAAAAATATAGGAGAAATTACAACAAAAAAAAAAAAAACCAAGGTTTCGCGTGTTTTTCAAATTAAACCCCATAGTTTCAATTTTGACAAATTAAACCCTGGAATTTCTTCCGTATTTCAATGTGAACCCTCCATCCATATCTGTTTGATTGAACTAACGAAATCTGGGCAAAATTCTCAAATTCAAGTACATATGTTCAAACACTTGTATCTCCCTCGTCGTAACTCCGTTTTGCCTCATTTTTGTGTCGTTGGATTCACCTCGTTGCCTAATTTTCATTCTATCCCTCATATGCCTTGTTCCATCTCTTTTTGTGTGCCGTTGGAACTCCGAAAGTTGGAAAAAAATAAGATTTTTCTCTCTTTGGACAAAATTTTCATATTCAAACACACATGTTCAAGCACTTCTATCTCCTTCATTGTAACTCCATTTTGCCTCATTTTTACGTCTTTGGATTCACCTCATGGCTTAGTTTTCGTTTCACCCCTCATAAGTCTTGTTCCACCTCTTTTTGCATACTGTCGGAGTTCCGAAATTTGGCCAAAAATAATATTTTTCTTTCTTTGGGCAAAATTTTCATATTCAAACCCACATTTTCAAGCACTTGTATCTCCCTCATCGTAACTCTATTTCGCCTCATTTTTGCTTTGTTGGATTCACCTCATAGCCTAATTTTCATTTCTCCCCTCATGCGCTTTATTCCAGCTCTTTTTGTATGCCGTCAAATAGGACTGCAAACGAACCGAGCTGTTCATAAACAAATTTGAGTTCGGCTCGTTCGAACTCAACTCGATTAATGAACGAGCCGAACTCAAGCTTAAATTTCAAGCTCGATTAATAAACGAGCCGAGCTCGAGCTTACTATTGCTCAACTCGAATAGGCTCGCGAGCTGAAAAATATAAATATTAATTTATATTTTTATATTTTAAATATATATATTATATATTATAATAAAATATTTTTCATTATATTATATATTATATATAATATAATATATATATTATACATATCAAAAACTTTGAACTTTCTATTTTTTATTTATATAATATTTTACGTTTTATATATTATATATATATATATATATATATATATTATATTGTATGTTCAATATATTTATATATTATATTGTCCTTGTCCTCAGAATTTGGCTGCCAGCTTACCACTACCGTTGCCAACAGCTCCTTTTATAAGCAATGAACCTTAAGCATGCTTCTTCCTTTGAGCGATGTGGGACTTTTGGTGCTAGCCTTTGTGAGTCCTTAAGCAGTGAACCTTAACAGAATTTGGGAGTCCCACATCGTTTGCATATGTATTTCAAAGACAAACAAATCTCTATTTAAGTGTAGTAGCTGCTACCCTTTGTGGTCTCACTTGGCTAACGAGCCATAACGAGCCAAGCCCGAGTTACATAAATTTTAGGCGAGCCGAGCTCGAGCTCACATATTTAAGCTCGTTTCGAGCTTGAACACCTTTGAAATAAATCGAGCCGAGCTCGAACATGGTGAAACTCAACTCGGCTCGGCTCGATTACAGCCCTACCGTCAAAGCTCCAAAAATTAGCAAAAAATAATTTGTAAAAATTATTTCTAACCACTCAAAAGATAAAATTATATAAAAATAATAATTATTTTTTTATTTTTTATTTCTTAACCAAATTAATTTTTAATTTTTTTTAAAAAAAATTCTAAAAATCAAACCAAACATATTCTAAAAAATTTTTGACAAACCATTTCTTGTGTTTTTAACTTATTTAATTATTTTTTAATTTTATGATATTTTCACCATCTGACACTACAACATATAAGAGTTTTAGAGATTAATTTTTTTAATCTCTAAAAGTGAAAATTTTGTTGCAAAAGACATTTACAGACTAATTTTTATCGTCGTAAGGATAGTCGCTAAAAGGTCGCCCTAAAAAATAAAAAATAAGGCTTTTAGCAAATAAAATTTCGAAAATGTCAATAATAAATAGACTTTTAGAGACAAAATAATTTGGTCTCAAAATGGTATATTTTTTGAGACAAAAAAATTGACACCAAAAAGATAATAATTAATCACTAATGTTCAATTTTTGTTGCTAAAAATATAATGACACTTTTCGTAACAAAAATATTTGGTCTCCTAAAAATAATTTTGTCCCTAAATTTTAGTCTCTAAAACTTTAATTTTTTGTGGTGTGATAAGTGTTTTTCTATTTTAATTTTGCATTTTATAACTTACTTAAAAATGATAATTTAGCTAAACCTTAGAAGAAATCTGTAATTTAGCTAAATCTCAGGGAGGAATCTATAATTTAGCTGAATCTCAATGGGGTGTAGGTAATTTGTCCTTATTTGTCAAAAGGGCATTTTAGTCAATTTATGATATTCGTTAAAGGCGTTAATTGAGATGGAGCGAGATGTAATTTTTAAAACCTCAAGGGAGGTGTAGGTAATTTGCCCCAAAAATAAATCATTTCATTTGATTTTTCAAAAAAATTTCCGTGACATCCTCATTTTTTGTTGTATTAAATTTTTTTTTTTTTTCATATTGTAGTTATTAATTTTTTTTTAACATTTTAAATACACCTAATATAAATACAACTAAAAAACAGATGCACCAAAAAAAAAAAAAAAAGAGTATTGTGTATATGAAGAATTTTGGAAAAAAAATTGTTTAAAGACAAAAATATAAAATAGACTTTTTGTGTTTGTGTGTGTATTTTTTTTTTTTTTCATATTGTAGTTATTAATTTTTTTTTAACATTTTAAATACACCTAATATAAATACAACTAAAAAACAGATGCACCAAAAAAAAAAAGAAGTATTGTGCATGTGAAGAATTTTGGAAAAAAATTTGTTTAAAGACAAAAATATAAAATAGACTTTTTGTGTGTGTGTGTATTTTTATATTTTTTTCTTGTTTTAAATGAACCGTTATTATATTTTGGCATTTTTTTATGAGATGCAATTAACAAGTTTAAAAATAATAATAATAATAATAATAAATTGACTAAGGTATGAAAAAGAAAAAACACTAAAGACAAAAAAGAAAGAAAAAAAAAAAAGAAAAACAAGAATCGAAAAGTACTAAACATATTAATTTAAAACATTCAAAAAGATATGCGAAGAAAATTGAACTCCACATCTTACAACAATTGAAAGATTTGGGCGTCACAAGCTTGTAAATCTAGATCTCGGTCACATGTATTGTACTCTTATCCATACAGGAAAAAATTAATCTTAATTATATTAAGTTTTTTAATAATTATTAAATATTAGTTTATCTATCTCACTTATAAATTTATACATTTTAACTCCTTAAACTATAAAAATGTATTATTTTCTCTTTTTATTATGACTTTTAATTATTATTATTTTTTTTTAGATTGGATAATCGAAGAAACAAGTTACAAAACTTCAAGAAAAACTAACGACAAAAGAGCCGGAGGAATATCTTCAAGCCAAACAACTAAACCCTGTAAGCAACATGCCATGGGAGCCAATCCATGCGCCAACTTATTACCTAGTTGGGCCGTCTATGAGATACGAAATCGTTGAAAACACCGACCCTTCTGAGAGACTTTGCGTAATGTGAACAAAAGGAGAAAATAAATCCATAATTTAAACACAGACATAGACAAATTAACAAACACATGAAAAAAAAAGCTATCAATTTAAAAAACAATAAAATGAAAGTAGAATTGTCAAGAGAATTTTTTTTATTGTGGCAAAATCAGCAATTCAACTATGGATGCCAAAAATTATTTGTACTATATAAAGCAATGGCGGAGGGACATTGGGGCGAGGGGGTCATGTGCCTAGTGACTTTTTATTTTATTTTATTTATTTTTTATTTTTTGGGGTTTTGGTCTTGCTTACAGTGCCCTTGCTACACAGCCCTTCCAAATACATCCCAAAAACACTGACACCACACGCACCCACAGCTTTTTTCTTTCTTTCTTTTTTTCTTTTTTTTTTTTTGTAAATTTCAATTCCAACCAAATACTGACACACATTTTTTTTTTTTAGGTGAGTACACACAACTCCAATTACGGTAAGACTAAAACCCTAAAAGTGTATGAAATTCTTTATTTTTTATTTATTTATTCACAGTACTTGTTAAGTTTTTTCATATTTTCTTTGTCTTATTTGTCTCATTTTGTTGTTTTGCAATTTACTAACTTGCGATTCACCAAATTAGGATCAAACAGTACAGATTTGGGATCACACTACAACCTTGGTACCTTCTGTTTATTGTTTACAGGTAACTTTATTTATTTATTTATTTTTACTTTTAAATTAAAATTTTGAGTATTAATTTATAGTTACTTGTTAAGTTTTGATTTGTAATTTTTTTTTATTTGTTATTATTTATGTTAAAATAAGAGATTTTGATATGTTAAAATTACAAATCTTAATTGGTGGTGATTTATATTAAAATTAGGGATTTTGGTTTGTTGTTGTTTGTACTAAAATTAGGAAATATGATTTGTGCTAAAATTAAAAATATTAATTTGCAGTGATTAATATTTAAATTAGGGATTTTGATTTGTTATAATTTGTGCTAAAATTAGAAATTTTGATTTGTTGTGATTTGTGCTAAACTTAAATTTTTTGATTTGTATTAAAATTAGAGATTTTGATTTGTGGGGTTTGTGATTTTGATTATGAATTTTTATTTTGATTTTTAGTTTTTTCAAACAGTCGTGGAGAAATATTTCAAAAGAAAATCAAAGTTTGAATCATCTCTTCCTTGAGAAGAAGATGATAATTTTTCTTCCGCAAAACAAAGTCGCATAGAAATCAACTTAGTAGACCTTCATGTAAATCCAGGACTATGATCTCGGATTATGAATTATAATGCTAATGATCGAGACCAAATTCGTAAGGCATATCTACAAAAAG
This sequence comes from Camellia japonica, assembly GCA_030407325.1. NCBI lineage: Eukaryota > Viridiplantae > Streptophyta > Magnoliopsida > Ericales > Theaceae > Camellia > Camellia japonica. The sequence continues at coordinate 8,963,467 of JAPPVO010000017.1, forward strand.
GTCATTGTCAACCTCGTGATCATAATTTTTCACAAAAATCATTTGGACAAAAACTTCGGCCATGTAATCAGGCTTGTTTAGTGAATTTCCTAATTTGCTAGAGTATAGCGTAGCAAAAGATGCAGCATTTTGTTTATGAATATTAATTTTTAATGTTTAATATTAGCTCAAAAAATTATTATTATGTTATTATTATTGATTGGGGATGACAATTTTTGAGATTATAATTAATAGGTACCCCTATATTAAATTCCTAACTCCACCACTAATATCAAGCATAGTTCTAAAAGAGCCGTTGAATATTGAATTGTTATTTTTTATGTTGAGAAAGTTCAGGTGTGATTTGGATTTATTTTTACAACAATGATTCATCCCCCCTTTTCCCCCCACCCCCTTTGACCCCCTCTCTCTCACATTGGTCCCCTTTTCTTTTTCTTTTTCTTTTTCTTTTTTTTCCTGCTACTCCAATCACCACTCGCCACGTGGCAAAGGGGGGTGAGGGGGTGACCCCCAAAAGGGGGTCCCAAGCATTATTCTTATTTTTATTACCTTTTATCCTTGTAGATTATAAACATTTAAATATAAAAATAAAAAGATTCACCCAAAAAAAAAAATTTTATGACAATTTTAGCATTTGTCGAACAAGGTGGATGCTATTTTATTTTATTTTATTTTTTTCAATTGTCAGCCAATTAAGTTGACACCAAACAATCAAAATGCTTTAAATAACCAAAAAACAACCTTTTTTTTTTTGGTTGAAACCAAATAGAGCCTCGTACTCTATTTGGCAACAGCAAAAGAAGTCATTTTTTTTTTTCTGTTCAAATTAAATTTGTGTAATTTTTTTTTTCAAGTAGATCTAATCTAGAAGGATTTTAAAATAAAAAATAAAATAAAATAGAATTCAAAAAACTTCACTAAATTGAATTCATTTTAGAATATGTTGTTTAAAATATAAATATGCAGAGAAATTTAGTGAAAAATTCCTTTTGATGTACTTGTATTCTATTTGGTCCATAACATTTTTTTTTTTTTATCCTAATTGATCTCATACATTTGAATTCATATTCTAATTAATCATTTTTTTCCATATTAGAAGTATTATGTATACTATATGTTTTAATTTTATAGTTAAACCATTATATCATAACATTTTTTGATGTGTCTTATTATGATAAAAATCGTTGTAAGATTTAAAAATGATTAGATACTCCTAGATTATCTTGACGCCAAACTTTCATCTCTCTATGCACTTTCATATCTCTTTTGTGGGTCTCATTCTGATCTGTACTAATAATCCAAATTATTTACTTTGTAGATCTTGCAGTAAAAATCATTTATGCAAAAAATTAATTTCGTTAGATATCGATAAATAGTAGAACAAATCACATTTTGTTTTATAAAATGAACGACATATATGATTGTAAATTAAAACCATCAATATAAAACAAAATACGATTTGTTATTGTATTTATAATTATTGGATGAAATTAATTTTTTGCATAAGTAACTTTTATTGCTAGACAAACGAAGTAAACGGTTTAAATCACCCGTGTATGCCCGGATTGAGATCCACAAAAAATGTATTGATGGAAAGATGAGATATGGAAAGAAATTTATCCATTTTTTATTACATGATATTTCGTAGTGGAGCTTGATTGGTTGGTGATCGACTGTGCTGTACTTTCGATACAACGACTATTCTTCTCTAGATGTTTGTACTAGGAATAGATATCGGCACAAACTGTGGCCTTGTTTGTTTTCTGCTATCACTGTCTACTCCGGACTGTGATAAATGAACAGTAAAGATGGCTCATGTTTGTTTTGGTTTTGGAGCTTCAGATTCGTAGTCCGAAGGGACTATGATAGGCCTTGGCGAGGGGTATTAGCAGTCTAGGTTAGGAGATGGTATTAGCAAAATAGTCCGTTCGGATTGGGTGTTACTGGACGTCCGCCCGGAAGTCCGACCAATCAACAACAATTTATTTTTATTTTTATTTTTATTTTTATTTTTTTATTTTTTTACTTGTTGGGCCATTTTTTTAAAACATTAATGTTTAATGTTTTTGTATTTTTCGTTAAGTAAAAATCATAATTTTATTTATTTTATTATTTTATATAAAAATAATTTAACAATTCCTACTCTGACAAATATCATCAAAACAAACACAATTTTACTAATATCTTCATTATCAATCCCCTCCATTCTACCTTGAAACAAACGGGCCTATGACAGTTTGTTTTGTTAGAAAGATTTTATTCCGTACAATCCGTAAAAATGAGGAGAGTCCGGAGACCACTAAATACTCAAATAATTTTGGATTTCTACCCAATCCTAAATCACCTAAAATTTCACATAAGTTCAAAAAATTATAAACAAGTGATAAACTTTATCAATGTTAACTATTAAAAATATAAAAATAAATTATAAATCTACAATATTTTTTTGACAAGTTCACTGATCAATAATTTTTCCAAAAACATTTCCTTTTTGTTGATGATAAAAGCATGAGATTAGATTAGATTAAATTGTTATCGCGGATGCTCCGATAATTTGGTTTATTAGGCATCCAATCATGAACTGCCACATAAGTAGGAGTATGGTCGATGAGAGGAAGGGACAGGTAATCACATGTGGGGCGTTTGGCTTCCTTTTAGTCCATGATCGGACTGGAGAGTGTTGTTGGACCCGTAGGAGTCCACCACGGGTCTCGTTTTGATAATATGAACCGTTTAATGTGTAGAATTCGTCGAATATTATATAACTGTTAAAAAATTACGTTGATCGGATATTGATAGTTATGTGATCAAATCAGTTTTGTATAAAAAAAAATGAATGGTGAAAAAATAAACGGTTGATAGAAATTTGATCTGATAAAATAGCTATATCCAATCAACATGATTTTTTACAAGCAAATAGTATTCGATGAGTTCTAAGTATTGAACGGTTCAAATTATTGAAATGAGACCCATAATAAGCCTCTATAAATTCAACAATACTTTCTAATCCGATCATAGTCTGAAGGAAACCCAATCCCCGCATGTGGTATGGTGTATGCGTAGAATCTCATGTAGCGGAGTGTGGTATTTAAGATGTAATTAAAGTTAGTTGATGTGTCTTTTATTCATTGGTAGTCCGTAAATCGAAGTAAAATTTGGCAGGCCTCCAATTCATATGTTAGATGATTAGATGGTGTTGTTCGGACTTATGAATCTATTATGGTTCTTGATTTGATGATTCAATTCATTTGTAAGGTGATTTATACATATTATTTATACAAAAAAGTTAGATCAATTCAATAGTTACAATCTATTCAATTTATCATATTTATTACAAAAAAAAGGTCCATTTTTAAAAAGAATTATTTTTTAAATACAAATGTGATAAATTGAATGTTTTTTTTTACTAATTTATACTTCTTAAATCATTTTAATATATTGATATTTTTATTTTAACCAAAAAAATATGTATGTAAATTAATAATATATGCATGATTGTGTTATGTACATATTTTTTTATTTTTATTTTTTTTGTATCTAAATCTGGTTCACTTTCCATTAGGACTCAAATAGTTGCCCTCTACCTCTTTTCATATCTACCATTAATTCAGATACTCTAAAGTAAACTTATGCTATGTTTTGTAATGTAAATTATTAATTAATTCTCATAAATACTTAAGGAGACAGCTAATCAATTAGACGGCGCTGTTACGTCACATTTCAATAATCTGAACCGTTTATTTAAAATTCTCACCATCCAATTTTTTTATTTTTTTATTTTGAATGAATAACAGGGGGTATGATCTAATTAGAGAGGAAGAGTAGTATTTCTTCACCCCAAGAACTAAAAAATATGCAGGGGTAACCAGTCCGACAAGCCGGCTGGTAATGGATTCTGAAAGGCGACCGCAGTCCATATCCCCATCTATAGCAATGAAGAAATAGTGGGTTATAAGAAGGCACTGATTTTTTGTGAAGGGTCAAGAAATGCAGGGAGAGAAGGTAAAACTCATTGGTTAATGCATGAACATAGACTTCACAAGGAAATTGACATGAAGGTAACTCACCAATTCTCTTTATAAATTTATTACACATCATCACGTTAAATAATAGTATCAAAATACAAATTGATATTGATAATAAAGGATATATTCCGATACTTTTAAATATATAAAAAAAAATTAAAAAATAAAAAATAAATAAAAAAACTTGCATAGTAATATGAATCATATATCAGACAATATCAGGTAATATGCTGAATACATCTTAGGTGGTGAATTGTGGTTTGGTAAACACCTTTCTTTTTGCTTCATTGCATGCATGTTGATGTATCCTAGTAATTTATCAGAATCATATTTTTTAAGAAACTTAATTACCAAATATAAGTAGATTTGTACTTGTTTTTTAAACTCAAGTTATTTCACGAAGTTAGTGTTTCAAAGTTTGATTTCAATTATTTTTTACAATAAATCAATTAAAATTGTGTTTTCGAAAGAAAATATTAATTTTACAGAATCTTTGTACATTGTTTTTTGTTAGAATAATATGGTGGTGGAGGGGCTCACTGATTGAGTGATTAAAACATGAATTATTGTTTGGTTTTAGTTTTTAATCTATATTTTTTTATTTTTAGTAAATTTTTTTATATTTTGGTTAATTTATATATATATATATATATATATTTTACATGCATTTAATTTAGATGTACTTAAAAATAAAATATTTGTGAAGAAATTTTTTAAAAAATCAATAAATACAAAAAAATGTAATAATTTTTGTATTTTTTAGCATTTAGTGAATTTTTTAAAGATTTAAAAAAAAATTATATTGTTTAACTGTATTTAGATTATGTGGATCTAAAAAATAAAAAATAAAATAAAAAACTTGCATAGTAATATGAATCATATATCAGACAATATCAGGTAATATGCTGAATACATCTTAGGTGGTGAATTGTGGTTTGGTAAACACCTTTCTTTTTGCTTCATTGCATGCATGTTGATGTATCCTAGTAATTTATCAGAATCATATTTTTTAAGAAACTTAATTACCAAATATAAGTAGATTTGTACTTGTTTTTTAAACTCAAGTTATTTCACGAAGTTAGTGTTTCAAAGTTTGATTTCAATTATTTTTTACAATAAATCAATTAAAATTGTGTTTTCGAAAGAAAATATTAATTTTACAGAATCTTTGTACATTGTTTTTTGTTAGAATAATATGGTGGTGGAGGGGCTCACTGATTGAGTGATTAAAACATGAATTATTGTTTGGTTTTAGTTTTTAATCTATATTTTTTTATTTTTAGTAAATTTTTTTATATTTTGGTTAATTTATATATATATATATATATATATTTTACATGCATTTAATTTAGATGTACTTAAAAAATAAAATATTTGTGAAGAAATTTTTTAAAAAATCAATAAATACAAAAAAATGTAATAAATTTTTGTATTTTTTAGCATTTAGTGAATTTTTTAAAGATTTAAAAAAAAATTATATTGTTTAACTGTATTTAGATTATGTGGATCTAAAAAATAAAAATAGTAATTAAATTATTTAAAACATTTACTTAAAAATAAAAATAATACGAATTAAAAACTAAAAAATTATTTTCCAAAACTCCAAAACCAAACAGAATTGAGGGATACACTCTGTTCAATTAACACCGAAGGTTAGAAGTATTCGACACATACCTGAAATCCACACACCACCACCCTAGTAATCCTTGGGTACTTTGTTTTGCTCCATTGCATGCATGCTTATAAAAATATTCTCAAATTTTCAATATTAACTCTTGTTTATAGCATTCCTACAGTTGGGTGATTGGGTTCTTTGTAAAATTTACTACAGTCATAGACATAGACAACATCAAGATGGTGATCATCATCATCAACAGCAAGATGGTGAAGTAATTCGCAACGAACAACAACATCAAGATGGTGATTATCATCATCAACAGCAAGGTGGTGAAGTAATTCGCAACGAAAGGTTGACAAATGCTGAACAAGATCATCAACAGCAGCCGCCTTTTCCATTTTCCGGAATAATGTATGACAACAACAATCATAAGCATCAACAGCAATGTGGTGAAGTGATTCGCAGCGAAGGGTTGGCAAATGCTGAACAAGATCATCAACAATGGCCGCCTCTTCGATCTTGTGGAATAATGTACAACAACATTTATGATCACCATGGCATGCCAAGTTCTTCTGACTCTGCATTTGGTTTTGATGGTGCTCATCATGACTATTATTTTGACTATCTTGATGAATTGCCATCGTTGGATTCCATTCTTAATCCTGACTTGTTGGACAAATCTTGATCTTGATCTCTTTCACGGTGATGTTCCTTTGAATTTCTAGGCAAATTGTACAGAAAAAATTAATTCTTGTTCCCAAAAAAAAAATTAAGTGTTTAGACTTTATGGTTCCTCTTCTCTTCATTTTTCAGCAGTTTTGTTTGTTTGTTTGTTTATTTATTTATTTATTTTTTTTGTATTTTTTTGTAGTGACAGTTTGGTATATCTTGACAATTCAAAGTTTTTTTTCACTCTTCTAGGGTTGAGGACAAGTTGTTTTTTCACCCTTCTTAGCCTTGTTTCTATTTTTCTATCCTTCCCCAATTTTGCGTAACTTTTTTTTTTTTACAGAATGATGCAACAAATCATATATATATATATATATATATAAAACAAAATATCTGTTCAATACATAGTTGAGTAATGCAATACAATAAAATAAAATAAAAAAGATTTTCATACGGAATGATGCGAACGTTTACTTTAAGACAAAATAACCATGAAAATTATTTTTAAACTGTGTTTGGACCTTGGATTTGTGAAGAGAAGAGAAAAGTGAATGCAGTAGATTTTACATTTTTTTTTTTTCATTTTTCATTTTCTGTATCTTTTTTTTTTTCTACATAATCAAATTTTCTGAAAACAATTTTTGAAAAGGATTTGCCCAATAATTTTTTTATGTATTTTTAAAAAAATTTCAATAAAAAAACAAAAGGCAAAAACACCACAAAACTCCTTGAATTCCTTATTCAGATAGTCCAAGCTTTTAACTATTGCAACCAACAATTGTAACTGAGCTAGCTAATGGGGCTAAATTCAACAACTAGTGACAAACTAAAAGGCCAAGTCCAACCACACAGCCAAGGCCTTCTATTTGATTTCCTGGATCTAATGCAACCCTTCATTTACTACAGGCCCAGCCAGGCCCACAGGCCATTGCCCTCTATTAACTGTTCTAGACCAACTTGTTCACTATTTTGTGGTATTTTAGGCATTTAGTTACACATTCAATCCTAAAGTAGATTCGAAAAACTACGAATATATATATATATATATATTAGACAAGAATTCAGATAAACATGAAGTATATGATGCAAATTTAAATTTGGTGCATTCTATACCAACTTGTTCACTACTTTGTGATATTTTAGGCATTTAGTTACACATTCAATCCTAAAGTAGGTTCGGAAAAACTACGAATATATATATATATATATATTAGACAAGAATCCAGATAAAAATGAAGTATATGATACAAATTTAAATTTGGTGTAGTGCGGGTCACAATCATAATGAATATAGTCTACATTTCAATTTATGGAGGAGTGGGACTCTCTCCTAACTAAGGAATACTATGGTCCATCAAGGGATCCACCTTGATAATCCGAATTATTTATCTTATAGAGCCTTTTGATTAGATCATTCATGAAAGCCAAGTCCAACCACACAGGCAAGGCCTTCTATTTGAATTCCTGGATCAAATCTAACCCTTCATATGTTACAGGCCCAACCAGGCCTATGGGCCATAGCACCTCTATTAATTGTTCTATACCAACTTGTTCACTATTTTATGGTATTTTAGGCATTTAGATACACATTCAATCCTAAAGTAGATTCGGAAAAATTACGAATATATATATATAAATTAAACATGAATCCAGATAAAAATTATAATGAATATAGTTTGCACATTTCAATTTATAAAGGAGTGAGACTCTCTCAAGAAGACTCGCCCAAGCCGAAGAAGCTCAAGATCCTTTTGAAGCGTGCAAAAAATCTGAATTTGGAAAGTAGATGCCTTTCAAGAACCTTACTACAAACGAGTTGGGATACTTGAGAAAACGCCATCCTTGTTGAGCGATTAAGGCTTTATTAAAAGCTTATAAATCTCGAAACCCAAAACCTCCTTTTGTCTTAGGCAAACACATCTTTTCCCAAGCTGCCCAATGAATCCCTCTGCTCTTAGAGTCTCTTTTCTACCAAAAATTGCTCATCATTGAGTTCATTAACTCACACAAATTTTTTGGAAAAAGAAAGCAAGCCATAGCATATGTTTGGACGGCTTGCACTACAGCTTAAAGTAAGATTCCCCTACCTACATATGATAGAAATTTCGTCTTCCATCCTTGAAGCTTATCCATCATCCGTTCCGCCAAAAAAGCTGTAAGCTTCCTTTTTTGATCGACCCCAACACGATGGCAACCCCAAATATTTCGCCCCAGCCCTCATCGGTTTCATCTGCATTATGCCACAAATTCTTTGCTCCACCATTGGTCTCACCGATGCTGAAAATTGAATCCCCAACTTATCAAAATTTATCGACTGTCCCGAGGCTTTGCAATACACCTCCAAGACTTGAACATTAAGACACTAGCCCAAATCAACTTTCAAAAACAACAAGGCATCATTTGCAAACAACAGATGGGATAGAATTGGGCAAGACCTTCTTACCTTGAGCCCAGAAAATTGATGTTTCCTAAGGCCTTTGTGAAGAAGCTTGGAGAGCACCTCGATCACAAGAAGAAATAGATAGAGGGATAATGGATCCCCTTGGCGGAGTCCTCTCGCTGGTTTAAAACAAGTTCGCCTAGCCACATTAACAAAAACAGAGAATGTCACTGTTGAAACACATTCCATCACCCATTTTATCCATCGCTCATGAAAATCCATCTTACGAAGAACAACCTCAAGAAATTCCACTCAACCCTGTTATGCGCCTTGTTGAAATCCAATTTGACTGCCATATTTGAGCACTTTCCAGTCTTTTGAAGCTTGAAGAAGTAGAAAGCTTCATAAGCCACCAAAATATTATCCTGGATTAGACGTCCTGGGACAAAAGCCGACTGATTTGGTGAGATGACGCCACCCAAGATTCCCTTCAAATGATTTTGTCAAAATCTTTGAATAATCTTCAGATGAAAATTACACGAACTAATTGGCCTGAACTGCGATAATTTTTTGAGTGCCTTAACTTTGGGGATGAGGACAAGATTAGTTTGATTCATCTCCTTAAGTAAAAAGCCTCCATCAAAAAAACTTTGAATCGCCCGACACATTCCAAGCCCAACATCCTCCCAATATTGTTGGTTAAAAAACCCCGGGTACCCATCAGCAATTCAACTATGGATGCCAAATTGTACTATATAAAGCATAGTTCTAAAGAGCTGTTGAATATTGAATTGTTATTTTTGTTGTTGAGAAAGTTCAGGTGTGATTTGGATTTTTTTTTTTTTTTATTTACCTTTTATCCTTGTAGATTATAAACATTTAAAAAAAAAGATTCACCAAAAAAAAAAATTTTATGACAATTTTAGCATTTGTCGAACAAGGTGGATGCTATTTTATTTTATTTTTCAACTGTCAGCCAATTAAGTTGACACCAAACAATCAAAATACTTTAAATAACCAAAAAACAACCTTTTTTTTGGTTGAAACCAAATAGAGCCTCATACTCTATTTGGCAACAGCAAAAGAAGTCATTTTTTTTCCGTTCAAATTAAATTTGTGTAATTTTTTTTTCAAGTACATCTAATTTAGAAGGATTTTAAAAAATAAAATAAAATTCAAAAAACTGCACTAAATACAAAATGAATTCATTTTAGAATATGTAGTTTAAAATATAAATATGCAGTGAGATTTATAGTGAAAAATTCCTTTGATGTACTTGTATTCTATTTGGTCTATAACATATTTTTTTTATCCTAATCGATCTCATACATTTGAATTCATATTCTAATAGATCATTTTTTTTCATATTAGAAGTATTATGTAGACTATTTGTTTTAATTTTATAGTTGAACCGTTTGATCATAACATTTTTTGATGTGTCTTATTATGATAAAAATCTTTGTAAGATTTAAAAATGATTAGATACTTCCAGATTATCTTGACGCCAAACTTTCATCTCTCTATACACTTTCATGTCTCTTTTGTGGGTCTCATTCTAATCTATACTAATAATCCAAATTATCTACTTTGTAGATCTAGCTATAAAATCATTCATGCAAAAAATCAGTTTCATTAGATATAAATAGAAGAACAAATCACATTTTATTTTATAAAATAAACAATAAATATGATTGTAAATTAAAACCATCAATATAGAACAAAATACGATTTGTTACTGTATTTATAATTATTGGATAAAATTAATTTTTTGCATGAATAATTTCTATTGTGAGACAAACGAAGTTAACGGTTTAAATTGACGGATTGAGGTCCACAAAAAATGTATTGATGGAGAGATGAGGTATGGAAGGAAATTTATCCATTTTTTGTTACATGATATTTCATAGTGGAGTTTGATTGGTTGGTGATCGACTGTGTTGTACTTTCGATGCAGCGAATAATAGCCTCTGGACGTTTTATATTAGGAATAGAAATCGATACAAACTGTGACTAGGGGTGGGTGTGGGTCGGTTGTGGCCACGAAACTTCCAATCCGCCATCCATCCGCCAGATTGGCGGATTGGAGAAAATCAATCCGCATCCGTTCGCTAATCCGGCCAATCCAACGGATGTGGATTGAGCGGATTGAGCGGATTGGCGGTTTGGCGGATGAATGCGAATTGGTTTGGCGGTTTAAAATTTTATAAATTTTTAACATAATTCAACTAGTGCACTTCCTCAAAAAAGAAAAAAGAAAAAAAAGTATCACAGTCAATAACTTAAAAAAGTATTACAATCATTGTATGCCTCATCTAAAAAAAGAAAGTTTGAAACTTTAAAATATCACAATCACTGCATGCCTCATCCACATATTACAATCACAGCATGATTCATCGACATAAAGTATTACAATCTGTGGTTCTTAAAATATAATAACAATTCAAATTACCAAAACCATGAACAGAGCAGATTATATGTCTCTGTATTGTTACATTTATATATGTTTTTGAAAACAAAAACCAACATATATCATATTTTCTATTTATTTTTTTTAGAGTTAAATTTAAAAACTAAAAAATATAAATAAATAATACGTTTATTTTTTTCAATTCAAAAAATATATTCAAGTTGAAAACATTTTTTAACAGAATATTTAAACTCTTTTTCAATTGAAAACACAAACAAAATATTTAAACAAATTGAAAACATAAAATCTTATAAATTATTAGGGGTGCTCGCGGTTTGGCGGTTCGGTTGTGCCCAAAGGAATCTCAAATCCGCCATCCATCCATCAAATTGGCGGATTGGAGAAAATCAATTCGCAACCGTCTGCTCATCATCACGTATCCGTCCAAAATGCGGTGGATTGATTCGGTTCGGTCGGTTTTGGCAGATCGGTATATCTGTTACTCACCCTCTAACTGTGACAGTTTGTTTTGTTAGAGAGATTTTATTCTGTACAATCCGTAAAAAATGGGGAGAGTCCTGAGACAACTAAATACTCAAATAATTTTGGATTTCTACCCTAATCCTAAATCACCTGAAATTTGACGTAAGTTTTAGAAATTGTATTCTCAATTTGCTTAACAATTATTATTATTGTTTTATCCTCTCTCTACTTGTTTTTTCTCTATACTTTCTTGGTTGATTATGAAAGATCAGCAAAACTTATAAGAAGATAATAATAGAGCTTCAATGGAACCTAAAGGGTATAACAAAAAAGATATAGATAATATTTCAAGTCTTTGCCATTCAATCCAACAGACGAAGAGTTGATAGAGCATTACTTGAAAAATAAACAGGTTCAATGATATTAATCTCCCCTCCCACACTCCTCAACAACTCTCTGGTTAGTTATAACAATCTCTCTCTTTCCCTCTCATTGTTTTGTTTTTTTTTATTTTATTTTATTTTATCTTTATTTGATATCAATGGATATATGATTGTACCTCTTTCTTTTTATTTGGAATAGAGTTTTCTTCTTCTTTACTGTTTTGGTTTCTTCTGTTTCTGTTCTCTTCCTTTAACCTTTTAATATTTATTATCTTGATGTAATTCCCTTTTTGAGTTAATAAATATTAGGAAAACTTCAATGCGAGGTAGAGTTTCAAAAAAAAAAAAACTTTCAGTGTTAACTATTAAAAATATATATTTTTTTTATTTATTTATAAATCTATAATAATTTTTTGACAAGTTCACTGATCAATAATTTTTCCAAAAATATTTCCTTTTGTTGATGATAAAAGCATGAGATTAGATCAGATTAAATTATTATCGGATGCTCTGCAAATTTTGATTTATTAGGCATCCAATCACGAGCTACCACATAAGTAGAAGGTACGGTCGGTGAGAGGAAGGGGGAGGTAATCACGAGTCCGGATCCTCTCCTTAATATTTGTTGGACAATCTTCACTGTATTTAAAAATATTAAATTCTGTTGTGTACTAAACAACAACAAAAATATAAAGAAATAAAGGAAATGAGAGAATTTGTTTGATTACAAAAATCAAACTAGAAATAAATAAATAAATAAAAACAGATTTTATTTTGTTACAAAAGCAAAATTAAAATCTAAATTAAAACAAATAAAACAGAATAAAAATTAAACAACTTACTTGATTAATTTCTTCTAATAAATATCTGATCAAATCCAGTGTTTGACACTGTGTCTTTAAGACAGATTCGTCATCTCCTCGGTGCTTTCAAAATGTGGACGTCTATCTCCCAAGATGAAATGATCAACTACAAACAATAGCAGCACTACAAATTGTTTGCCTAACGAACACACTAAGTGTTTACACTCTTTCTTTGAGAAATTAAATGCAGCAAAATGCAGAGATTTACAGCAGAAGATGGAGTACGAAAATTGGAGTAGAAATCCAAATGGAGGGCTGATCAATTTATAGATGGATTGGTGATTTTCCATTTTGAATTAAACAGGTACAGTACCTGTTCAATTTGAATTAAACAAATACAAATCTGTTTAAGGCACTGTTTGATTTGAAATTCTGGTGGATTTGAATTTGAACATATAAAAACAGGAAGGGCCTTGTTTGGGTGTCAGGAAAAAACCGGACCAATTTAATTCCGGAATTAATTTGAATTCTGGATTTTATTTTTCAAAAAATAAAATTTAATTCAATGTTTTTTACCCAAAAAGATTAGTATTGGGCCGAACAAGCCCAACCCAACCACACACCCGCGCCAGCCCGCCCGATCGGATGGACGGCGGCGCGCGCGCACGTGTGTGGTGATTTTTGGGTCCAATGGGTCTAGCCCATTTTGCCCATAACCTCCCTCTCTAAAACACTTGGGTACCCCTTGGGGCACACCCCAAGTTCCAATCCTATGCCTTATAAACCCATTCAAAACTTCCCACCAAATCAATGTGGGACAAGCCTTATTCAAACCTCTAAGGATTTTCTACCAAAACTTCATTTCCATGTAGCACACTTTGGCTTCAACTTCCCATTCACTTGGTAATGGTTTTGAGCAACCAAATATACCACGTAAATCACAACGCGGCATAGAACGCGTTACCACTTTGACCTGCGAAAATCGACGCTTGGGGCCCACCTAAAAAATAGACCAAACTTAGGAAAAATTCTGGTTTTACCCAGAATTTTATAACCATTTCCAAAAATCTCCCACATGAATGGAATTTGATGACAACGGAAATGCAACAATATGCAAACTTTATCGAAAGAGTATAAGTCGAAAATATCTTGCATCAGGATAGGTAGCTTTCGGCTTTGAACCTTCCCTAGTGATAACCTATCGGACTTACTGGCTAACCAATGGACGTGATGCCTTGAATTGTTCAGCCGTTTATGTAAACCAAGACAATAGATTTCACACAAAATAGCTTCTAACACATCGTGGTTCTCACTGTTGTATTCATTTTGGCCTTGAACGCGTTTGGTTTTCATGAGTGTTTCTAGAGAATTTAGCCTTTTGCATTCTCATAGAACCGGCCCCAGTTCGATACTCATATAGGTGATTCTTATTGTGAGTATCTCTTTATACTCGTCTTGATTTTATGCCTCAATCAAGATATAAGTAATCATTAAAAGTAAAGCTTATCCTTATACCCCTGCATACAAAAAATGTTGCAGATATCACTCTCACCATTGGAATGAGTAAGGAATTTTAATCCCTTAGTGATTTCTGGCGAGCCATACATAACTTAGTTGTCCCTTTGAACTTAGTTCTTGGGATCTCCAGTTATATAAGTAGGGTTACCATTATGAAGACTCTTATGTAATAGGCTTTAATCTCATCCCTTTCGATGAACTACACACTAGCTCTTTTGTCAAACCTTTTGTTGACGGATCCGCAATATTCTCTTTACATTTTATATAATCTATTGAGATTATTCCGTTTGACAACAATTGCCTTACGGTATTATGTCGATGACGAATATGTCGTGACTTACCGTTATACATATGATTATGTGCCCTGCCTATTACAGATTGACTATCACAATGAATGCAAATAGCTGGCATAGGTTTTGGCCACATTGGAATGTCTTCTAAGAAGTAACGAAGCCATTCTGCTTCTTCTCCTGCTTTGTCTAAAGCAATGAACTCGGATTCCATTGTGGATCGTGCGATGCAAGTTTGTTTCGTGGACTTCCAAAAAACAGCAGCGCCTGCTAGAGTAAAGACATATCCACTAGTAGATTTTGAATTTTTAGTAACCAATATCCAATTGGCATCACCATAACCTTCGAAAACTGCTGGATATCGAGTAAAATTCAAACCATGATCACGAGTAAATCTTAGATATCTAAGAACCCGAATGATCGCCTTCCAATGGTCTTCTCCGGGGTTACTAGTGTACCTACTCAATTTACTGATAGCATAGGCTATATCAAGACGAGTACAATTCATTAGGTACATTAGGCTTCCAATGATTTGGGAGTATTTTAACTGAGACACTGCATCACCTTTATTTTTCGATAAATAAAGACTAATGTCTACAGGTGTTCTTGCTACATTACTTCGTCTTGGTTCATCATCAGTTAAATCCTGTTGATCGAGACCATTACTAGTCTCTTGTATTTGATTGTCATTAGTCTCTTAATTTTGTGTATAATCATAAGTTCTTTTCTGTGAACTTAATTCCTGTCCTTTCTTGTAAGGAAAGACATGTTCAAAAAACACAGCATTCCTTGACTCTATAATAGTGTTCACATTTATATCAGGTATTTCTGATTTATAAGTCAGAAACCGATATGCACTACTATTCTGAGCATAACCAATAAACACACAATCTACTGTTTTTGGTCCAATCTTAGTCTTTTTAGGAACAGGAACTTCAACTTTTGCCAAAGACCCCCACACTTTTAAGTATTTGTAGAAAGGTGGTCGACCTTTCCACAATTCATAAAGAGTGCTGTTGGTTTTCTTGTGGGGTATTCTGTTAAGAACATAATTAGCAGACAATATTGTTTCCCCTCACAAGTTCTGTGGTAAGCCTAAACTTAGTAACATAACATTCATCATTTCTTTAAGGGTTCTATTCTTCCTTTCAGCAATACTATTTTGCTGTGGAGAATAAGGTGCTGTAGTTTGGTGAATAATACCATGTTGTGCACAAAATTCATTTAATGGTGCATCATATTCACCACCTCTATCACTTCTAATAAAAAACAAAATATAACATCCATCACTTGTTGTCTATGATGTGCTTGATTCATAAATTTCAAATGAAAAATCCAAAATAATTATGACTACACAATCAGAATTAATGTTTTGACAAAATCATATCCTCATAAAAATTTTGCCTAAGAATCAAACAATTCAGAAAACCCATTTGAGTGTATACATTCTTGCAACTCATTTACGAAAAAGTGTCACTGTCATAAAAATATTTGTGACAAAAGATAATTAAATTATCTCAACTAATGCAAGAGATACACCCCCATAATAATAAAATGGTTTATGGTTTAACAAATTCTACTACGCAAGTAAAATAATTATTAACGACATCTCATGTCACATAATTCAAAATAAACTAATAATCAATATAAAAGATTTCCTAAATTTACTTCCCAATTAAATGGAACGATATAACTACATATATCTTCATGGTTAAATTTCTCTGGTGTTTAAACACCCATCAAAAATTGATTGGAAAAACTTAAATTAATCCGCTTATGTACAAGGTCAACATATCAATTTATCATTCCAAATCACATGAAATTATTTTTAAGAAATAACTCGAGTTGATATCAATACATGCATATCAAACGCATCAACTAAAAATAATGAATTAACAAAATAAATTAATCATGCAGGATTCCATGAGATAAAAAGATTCTCAACCCATAAATAAAATCCAACGTAAGTGAACCAGCACGTTTTAAATTTTAAACTCCAAAACCGACAAAACATACATCGATTTAATCAGTTTGATTTGTACACAAATAAACTAATTATATATATAAACATAAAAATGTTCTTGTGAATATATATATATATTTTTCCGACTCATATGCAGAAACTATTCACTATTACAGATCCACACACAGAAAATAATTCAAAAAACCAATAAAGAAAATAAACTTGCCACAAAGGTTTCTTCGTAATAAAAATGAAATTAGTTTGTAAAACTAATATTTTACTCCAGAAACAAATTCTTCCATGTACTATGATAAAGTCAAAAGAACTAACACCTTTTTACAAAGGGTTCAAAATTAAGTGGCCTTCCAAACAAAATTAATTAACAAAATTAATTTTCTAGTTACTAAAACAAGAAAATAAATTATAACACAAAATAATTTTATTTTCCTTGTTACTAAAACTAGAAAAATAAAATACCACAATAATTTTCTGTAACACAAATTAATATTCTGCAATTGTTAATGACACCAGTATATTACTACTAGTTGTCAAAGAAAAGAGACAGTATATTACTACTATCTGTCAAATAGCATAAACCACTATTTGTTTTTCCAACCAGAATATCTCTTTATGAAATTACAGAAAATTAAATACAATGAAGATATCAAAACATGATCTGTCTTAAGATTGTTGGACAATCTTCACTGTATTTAAAAATATTTTCTGTTGTGTACTAAACAACAACAAGAATATAAAGAAATAAAGGAAATGAGAGAATTTGTTTGATTACAAAAATCAAACTAGAAATAAATAAATAAATAAATAAAAACATATTTTATTTTGTTACAAAAACAAAATTAAAATCTGAATTAAAACAAATAAAACAGAATAAAAATTAAACAACTTACTTGATTAATTTCTTCTAATAAATATCTGATCAAGTCCAGTGTTTGACACTGTGTCCTTAAGACAGATTCGTCCTCTCCTCAGTGCTTTAAGAATGTGGACGTCTATCTCCCAAGATGAAATGATCAACTACAAACAATAGCAGCACTACAAATTATTTGCCTAACGAACACACTAAGTGTTTACACTCTTTCTTTGAGAAATTAAATGCAGCAAAATGCAGAGATTTACAGCAGAAGGTGGAGTACGAAAATTGGAGTAGAAATCCAAATGGACGGCTGATCAATTTATAGATGGATTGGTGGCTTTCCATTTTGAATTAAACAGGTATAGTACTTGTTCAATTTGAATTAAACAAATACAAATTTGTTTAAGGCACTATTTGGTTTGAAATTCGGGTGGATTTGAATTTGAACATATAAAAACGGGAAGGGCCTTGTTTGGGTGTTAGGAAAAAACCGGACCAGTTTAATTCCGGAATTAATTTAAATTCTAGATTTTATTTTTCAAAAAATAAAATTTAATTCAATGTTTTTTACCCAAAAAGATTAGTATTGGGCCGAACAAGCCCAACCGGACGGACGGACGGATGGCGGTGCGCGCGCGCGTGTGTGGTGATTTTTGGGTCCAATGGGTCTAGCCCATTTTGCCCATAACCTCCCTCTCTAAAACACTTGGATACCCCTTGGGGCACACCCTAAGTTCCAATCCCATGCCTTATAAACCCATTCAAAACTTCACACCAAATCAATGTGGAACAAGCCTTATTTAAACCTTTAAAGATTTTCCACCAAAACTCCGTTTCCATGGAGCACACTTTGGCTTCAATTTCCCATTCACTCGGTAATAGTTTTGAGCAACCAAATATACCACGTGAATCACAACGCGGCATAGAACGCGTTACCACTTTGACCCGCGAAAATCGACGCTCAGGGCCCACCTAAAAAATAGACCAAACTTAGGAAAAATTTTGGTTTTACCTAGAATTTTATAACCATTTCCAACAATATTCCTACTTGGCTCCCTACTGGGAACGGCTCAAATTGGGTTAAGGGAGATGGGTGGCTCAGATCATTTCATTTAAAAAAAAAAAAAAAATTCAAACCAATTTTTTGCTGAAAGTGTGAAAGAGGAGAGAGAGTATTACACAACCCATCTCATCGGCGACCCATCTCACCGGCGACTCTAATGGCCACTCTATCGCCTAAAACAAGGGCCTAAAGAAGAAGATCTATCAATTCCTTCCAAAGTTTTTCATAACTGGGTTGCCAATGTATATATATATATATATAATTACAATAAATTGAGCAAAAAGACCAAAAACCATCAAGATTTTTTCTCATATTATACACCAAAGCTAGTTTCAACTGTTTGATTTCACATATCTTACAAAGCAAAGAGATCAAGAGAGTGATAGATATAGATTCGCATATATATATATATATATATATATGTATATATATTTATTGAGAGAGAGAGAGAGGGTGGAATACATATAGAGAAAGAGAGGGGGAAAGAAATAAGCTGTTGTTAATTTTGTTTTCTTAGATTTTGATTTATTATTTTTGTGAAATTTGAATTATTGTTTGGCATTTGATCAAAACTTCAAAAATCTGGGTTTTTTTTTTTTTTTCAATTACTCCAAGTTATGGGAAGTCATAAAAGTAGCAACAATGGCCGATGGATGGTGGTCGCCGATGAAAAATAGTAGACGGTGGTTGTCGGTGGACAAACGGTGATGGTGGTTCGTCGATGCGTATCTCTCTCCCTCTCTTTCTTTTCGATTTGTCAACTCTCTCTCCTCTTTTCACACTTTTAGCAAAAAAATTGGTTTGAAATTTTTTTTTTTTTTTAATGAAATGATCTGAGCCGCCCATCTCTCTTGACCCAATCTGGACCGTTCCCAGTAGGGAACCAAGTAGGAATATTAAGGAGAGGATCCGGACTCGATAATCACATGTGGTATGGTGTATATGTAGAATCTCATGTAGCAGAGTGTGGTACTTAAGATGTAATTAAAGTAAATTGATGTGTCTTTTATTCATTGGTAGTCCGTAAATCTAAGTTAGAATTTGGCATATCTCCAGTTCATATTTTAGTTGATTAGATGGTGTTGGTCGGACGAGTAAATCTATTATGTGTCTTAATCTGATGATTCGATTTGTTTATTTTGTAAGATAATTTATACATATCATTTATATAAAAAAAAGTTAAATTAATTCAATAATCACAATTCATTTAATTTATCATATTTATTACAAGAAAAAGGTCTATTTTTAAAAAGAATTATTTTTAAAATACAAATGTGATAAATTGAATATTTTGTTATTTATACTTCTTAAATCATTTTAATATATTGATACTTTTATTTTAACCATATATATATATATATATATATATATTAACAATATACGCATGATTGTGTTATGTACTTATTATTATTATTATTATTATTATTACTATTATTATTATTATTATTATTATTATTATTATTATTATTATTATTATTATTATTATTATTTTGTGTCTAAGTGCCTGTTTGGTGAAACTTAATTTCAGCTTATTTCAACTTATGACTTAATTTAAGTCATTCTGATCTGTTTGGCACAGCTTAAAGCACCAAATTATAACTTAAAAAAAGTCATGTTCGGCCAATTTGGAGAAGTTGCTCCGGAGGTGCTTCAGATTTCCGCTTAAGCGCGCAGCTGTTTGGAGGGGCATGAAATGACTTAAATGTCCCTCCAAAACTTCAACAATTACGGTTATGCCACTATATAAGCCCTCTTTCGTCGTGGCCTAGCCCACTCCTCTCCTCACACTCGTCTTCTCATTTCCTTGGCGACGAAAGACGATCCTTCACATCTCTCCAAGATCAGCCGATCGAAGTCGAAGATTTCTCCAAGATTTCTCCAAGATCTGCACTACAAAAGGTAAGAGTTCATGCCTTTTGTTTGTGATATATATATATACACACACACACACACACATTTGAGCTAGGGTTTACAGACAGATCACACTTTCTCTTCTTCCTTCGATTCACCCTTTGGTTTCGAGTTAAAGGCGGCCTCTCCGTCTAAATTTTCCTCTTTCATCTTGCCCTTGGCTTTGCCTTCTCCCTTATCTGTCATCTCTCTCTCTCGAAGAAATGTATGCTCTGTTTACTTTATCTGAAGGTATATGACTGAATATATAGATGTGGAACTTCTTCTCATTTCCCCCATTCTTTTCTCTGAAGATTGTGTGTGTCTGTATGTGAAGTGTGAACTGAAGTTCAAGAATGTTATTTATATATTGATTTTATTTTTCTGTCATTCAGATTATTTTCGTAAATAACATCTTAATGTGAATTGAACTTTTATTTACTCTGAAATTAATGTTAATTTTCGTAAATTAATGTTATTTTTCTCTGAAATTATTCTCTGTTGTTCCAATTTAAATAACAAATTTGTGTTATCTTCATCAGTTAAATTAGTTTGTGAAGTTTTAGAAAATGCCCAGACATGGGATAGAATATCAAGAGCTCTTTGGTTTATTTTGGTCATGTAATTCAATTTGGAACATTTTGTGTCTTTTGGATCTGCGTTTGATAAATTATGAATTTAAAGTCAACTTGAAACAAATTAAAATAGCAACAACTCATATTACAATAAAAAGCAACAGAAAAATCCCCTCTTTTCCTCTGCTTTTCAACTTGATAGATAGACTAATTAAATTTAAAACCTGAACCAAGTTCAGAAGGGGTTAGATAAAAGTTTAGAAGGGATGAAGGCAGAAGAAGAGAAAAGATATTAGGTGGTGTATACCACTGTTTGGTTTTTAACATTATGCCTATGTATCTATTTGAATTTTTCATAGTTGCTTATTTTTCCCTTAACCATAGACCTCCTTATGCTTTAGGAATGAATATTATAATTTCCCTGATGTAGAAAGAGGAATGAATTTTCTATTCAAGGGGGACCATGTGCTGCATTCCATTGCATAAGAGAATGAGGGAGGAAAGGAAAATGTTTTATTTTAATGTGTTTGTTGAACCATTAACAGTTTCAAATTGTGCTGAATCCAAAGTGTCCAAAGT
This sequence comes from Camellia japonica, assembly GCA_030407325.1. NCBI lineage: Eukaryota > Viridiplantae > Streptophyta > Magnoliopsida > Ericales > Theaceae > Camellia > Camellia japonica. Next base: position 8,984,987 of record JAPPVO010000017.1, read on the forward strand.
GTAGCTGAACCAAAAACAGTTTCAAATTGTTTTTTTTTTTTTGTCTTTGCAAGGCCAAAGTGTGCAAATATTTTCATTGTATCAATAAGGGTTACTCAATCCAATGCATGAAAACTCTTTCTGTTTACATAGTTGGTCATGGACAATAGTGTTAGTCATATATAACATCTTTAAGTTCCCAATCAATTTTAGAGGATATGGATTCAATTCTTCGTAATTACTGCAGAGGCATGTCATCCTCTAGTAACTATGCTTCCAGTGCTGAGACCTTGGATTTGAGGTACGAGGCTTTGAAATGTGAGTGTGGTGTAAGAGCTGCCATAAGGGTAATCGAATCTGAGAAGCCATCAAAAGGAAGACTGTATGTAATTTGTGAGAAGAGAAATTGTCAATTTTGGAGGTGGTGTACCCCAAAATCTGTGACGATGGTAGAGAGGCAGAGGAACGAGACAAATCTTTATCAAAATCAAAACATCGAGACTGTAGGACTAAAAGTGAAGAACCAAATGCTTGAGCAATCCGTAACATTTATGAAGCAGCTTGTTGTGGGTTTGCTCACAATTTGTATTGTTCTGTCAGTTGCATTACTCTTCAAATTATTATAGGTGGCTTTTAGATCATGTGTTTTTTTGCTAAGTTGTGTACCCAATGATGAGACGTCTATTGTAGTAATCTTATGTTTTATACTAATCATGCCATGTATGGTTATTTTGTACTAATCTTATGTTTTAATGCAACCAATGATTAATGAGTATGTGTTAAACAATTTTTTTTCTTTCCAAGAGGAAACACAATCTGAAAATAGGAAGAATAAGGGAAAATCCTCTCAAGTACCATCTGTTAAGGCTCATTGGGATGCAAAATCAAATGAAATTTTTATTAAGCTTTGTGTTGAGCAAGTGAAGGTCGGACACAGACCTGGTACACACTTAGATAGGGTCGGGTGGGAAAATGTCATAACTACGTTTAAAACTATGACTGGAAAAGCATACCAACGAATACAAATGAAAAACCATTGGGATGTGTTGAAAAAAGATTGGCTTTTGTGGAACAATCTGTTAAGGGGTGAGACAGGCTTAGGCCGTGATACATTGACTGGAGCTATATCTGCATCTGATGAGTGGTGGACCAAGAAATTGGAGGTATTTAAATTGCTTAATGTACATATTCTGTTTGTTTTTGTTGTTTAAACACACCAAATTTTGATACTTGTAAATGTTAAGTTTTTTCTTTGTAATTGTTGCAGAGGTATCCTGATGCTGCTAAATTTCGGCGTATGCCGTTGCAATTTAGTGAAGACTTAGACATACTATTCTCAGATGCAGCTGCTACAGGAGAATGGGCATACACTCCTAGTTCAGGGGTTATACCAGACACTGATGACAATGTGGAGGAATTTCATACCCCACATGATGCTGAATATGATGATGATGATTTGGAGGTGGTTCATCCCTCTGAGTTAAACAAAAAGCGTTCATCAAACACTGGTGGTTCATCAACCAAGAGCAAGACAAAGAAGAAATTTACTGGTGCAGCTCTAATTAACAAGACTTGATCGTGTAGTCAATGTGGTTGAGTCATCTTCAGCAACTTCAACACAGACCTCATCAAGATATCCTTCAATTGCAGAATGTTTGGCGAAGTTGGAAAACATCCCTGGTGTGTCCCCAGATGATGAGCTGTATGTATGGGCCGCCCGATTGTTCTTACGAGACAAGCGTCGTGAGTGCTTCATGACTTTTCCTACGGATGAAGTTCGGCTTAGGTTTATAAAGTTGGAGATTGAGATGGAGAAGACCACCATAGGTTATCACAGCTAATTGTGGACTGCCCGGTTGTTCTTAACACTTTTATTATAAAGTTGTATTAATATATGTTGGACTTTTAATTGTGGACTCATTATTTCGAATTTTATTAATATTATGTTGGACTTTGTTAGTTAAATGGTTGAATGGTTGGTGGGTAGGTGACATTTTTTCAGTTGAATGGTAGGTGAATGGTTGACTTGTTGAATGTTAGTTGAATATGAATGGTAAGTGTCACGACCCGCTCCCCGTACCCAAGGGTTGAGTATCGTGATGGCCAGTAACTGAAGTTACCTCCGGCCAATTCATAAACAAATTAATAAACGCAAGCGGAAGTAAAATTTAAACGAGGGTACCAAAATAATCATCGGAACTTCTATTTTTATTACAAAATGTATTGACCAAAAAGGCCCATATTTACATATAAAAATATCATAAAAGTGTTGTGTGTGTCTATTCCGCAACCCCGTGTCTAAGACTTTCCAAAGCTATTTCTGAATTGCATTATTTCCTGAAAATTGGTAAACAACTATAAGCACATGGCAGAGTGAGAAATATTATACCAAGAGTATAAGGGACACAAAATAACCATGGATAGTTAATTAGGCCAAAGCATTTACATAACTCAGTTTGGTAAATAAATCATTTAAGTAGCAGAAACTGAAATACAGATAATATGTAAATATATAATCATAACTACGGTACAGAACAGAACAGAACAGAGGTCACAGAAGTGACAGTTAGAACAGAGGTACGGATTCAAGAGGTGGCTCGTACGAATTCTAGAGGTGGCTCCCACAATAGTGTAGCACTTAGCTCCGCACAGAATAGAGGTATGGATTCAAGAGGTGACTCGTACGGATTCTAGAGGTGGCTCCCACAATAGTGTAGCACTTAGCTCCGCACAGCACTTTGGTCCGCACAGAACAGAGGTACGGATTCAAGAGGTGGCTCGTAGAGATTCTAGAGGTGGCTCCCACAATAGTATAGCACTTAGTTCTACACAGAACAGAGGTCAATGGATCAGAGGGCCACAAAGTAACCAAACAGAGGCCAATAGTTATTTAAGCCCCCCAAGGCATGGGACTCTCGTGGTGGTACTTACAAAATATAATTATATATAAGGTCATAGCCAAATATCTTTAAAAGTAAAACAAACATACCCATGGGTTTCACTTTAGCAAATAAGATTCAGAAAATAATCTACGTAACTGAAATCTTTATAAAACATAACTTTTATTAATATACTAATAAAACATAACTTATATAAAACAGATTTTGGTAAATCAAAACATACGTAAAATACATTTTGGTAACTCAAGGTGTAATATAACTCACTTTAATATTAATACCTTACTCTTTCTTTCTACTATCAAAGACCCTTTTAGCTTTCACCATTTTTTCCTTCCTTTTTTGTCTATCTTTCCTTTCCTTTCTTCTTTCTTTTCTTTCTTTCCTTCTTTCTTTCTTTTCTTTTTCTTTCTCTTCACCCAGCCGAATCACCTCCTATCATGTTGGCCAGGCCATCCCTCTCTCCCCAGATTCGATAATAATTATAAAGATTCATTCTTATCCTTAATAGATATTTAAGATAATTATACTTTGACCCAATATTTTAATATAATTATATAAATTAATTAATTCTTAATTAAATTACACTTTATCATATACCAACAGTAAATAAATTATTTATTTATATTTTGACCCCTAAACTTTTAATAATTATATTATTTTACAAAATTATACATAATAATATATAATAAATTATATATTTTCCTAACTGAGATTAAATAATATTAGTATAAATTCTACAGAATAATTAAAAATCTGAATTGTTACAGTAGGTGAATATGAATGGTAGGTGAATGGTGAAGATTATATATATGTATATGTAGGTGAATGGTTTACTCAATTCATTTTTGTGCTTTACATTTTTTTCCTTTACATTTGAATCTCTCCAGGTATAACTTTGTTGAAGTTTAAGGTATAATTTTCTGCTTTACATTTTAATCTTTCACCTATTTCATTTTTTTATTTACATATTTCTTTATATGAATGATGGTTTTCTTTAATTGGGATAAATGGATGACAGGTTGCCTTATATTTCAGTAGATAGGAACACATCTTCAATACTTCATTCGTGAGCTAGAATTGGATATGTATATAACAGTGTTGCGTGCTTGAATTGCATTTGTGTTATGCTTGAATTTCATGAATTGAAACAGTTAGACTGACAGTTATGAATTGAAACAGTTAAATAGGGTCTGAAACTGCACCAAGTAGTTACACCACTATGGCATACTGATATGTTTTCTTACTGATTACATCTCCATGTTAAAATGGCTGGTGCATATGACCCACCCAACTCATGAGAGAGAATAGATATTGAATATGTTTGCCATGCTCAAGGATTGCAAATGGCTGGTGCATATGACCCACCGAACTCATGAGTGAAACAAAGAGCTGCTCAATGAAATTTGGATTTTTTTAGAAAATATATATTCATTTTCCTAACCTACTGGATAGTTTACAATCTGGACCTTTAGTGTTTAAAATAGTTTACAATCTGGATAGTTTAAAATAGAAACAAGGTTGTTCTTAATAGAAACACTATCAAATAACTTTACTTTTATCCCTTAGTAACTTTTATTTGTTCACATTGTTTTGAATCTTGCTGTGAATATAGTGGGTTTGATTTAATAATTTAAATTGCCAATTCTGAATTTATATGAACTCTTTATGTCACCCTATTTTTTTTTTAATTGAATGGTAACTGAACCTTTTAAATGAGTAGGTATTTTAAAGATGAGTAACAGTGATGAAGACAAATGGAATGATGACCATGATAATGAAGATACTGACGATAAAGGCAGCACATCGCAAACCCAACAAAATAATAATATGCTCTTAGCTACGGCGGCTACAGTTGCAGCAACATATGCAACAAATTATTTGATAAAAAAACTATGTAGGACATCTTGTTTAACATGAGGGATGTGGATGGTAGCATTACAAGAAGGGAATCAGACAAGAATATTTGAAAATTTTCGAATGGAAAGAGAGGTATTTTATCAATTGTGTAATTTGTTACAGACAAATTATGGCCTTCAAACTGGACGACAAGTCTCGGTTCAAGAGCAAGTTGCAATATTTTTGTTTATTGTTGGCGGTGACATTCGAAACAGAAATGTCCAAGAAAGATTTCAACATTCCGGCGAGACTATTTCAAAATATTTCAAGAAGGTGTTAAAGGCTGTTACAATGATGTCCATTGATTGGGTAAGGCCTCAACCGACTAATGGTGTGCATCCATATATCCGACGCAACGGCATATATTATCCTCATTTCAAGGTAAATAATTAACTACAAGCGCAACTTGGGTGTTACATATAATTAATGTTGGTAGGATATTTCTACTAATCTGTGGCTAAATTTTTTTTTTTTTTTCATTATTATGTAATAGGATTGTATTGGAGCAATTGACAGAACACACATCAAAGCATATATATCTCCAGATAAGCAAGCTCGTCTAATAGGTAGAAAGGGATATGCAACTCAAAACATAATGGCCGCATGTGACTTTGATATGTGTTTCACATCTTGCTTACCAGGATGGGAAGGAAGTGCACACGATACTCGGATCTTCTTAGATGGAATTAGGAATCCTAGTTTTAATTTTCCAAAACCACAAGGAGGTAACTGTTTTATATTTGATTGCTACAATAGATGCACCACACTCACATCTTCATATTTATTTTTACATTTATAATTGCTTACTTAAATTTCATTTTGGAATTTTAAAATAGATGAGTTTTACTTGGTGGATGCTGGTTATCCAAACATGAAAGGATATCTTGCACCTTACAAAGGAGAGAGATACCATCTAGCTCAATTTGAACATGGTCAACCCCCTCAAAATGCACAAGAAAAATTCAACCATGCACATTCATCACTTAGAAGTGTAATAGAAAGAACGTTCGGGGTTTGGAAAGCAAGATGGCCGATGATAAAGGATATCCCACCAAACTACAAGTGGCCGACCCAAGTCAAACTTGTTTGTGCAACAATGGCAATTCATAATTTCATCCGACGAAGTAAGCTCCGCGATATTGCATTTGACTCTTATGATAGATTCACGGATTATGTACCTAATGAAGAGGAAGGATCTTCGTCTCAACAAGCACGCCATGGAAATGATGTTACATGTGATGACAACGAAATGGAAGTGAGGAGACATAATATTTGTATGTCAATTTGCAGACGAAATTAGAAGCTCTATAAATATCTATGAAGTTTTGTTTTTCTTGCCTTAATAGTAATTTATTATTTTTATTGCAATGACATTTTTTGTTTTCTTGTCAACTCAATATTATTACAAAAAATTAAATAAAAAAATAAATAAAAATTTGAGGTAATGAAATGTACCAAATTAGGTACTAATTAATTAACTTCCATTAATGAAATAACTTTTTCAAAATTTAAAGAGAAGAAAATGACAAAAATTACAAATTTCCTGTTCATAAGGGCAAAAATGATAATTACACAGCAAAAAGCTATTTTACAGCTTATTTACCAAACACTACTCTGCTGCTTAAATCTATAATCCCACAGCTACACCAAACAAGTTAGCAGCTTATACTCACAGCTATAAGCTATAATCTGTTAAGCTATAATCTATAATCACTTTTCCACAGCTCTACCAAACAGGGCCTCTGGTTCTCTGTCCATTAGGACTCAAATAGTTACCCTCTACCTCTTTTCACATCTACCATTAATTCAAATCCTCTAAAGGAAAGTTATGCAGTGTTTTGTAATGTAAATTATTAATTAATTCTCATAAATACTTAAGAAGACAGCTAATCGGTTGGACGGCGCTATCACGTCCCACTTCAATGATCTGAACCGTTTATTTAAAATTCTCACCAACAAATTTTGTTTTTTTTTTTGTTTTTTGAATGAATAACAGAGGAGTATGATCTAATTAGAGAGGAAGAGTGGTATTTCTTCACCCCAAGAACTAAAAAATATGTTGGCGATAACTATCCCAACAAGTCGGCTGGTAATGGATTCTGGAAGGCGACCACCGCCGATATTTCCATCTATAACAATAAAGAAACAGTGGGTAATAAGAAGGTTTTTTGTGAAAGGTTAAGAAATGCAGGGAGAGAAGGTAAAACTCATTGGTTAATGCTGTTGGACAATCTTCACTGGATTACAAATAAATAATGTTTGTGTACTTAATAACAAACAGAAGAAAAAAAGAAAGGAGAGAGATTGTTTGATTACAAAAATCAAACCAGTAAAGAAAATAAAATAAAATAATAGATTCTTATTTTGTTACAAAAACAAAATCAGAATCTGATAAAAATAAATAAACAAAACGGAAAGTAAATTAATTACTAACTTTATATATTTATTGAACAAAATGTTGATCAAGTCCAATGTTTAACACTGTGTCCTTAAGACAAATTTATCTTCTCCACGGTGCTTTCAGATTATGGACGTTAATCTCCCAGGATAAAATGATCAACTACGAATAATAGCAGCACTACAAATTATTCGCACAACGAACACACTTTGTGTTTACACTCTTTCTCACGAGAAAATAATCCAGAAAAATGCAAAGAGAGCATGTAGAATTTGGGACGAAAATTAAGTGAAAAAACCAAATGAGGGACTGCCTATTTATAGATGTAAATGTGGCTGTACAAATTTGAATCCAACATGTATGGTACCTGTTCAGACAGATAAAAACCTGTATGGTTTGAATTTAAACAGGTAAGGCACTATTTTAATAGGTACGGAACTATTTGAAATTTAAATAGATTTGATTCTGTCTGGTTTATATTGGATAGATATAGACCTGTTTGAGTGGAGGGAAAACTAGATAGATTTTCGGAATTAATTTCGAATTCTGGACAGATTTTATTTTACCAAAAAATAAAATTAAATTCAAATATTTTTTGCTCAAAAAGATAGGTATTGAGCCAGACAAGCCCAACCCAACCTCACACTCACGCAAGGCCGGCCCTGGGCTAAGGCTAGTGAGGCCTGTGCCTAGGGCTCCAAAAATTAGGCCCAAAAAAAGGGCCCCAAATTTAGTCTTACACTATATTAAAAACTTAAAATGGCTCAATTCTATTTAATTAATTTAGGCCATTTTAAAGGGGGCCTCAAAAAATCTATTTGGCCCAATTGATAAAAAGTCCAATTAAAAAACATTTATAAGTTTTAGTTGTTAGTCCAATTAAAAAAATAAAATAGTAAATATATGTATATGTATTAATCGTTAGCCTAATTTTGTGTGGCCTATTTTTTCTCTCTTTATGGCCCAATTATGTGTTTTTTAGTATTTTTTTAAAAAAAATATTTTACACAATTTTTATTTATTTATTTTGTACATATATCTAATTTAGATACACTTAAAAACTATAATATTTATATATTTTTTTAAAAAAAAAACGTTACCAAATACAAAAAATATAAAAAAAAAATACAAATTGTAAACTCAAACAATTATTTTTGAAAACTCTAAATCAAACAGAGTGATTTTTATTTTTATTTTTTTTAAATATCTAAAAAGGCCCCGAAAAATTATTTCGCCTTAGGCTCCAAGAAACTCAGGGCCGGCCCTGCACCGCGCCCAGCCCAGCCCAGTCCGGACGGCAGCGGCGGTGACGACGCGCACTTGTGTTTATTTTTGGGTCTAATGGGTCTAGCCCAATTTGCCCATAACCTCTCCCTTCTACAAACTTAGGGTGCCCCTTGGGGCCCTCCCCAAGTTACAAACCCATGCCTTATAAACCCACATAAGTTTGCCCACCAAACCAATGTGGGACAAGCTTTAACTCAGACTTTAATAGAAATTCCACCAAAACACCATTTTCATAGAGCTCACTTTGGTTTCAATTTTTCATTCACCAGATAATGGTTTTAAGCAACCAAATATACTATGTGAATCACAACGCGGCATAAAACGCGTTACCACTTAAACTCGCCAAATTTGACGTATGGGTCCCATCCAAAAATTAGACCAAAGTTGAGGAAAAATTCTGTTTTTTCCTAAAACCATTTCTAACAATCCCCCACATGAATGGAATTTGATGACAACAAAAATACAACAATATGCAGAATTTGTCGAAAGAGTATAAATCAAAAATATCTTGCATCAGGATAGATAGCTTTCAGCCTTGAACCTTCCCTAGTGATAACCTATCGGACTTATTAGCTAACCAATGGACGCGATGTCTTGAATTGTTCAGCCATTTGTGTAAGCCAAGACAATAGATTTCACACAAAATATCTTCTGACACATCGTGGTTCTCACGGTTGTGTTCATTTTGGCCTTGAATGCTCCTGGTTGTTCATGAGTGTTTTTAGAGAATTTAGCCTCTTCATTCTCATAGAACCGGCCTCAATTCAACACTCATATAGGTGATTCTTATTGTGAATCTCTTATACTCGTCTTAATTTTTATGCCTAAATCAAGATATAAGTAATCATTAAAAGCAAAGCTTATCCTTAAACCCCTATATACATGTTGCAGATACCACTCTCACTATATGAATGGGTAGGGAATTTTAATCACTTGGTGATTTCTAACGAGCCACACATAACTTAGTTATCCCTTTGAACTTAGTTCTTGGGATCTCCAGTCATATAAGTAGGGTTACCATTATGATGACTCTTAAGTAATAGGCTTTAATCCTATCCCCTTTGATGAACTGTACACTTGCTCTTTTGTCAAACCTTTTGTTAACGGATCTGCAATATTCTCTATCACTACTACAAATATAGATAAAGATCACACTTTTTTAGTGTGATGTATGTTTTTTTAATCACACCTTTTAAGTTTTATTAAAGTGTGGTCTTTGAGAGTGTGATTAAAAATGGTCATTTTTAATCACACTTTTTAAGTGTCATTAAAGAATGCTTTCATCACATCTTTAAAGTGTGATTAAAAATATTTAGATCACACCTTTTAAGTGTGATTAAAAACATTTAGATCACAATTTTTAAGTGTGATTAAAAACATTTAGATCACAGCTTTTAAGTGTGATGAAAAACATTTAGATCACAATTTTTAAGTGTGATTAAAAACATTTAGATCACACCTTTTAAGTGTGATTAATAACATTTAGATCACATCTTTTAACTGTGATTAATAACTAATAAAACCTGTAATAAAAAAAATCGACATATTTGAAGAATAATCAATAATATTTTTATACGCGCATTTCAAGAATGTAATACACACTATACTATACTTTGAATCACAACCACATATTGAATAGAATAACGTCATACATTTCATAAATGAAAATTAAATATGTTCAAAAGTATATACAAAGGAATTAAATAAAAAGTTTTAAACCATGCTTACATATATTAAAAAATAAAAAAACTTAAAAAACTAAATTCTTGAATTCTTTGACCATATTTTGCATCTCTCCAAGAATTTCTAACCTGAAAAATGAAAACAAAAATTAATTCAGAAACTGCTAAAAGCATATGAATAAACTAACTATTTGTAGAGATTGTTCTAGTCTTACAAAAGATAAAGTCCTACCGATCACACCCTTTCAAATGTCTTAAGACTTGGACAACAAGTATCATTTCTTATATCGCTGAAGGGAGGCAAAGATGAACTGAATGATGGAAAGTGGCCAGCAATCAATGAAGACAAGGTTTCCCCAGTCCTCCACAGGCAACAATTTGCTAACAGCACACAGGGTTGTCATTTGTTAAGTTCATCAGAACCTGCCACAAGGAGCATAGTATAAGTGTTGACAATCATCACATGAATCACAACCACGTCAAACAGATTCTCAAAAAAACACATTTTTAGCCACTCCATTGCAGATGCTCTCATCTTTTCTCCAACTTCTACATTTCAATATTCTATTTGACATAAGTAAAACCAATAATATAAAAAAATATTTGGAACTGATGGGCAACTTATTAATGTTGTAATTTATCAAAGATATTTTGTTACAGGAAGAATCATGCTCTCTTATTCATTTTCTATTTTTCTTCCTCGAATAAACAACACACAATCAAATCCTAAAATCAATCAAGTTTCAGAGCAAAGCACACATCCTTGGGAATCAATTCAGAACAAGGTGGCTTAATGACAGCTGTTAATGTCATCAACTACATGTAAAACGATAAAATTTGTATGCTATGTTGCCTGTTTTCTTTATGTTGAAGTTCACACCAGTCACTATTGTTTATCTATTGTTTTGAATCCTTTCTTTTGCATATGAAGTTTATGCTATTAGTGGTGGTGGTGGTGGTGGTGGTGGTGGTTAAGTTTCTATTTTCCTATATACTTGTGTTACTCATTTTACTGTTGTTACTTATCAAAGAAAAAATTACTATAATAATTTTTTGCAATAATTAGGCACCTTGGTATTAACAGGCCTTATTAACTCAAATTACTTAATACACTTTATGGGTAAATATCTAATTACACATGTTAGACAAATACAGATTTGAGACAAATGATGAGTCATAAATACATTTTTATGAAAATTTTCGGTATTCATAAAACAACTGAATAACATTAAATTGGGCATGGTTAAGTTTGAAGACATTAGGTTATGGTGTGCCAATATCAAAAAGGAATAAAGCCTTCCATCCCAAAGCACATTCCATCCTCCTATCACTAATTTCAATAAGAACAATGATACATAAACATAGTTTTTATATGATTCTCATAAATTCAAAAATATCATTCATTTTCAAATCATTTTCCTTTCACTAATATTAGGAAAAGTTGAGAAAGAGCTAACCTTTGGCTAAATCCACAGGCATCAGCAGCAGCAAAGAACCATTGAAAAAGTGCATTAGTAAAACTACCACAAAAGGAATAGAATAGCATCATTACTTGTTTCCTGCATCCAAATTAATTAACTCATTAGCTCCCAAAAAAATTTTAAAAAATAAATAAACAAGATGCTAATTCTAATAATTTTCCCCCACCAGCCCTCACAACTTAAAATTTTAAAAAAAGATAAAAGTAAAAGGAAAAATTGTAGATCAAGAATATGAATAAACCTAAATGTTAGAAGTCAATTGTTTTTGTTAGAAAAAGTGTGGTATAAATATTTCTTCTCTTTTTTCCTACATTATCCATAGAAGGGTCAAAGTATTCATTGGGTGTACTCGACTAATCTCAAGACTCACGCAAAGCATTTCCTTCCATGCGAGTCAAGAAAATCTTTGACTATGCTCACAGGCATAGTCCCTGAGCAATTGATAGCACTCAATGGGAGGAGAAGTTATGTGGTGGTCTTGGGGCATGGCTAGGTAGTGTCTAGGAATATTGTGATTGGTAGAATGAATGGAGCCTATAATTTGGTGTTTGGTAATAGGAGAACAACGAGGGATATGACATTTGATAATTGGTAGGAATATTACCATGTGATGCTCCAAGACTATCTAATAATTTTTTCAATGGGAGTTGAATCTCAAACTTAATGCTTCATGAGGCACTAAGGGCCAAGTGGTAAGTAATATCAGTTTTTGTTCTAAATAGTTACATTGTGTGGTAAATAATATCAATTTTAGTTTTAAATAGATACATTAAATAAGATTAGGGTAAGAGATAGTATTAATTACTTGGCTAGTTTGGCTCCTTTAGGAGTGTGAAAACTGTTGATGAGGTAGGCAGTTGCAGTTCCACTAGGGTATGTTAACTTGTACTTGAGTATCATCATCTGAGGAGAGGAAAAAACAATTCAAAAAAAATTACAAATTAAAAAGCTTTTCAATAAAATATATTATTAAAATTAAAATTGGTTTGTTGTAATAATCTATTATCATTATACCTTTCTAAGTGGGACAATTGAAAAGAGACCAACAAAGCTGACAAGAAAGAGAAAACCAATCATCCAACCCAAAGATAGATTCTTCACATTGATTGGGTTGCTTGCTTCATCTGTTTGAGCTGCAATACGTCCACTCATTCCTAGTAGATAACTTGCAGTCCCACCTGATATATATCCAAAAATTATTAGCAAAAACAAAAACAAAACAATGTTCTGTAGCAAATATGGGTGAAGTAAAACAAACCATTTAAAGATTATTAGGCCTACTGTCAAGGTCATATGTGGGCCAATGAGTGTAGTAGCATAGAAATCAAATATAGAATCAGGCATAGAAAATATATGGACGAGCAAGATATTACAAGATTGATTGGTGAAATCTATTTTTAAATTGCTGGACAAGTATTTTTTCCTGTCCATGTCCGTGTCCGTGTCCGTGTCGTGTCCCGTGTCCGTGTCCGTGTCCGTGTCCGTGCAACATAGATCAGAATAGAAGATGTTAATCATTCTATATTCAAGTTTTCTTTTTTCCTCAAATTAAAATCATTCAAGTTGTTCATGAACCTTTCAAAGTAGAGAAGTTTTGGACATGCTAGAAGCAATGAATGGAATGGCTTTAATCTTATCATAATAAAATAATGGACAACAATTTTCTCAAAAAAATAAAAATAAATAAATAAATAAATAAATAGTATCCTATGTTCAATCTACAATCTGGAAGGATATACTAGCAGTGGTAGTTTCTAAACCTGATCTTCATAATTTCTATGTTAGCAATACTCACATATTGATTGGGAATATGGGGCTAGGACTCTGTTCTGGGAGGATAGGTGGATTAGGGCTAGTTGTTTAAAGGAAGTGTTCCCTAGACTTTTTAGAATTTGACTTGATAGGTAGAGATCTGTTAAGGAAGTCCTTGAACTCAAAAGGGTTTGTTAGAGTGGGATGAGGGGGTTTACAAGAGAGCTGAAAGATTGGGAAAAAGAACAGGTTGCTAGACTTGTTAATCTGATAACCAATGCCTATGCTCTTAGAGATGATAAGGATGACGATTTAAGGTGGATGGCAGAAAATTCTGGGTGCTTCAGTGTATTCTCAATGTACATATGGTGTGAAAACAATATACAACCAAATGATTTTGGAGTTATTGCCAACATGATAGGGCATAATGTATCCCCTCCTAGAGCTAAATCCTTTGTGTGGTTAGCTTGGAAGCAGAAGCTCAAAACTGTCACTTTTTTACAAAAGATTGGTGTGATTCAAGGCAATGCTAACAACCTATGAGTGTTTTGTAAAACAGATGCGGAGTAGGTTAATCATGTTATCATTTATCAATCATTATCATTACAATAACTTTGTGATCGAAAAAAAAAAAGAAAAAAAATAAAAGATGAATCAAATTTCATAATTATCCAATCCTGCTGCTCCTTAAAATAAATAAATAAATAAATAAATAAAATACACAAAACAAAACAATAAACACATCTAACCAAATCAAAAGAATAAAAATAATTTGTAAAGAAATACTCTTTTTTTTAGTTATTATAGAGGGCAAGAGCGAGACAGAGACAGAGACCTGAGTCTCTTTCAGTTGGTCCCCAGTTGCACCACTCCTTAAGAGTCTTTCACTGCCAGCCAGATCAATGAGGTTCAACACACCCTGTACTTGTTGCTCGGTGTTCTAACAAGTGAAGTAAATCAGCATATGGAATGTGCATATTAGAGGGAAATGAAATTTTCTATGGAAACAAACAAAATTCAGAAGTGTACCTCATTTACTCCAGATATTCGCAAGGTAAAAACAAATTGACTTTTGGATGAGTGCTCATTCATTTGTGTCTTGCTAACAGACCTGGAAAAAAAACAAAAACCGCCCTAATTTCTTATTTACTGGTCAAAAAAACCCCATTTCACAAAATCTGATTCCTGTAAGTGGGCCTTAAAAAACAAAAATAATGAAAAAGATGGAAGCTAAATTGAAGCCTTATATTGGACAGAGTAAGGAAAATATTCAAATGTATGGTTGCATTAGTAATCAGTCAAAATATCCAAAACAGCTTTATGTTAAACTTCATAGAAAATTTTGAATCCTTTTTTTCCCCTAAATTTCATTGCATCTAACACTTCACCGTCATTCGTTTGTATGCAAAGAAAGGTTGTTAAATTAATATCTAACATGCATGAAAACAGGAAACGAGAACACTTGCATGCACAACTGTCAAAAATAGTAAGAATAGCTCTCAAATTCAAGGTGCTAACAACACAAGCAGGGTTTTTTATAAACCACAAAGGGGACAATGAAAAGAAAAGAAATTGACAACTTGAAAGCCATTGTGGCATTTTATCAAACACTTAGTAGACCCATAATCAGAAGCATGAGACTTCACTGTTTGTAGAATCACCAACAATTCATTCACTTCAATGATTATATTGGGCAGAATATGAGTATCATAATCAGAATACAGAACATGTTATTCATTCTATTTTCTATATTTTTTTCCCAAATTAAAATCATTCAAGTTGTTCATGGAACCCTTTGAAGTAGAGAAGTTTTGGAGATGTTAGAAGTAACGAATGGAATGACTTTAATCTCATCTTACCAATGAATTCCATTTAGGCAAACACATCCGAAGATAGAGTGAGGGTAGAGAATGAGAAACCCACAGACCTGAAGAGAGAGAGAGTAGAGAGAGAGAAAGAGAACGGAGATAACAAACTGACCTGGAACTCACAGTGGTGCTGTAGCTTGATGTCGGTGGAGAATGAACTCACGATGTGGAGGATGAACCGTCCTCACGGTGAAGAATGAACTCACGGTGGTGGATGAACCGTCCTCAAGGTGGAGGATGAACTCACGGTGTTCTCTGCTACAGGTTTGTGAAAGAACTATAGATAGACTAGGGCACAAAGTTCTAATCAAGGAGTTGAACAATTTTTTGGGACTGAAATTTTGATATTATTCCATTTAGGCGCTAAATCAGAATTTTTTGGGCGCTGTAATTTTGTTTGACTTATGGGTTGTTTGGGACGACCTAAATAAGTGTATTTTTTATTTTTTTATAAAAGATGTACAGAAAAATAGAGAGATGATGTAATGAAAAAAGATAAAAAGATGAATTATTTGAGGTATGCCAAACTTAGCCTTGGTAGCGGTTTAGTGTAAACGTAACTAAAAAATATTATGTAGCAGCGCCTTAAAAAAAATGTCACTAAGGCCCCGTTTGTTTTGGGAGATAGAATGGAGGGGATTGATAGTGAGGGGATTAATAGTGAAGGGATTGTTAGTGAGGGGATTGATAGTAAGGGGATTAATAGTGAGGAATTCTTAAATTATTTTTATATAAAATAATAAAATAAATAAAAAATATAAAAAATTAAACATTATATTTAGAAAAAAATTCTCAATATATAAAAAAAAAAATTCTAATCCACTCACTATTTTTCTAATACCATCTCTACCTCCTCTTTACCAATCCCCCTTCCAAGGGGACTATTAATACCAAGGGACTAATAGTCCCCTCCCTATCTCTCAAAACAAACACCCCATTAGTAATACCAAGGGATTGATAATCTCAATCCCCTCCCTATAACTCCAAACAAACGGGGCCTAAAGGCTTTATTTTTAACCGAGGTCAACAACTGTCACAATAGTCAATTTGTAGCAGCATTTTTTGTGACCACTACAATAAAAAACGCTACTAAAAATTGATTTTCTTGTAGTGCTAGAGAGAGAAGCAGCAACGGTGAGAGGAGAAGCAACGCTGGAAAGGCCAACGACGCCGACTAGCAAGAGCAGCGGGGGCGGCGATCAGCAAGGAAAGGAGGAGGAGCAAGAAGGGAGATGGAGAGGCGTGTTGATTAGTGGCCATCGACGACAGAGACGAAATGTAGAGCCGCAAGAAACCCTAGAAAGAAATTGCCAAGCTCTTTCTCTCTTTACCAAAGCAATTTCATGAGCTTATATAGAATATGGGAATAATTATTTAATATAAAAATTAAATTGAAAAATTATATATAATCACACCAAACTGTGATGAAAATAAATATATATAATCACACTTATTTAAAATATGTGATTGAAAAAAAATAAGGTGAATTACACTAACAGTCCCTATAGTTTAGGGCTTGTGTCATTTTGGTCCCTGACTTTTCAATTGTGACACATTTGACTCTGAATTTTGAATTTTGTTCCAAATAAGGACAATTGAATATACTATTGGATTTTTCAAGGGCAAAATTGTCAATTTGATAAAATATAAATTAATTTGACAAAAATAAATGTTAAAAAAATATTTATGAATTTTTAAAAATTATTTCTACCTACTAAAGATAAAATTATATAAAATTGATAAATCTTTAGAAATTTATTTTTTTTTTTTACCAAATTAATTTTTATTATATATTTGGATGATGATCATGTAAAATTAATTTTTTTAAATTAATCATGTAATTTTTATTAATTTTTATCAATTTTACATAATTTTATTTTTGGTGGGTGGAAATAATTTTAAAATATTTTTTTGACATTTATTTTTATCAAATTAGTTTATATTTTATCAAATTGACGATTTTACCCTTAAAATTAAGCAATGGTATGTTAATTGTCCTTATTTGGAACAAGATTCAAAATTCAGAGTCAAATGTGTCACAATTGAAAAGTCAGGGACTAAAATGACACAAGCCCTAAACTATAGGGACTATTAGTGTAATTTGCCCAAAAAAATATTATCTCACACATTAAATTAAGTATGATTAAAAAATCATTTTAATTTTTTTAATCACATTTCTAATAAAAGTGAGATATTTTTAATTCTTCTTATATGATCTTTAATCACATGTTAATTAGAATGTGTGATTAAAAAATATAAATACAATCACACTTAATTGAAAAGTGACATAAAAAATAAATACTATCACACTTAATCAAATCAAGTGTGATTAAAATATCAATCTAATTTTTTTTATCACACTTCTAATAAAAGGGAGATATTTTCATTTGTTAAAGTGCGATCTAATCACACTCATTTAAAAAGTGTGATTAAAAAGTAGTAGTGTATATATAATCACACTTTAATTAGAAGGTGTGATTAAAAAAATATATAAATAATCACACTTTAATTAAAATGTGTGATTAAAATATATATATAAATAATCACACTTATTTAAAAAGTGTGATTAAAAAGTAATAGTGTATATATAATCACACTTTAATTAGAATGTGTGATTAAAGATATATATATAAATAATCACACTTTAATTAGAATGTGTGATTAAAAATATATATATATATATATAATCACACTCATTTAAAAAGTGTGATTAAAAAGTAGTAGGGTATATATAATCACACTTTAATTAGAAGGTGTGATTAGAAAATATATAAATAATCACACTTTAATTAGAATGTGTGATTAAAATATATATAAATAATCACACTTATTTAAAAAGTGTGATTAAAAAGTAATAGTGTGCACTTTTAATTAGAATGTGTGATTAAAAATATATATAAATAATCACACTTTAATTAGAATGTGTGATTAAAAAATATATATATAATCACACTCATTTAAAAAGTGTGATTAAAAAGTAGTAGTGTATATATAATCACACTTTAATTAGAAAGTGTGATTAAAAAGTATATAAATAATCACACTTTAATTAGAATGTGTGATTAAAATATATATATATAATCACACTTATTTAAAAAGTGTGATTAAAAAGTAATAGTATATATGTAATCACACTTTAATTAGAAGGTGTGATTAAAAAAATGTATATTTAATCACACTTAATTGAAAAGTAACATAAAATAAATATGATCACACTCAATCAAATTAAGTGTGATTAAAATATCAATCTAATTTTTTTTATCACACTTTCAATAAAAGTGAGATATTTTTTTTTATCAAAGTGTGATCTTTAACTATTTTTGTAGTAGTGTATAGATTTTATATAATCTATTAAGATTATTCCATTTAAGAGAAATTGCCTTATAGTATTATGTCGACGACAAATATGTCGTGATTTACCATTGTACTTATGATTATGTGCCCTACCTATTGCAGATTGACTAACACAATGAATGCAAATAGCTAGTACATGTTTTGGCTATACTGGAATGTCTTCTAAGAAGTGGCGAAGCCATTCTGCTTCTTCTCCTGCTTTATCTAAAGCAATGAATTCAGATTCTATTGTGAATCGTGCGATACATGTTTGTTTTGTGGATTTCCAAAAAACAACAGCGCCTCCCAAAGTAAAAACATATACACTAGTGGATTTTGAATCTTTAGTATCCGATATCCAATTTGCATCACAATAGCCTTTGAGTACTGCTGGATATCGAGTAAAGTTCAAACCATGATCACGGGTAAATCTTAGATATCTAAGAACCCGAATGATTGCTTTTCTAATGGTCTTCTCTGGGGTTACTAGTGTACCTACTCAATTTACTGACAGCATAAGCTATATCAAGACGAGTGCAATTCATTAGGTACATTAGGCTTCTAATGATTTGGGAGTATTTTAGCTGAGACACCGCATCATTTTTATTTTTTGATAAATAAATACTGATGTCTACAGGTGTTCTTGCTATATTCATATCATCCTTGATATATTTACCAAGAATTTTCTCAATATAATATGATTGAGATAATGCATATCTATCAGATGTTTTAGTAATTTTCATTCCTAATATTACATCTGCGACCCCATATCTTTCGTATCAAATCTTTTGTTTAGCATTTGTTTAGTTGATTTGATCATGTTTTGACTGCTTCCAATGATAAGCATGTCATCTACATAAAGACAAACGATGACATAACCTTTGTTAGTGTTTTTAACATAGACATACTTGTCACATTCGTTATCTTAAACCCATTAGTAAGCATAGCATGATCAAATTTTTCATGTCATTGCTTAGAAACTTGTTTTAATCCATAAAGAAATTTTACAAGCCGACAAACTTTCTTTTCTTACCTTGGCACTACAATCCCTTCGAGTTGCTCCATATAGATCTCTTCATTTAGATCACCTTTTAAGAAAGTTGTCTTAATTTGTACAACGTTGCTATAGCAATAAGCATGCGGATGGATATTATTCTTGTCACAGGGGAATATGTGTCAAAATAGTCCAGACCTTCCTTTTGTCTGTAACCTTTTACTACAAGTTTTGCTTTATACTTGTCTATTGAACTATCTGCTTTCATTTTTCTCTTGAATATCCATTTATATCCAAGAGGTTTAAAACCGGCTGGAAGATCCACCAATTCCCAAGTATGATTTTGCATAATGAATTTAATTTCATTATTGACAGCCTCTTTCCACAAAGGTGCTTCAAGACCTGTCATTGCTTCCTTAAAGCTTTGAGGTTCATTTTCTAACAGGTATGTCAGAAAATCTAGACCAAAGGATTTTGATGTTCTCACTCTCTTACTTCGTCTTGGTTTATCATCAATAAAATCCTGTTGGTTGAGACCATTACAATCTCTTGTGTTTGATTGTCATTAGTCTCTTGACTTTGTGTACAATCATAAATTCTTTTCTGTGAGCTTAATTCCTGCCCTTTCTTATAAGGAAAGACGTGTTCAAAAAACACAACATTCCTTGACTCTATAATAGTGTTCACATTTATATCAGGTATTTTTAATTTATAAGTCAGAAACTGATATGCACTACTATTCTGAGCATAACCAATAAACACACAATCCACTGTTTTTGGTCCTATCTTAGTCTTTTCGGAACAGGAGCTTCAACTTTTGACAAACACCCCCACACTTTTAAGTATTTGTAGGAAGGTGGTCGACCTTTCTACAATTCATAAGGAGTGTTGTTGATTTTCTTGTGGGGTATTCTGTTAAGAACATAATTAGCAGACAATATTGCTTCCCCCCACAAGTTCTGTGGTAAGCCTGAACTTAGTAACACGGCATTCATCATTTCTTTAAGAGTTATATTCTTCATTTCAGCAATTCCATTTTGTTGTGAAGAATAGGGTGCTGTAATTTGGTAAATAATGCCATGTTGTACACAAAATTCATTTAAAGGTGCATCATATTCATCACTCCTATCACTTCTAACCATTTTAATAGTTTTACCAAGTTGATTTTCAACTTCAGTTTTGTAGAGTTTAAACATTTCTAAGACTTCATCTTTACTTTTAAGTAAATATACATAATAATATCTTGTGCAATCATCGATAAATGTTATGAAATACTTTTTGCCTCCTCTAGTTTGAACAAATTTAAGATCACATACATCAGTATGAATTAATTCTAGAGGTTCGGTTTTTCTTTCAACCGATTTAAATGGAGCCTTAGTTAGTTTCGCTTCTACACAAATCTCACATTTGTAATCATGATCAATTTCAAATTTTGGTATATAATCCAAACCAATTAATCTACACAAAGCATCAGAATTTACATGTCCTAATCTACCATACCATAAATTTGACTCAAGAATATAAGCAAAAGATGTGTTATTCTTATTGATAACAAGTTTTGGTACAACTGTCATTACATTCAACTTGAAGAGACCATCACTCATGTATCCCTTACGAACATACATACCATTTTTTATTAATGCAAATTTATCAGACTCAAATACAAGCCTAAAATCATTTTTACTTAACAAAGAATCAGAAACTAAATTTTTCCGGATGTCTGGTACATGCAGTACGTTGTTGAGGGTAAGTTCCTTCTCTGATGTCATCTTCAAGATCACCTTTCATTGTCCAGCCACAGCAGAAGTAGAAGAATTTCCCATGAAAAGTTGTTCACCATTTGTAGCCTCATTGTAAATAGTGAACATCTTCTTGTTCTCACAAATGTGATGAGTTGCCCCAGTGTCAACCCACCATTTCTTGGAACTTCCAACCAAATTAGCCTCAGGCACCACAGCAGAGAGATTGATGTCATTTACCCCGTCAGAGATGTAATCTAATTCTGTTACATTGGCTTGATTGGTGGTCTTCTTGTTTGTACTTTTGCTATCCTTCTTAGGGTGGCGGCAATCAAAAACTTGATGTCCGGTCTTGCCACAGTTATAGCATTTACCTTTGAAATTTTTATTACCATTGTTGTCGCCTTGTTTACGACCATCTCCTGCAAACTTCCTCTTTTTGTTATGTGATTTGTGCACTTGTTCAACCACATTAGCCTTGGACTCAATCGAATTTTTACCATTCCTCTTTTCAGCCTTACGGTTATCTTCCTCAATTCTTAGTCTTACAATCAATTCATCCATGGCCATCTTCTTGCGTTTATGTTTTAAATAATTTTTGAAATCTTTCCAAGCCGGTAGTAATTTTTCCACTAACGCAGCGACTTGGAAAGACTCGCTCCGAGACATACCCTCTGCATGAATATCATGCAAATTTAATTAAAAATTTTGAACTTGAGAATTTACCGTTTAGGAGTCTACCATAACGAAATCTAGAAATTTACCGACAACAATTTTTTTTGTGCCGGCATCCTCTGTCTTGTATTTTTTTCTTCAAAGAATCCCACAATTCTTTTATTGTTTTCAGAGCGCTGTAAACATTATACAGCATGTTGTCAAGGTCATTGAGGATGTAGTTTCTACACAGAAAATCAGAATGTTTCCAAACTTCTACGGCAGCAACAACTTGCTGATCACTTTCACATTCTTTCAGTACTGGAGCCTCTTCATGGAGAAACCGGGCCAGATTTAGAGTTGTAAGATAGAACAACATTTTTTGCTGCCATCTCTTAAACTCAGTGTCATTAAATTTTTCTGATTTTTCTCCATGATTTATTGGAACTTGAACATAGTTCTGGATAGGGACCGGAGTCGTTGTAACAATTAGATTTGAAGTACTACTTTCAGCAGTCATAATATCTTATTACAAAAATCAGAAAAATTAAAACACAAATTAATTTTCTAGTTACTCAAACCAGAAAATAAATTATAACACAAAATAATTTTATTTTTCTAGTTACTAAGATTAGAAAAATAAAATACCACAATAGCTTTCTGTATCACAAATTAATATTCTGAAATTGTTAATGACACCAATATATTACTACTAGTTGTCAAAAAAAATAAATAGTATATTACTACTATTTGTCAAACAGTATATTACTATTATTTGTATTTTCCAACCAGAATATCACTTTGTGAAAGCACAGAAAAATAAATACAATAAAGACACCAAAAATAATTTGTCTTAAGATTGTTGGACAATTTTCACTGTATTACGAATAAATAATGTTTGTGTACTTAACAACAAACAAAAGAAATAAAGAAATGAGAGAAACTGTTTGATTACAAAAATCAAACTAGTAAAGAAAATAAAATAAATTAATAGATTCTTATTTTGTTACAAAAACAAAATCAGAATTTGATAAAAATAAATAAACAAAGCAGAAAGTAAATTAATTACTAACCTTATGTATTTATTGAACAAAATTCTGATCAAGTCTAGTATTTAACACTGTGTCTTTAACACAGATTCGTCCTCTCCACGGTGCTTTCAGATTATGGATGTCTATCTTCCAGGATAAAATGATCAACTACGAATAATAGCAGCACTACAAATTATTCGCACAACAAACACACTTTGTGTTTACACTCTTTCTCACAGGAAAATAATGCAGCAAAATGCAGAAAGAGTAGGCAGAATTTGGGATGAAAATTAAATGAAAAAACCAAATGAGGGACTGCCTATTTATAGATGTAAAGGTGGTTGTACAGATTTGAATCCAACAGGTATGGTACCTGTTCAGGCAGATAAAAACCTGTATGGTTTGAATTTCAACAGGTAAGGCACTGTTTCAATAGGTACGGAACTGTTTGAAATTTAAACAGATTTGAATCTGTCCGGTTTATATTCGCACAACGAACACACTTTGTGTTTACACTCTTTCTCACAAGAAAATAATGTAGCAAAATGCAGAAGGAGTAGGCAGAATTTAGAACGAAAATTAAGTGAAAAAACCAAATGAGGGACTGTTTATTTATAAATGTAAAGGTGGTTGTACAGATTTGAATCCAACAGGTATGGTACCTATTCAGACAGATAAAAACCTGTATGGTTTGAATTTGAACAGGTAAGGCACTGTTTCAATATGTACGGAACTGTTTGAAATTTGAACAGATTTGAATATGTTCGGTTTATATTGGACAAATATAGACCTGTTTGGGTAGAGGGAAAACTGGACAAATTTTCGGAATTAATTTCGAATTCTGGACAGATTTTATCGTACCAAAAAATAAAATTAAATTTAAATATATTTTTGCCCAAAAAGATAGGTATTGGGCTAGACAAGCCCAACCCGTCCACCCGAATGGCGGCGGCCGCGCTCGTGCATTTATTTTAGGATCCAATGGGTCTAGCCCATACCTGCTCTCTTCTACAATCGTAGGGTGTCCCTTGGGGCCCTTCCCAAGTTACAAACCCATGCCTTATAAGCCCACATAAATTTGCCCACCAAACCAATATGAGACAGGTTTTAACTCAAACCTTAATAGAAATTCTACAAAAATACCATTTCCTTGGAACTCACTTTGGTTTCAATTTCTCATTCACTCGTTAATGGTTTTGAGCAACTAAATATATATACTATGTGAATCACAACGCGGCATTGAATGTGTTACCACTTAGACCTGCCAACTTTGGCGCATGGGTCCCACCTAAAAATTAGACCAAAGTTGAGAAAAAATTCTGTTTTTTCCCAAAACCATTTCTAACAAATGCATGAATATAGACTTCACAAGGAGATTGACATGAAGGTAACTCACCAATTCTCTTTATAAATTTATTACACATCATCACGTTAAATAACAATATCAAAAAACAAATTGATATTGATGATAAAGGATACATTCCGATATTTTTAAATTTATATAAAAAAAAATAAAAAATAAAACTTGCATAGTAATATGAATCATATATTGGACAAAATTAAGTAATATACTGAACACATCTTAGGTGGTGAATTGTGGTTTGGTAAACTCCTTTCTTTTTGCTTCATTGCATGCATGTTGATGTATCCTAGTAATTTATCAGATTCATTTTTTTTAAGAAACTTATTTACCAAATATAAGTAGATTACTGTTTTTCAAACTCAAGTTATTTCACAAAGTTAGTGTTTCAAAGTTTGATTTCAATTATTTTTCACAATAAATTAATTAAAATTGTGTTTACGAAAGAAAATATTTATTTTTTCAGAATCTTTGTACATTGTTTTTCGTTTGAATAATATGGTGGTGGAGGGGCTCACTGATTGAGTGATTAAAACATGAATTATTGTTTGATTTTTAGTTTTTAATCTATATTTTTTTATTTTTGGTTAATTTTTTAGATGTATCTAATTTAAATGTACTTAAAAAAAATATATTTGTGAAGAAATTTTTTAAAAAATCAATAAATACAAAAAAAAATGTAATGAATTTTTGTATTTTTTAGCATTTAGTGAATTTTTTTAAAAAAATTTTATAATAATTTTATACTGTTTAATTGTATTTAGATTAAGTGGGTCTAAAAAATAAAAATATTAGTTAAATTATTTAACAATTTTACTTAAAAATTAAAAGAAATACAAACTAAAAACTCAAAAATTATTTTCGAAAACTCCAAAACCAAACAAAATGGAGATTATGTATTTGAATACGAGGGGATACACTCTGTTCAATTAACACCGAAGGTTAGAAGTATTCGACACATACCTGACATCCACACACCACCACCTCAGTAATCCTTGGATAATTTGTTTTGCTCCATTGCGTTCATGCTTATAAAAATATTCTCAAATTTTCTATATTAACTCTTGTTTATAATATTCCTACAGTTGGGTGATTGGGTTCTTTGTAAAATTTACTACAATCATAGACATAGACCACATCAAGATGGTGATCATCATCAAGAACAGCAAGGTGGTGAAGTAATTGTTAAGAAAAATCGATGTGATTCCCCACAAGTAAATTAATCAATGGGAACAAAAATTAATGCGGAAAAATTAAATCAAAGGCAACACAAGAATTTTACGTGGTTCCCTCAATGTGAGGTACGTCCACGGGATCGAAATCCGATTCCACTATCAACGAAATAAGTTCCAAACGATTACAAACGAGACACTAATGGTCTCACAAAACCACCCTTAGGTGAATTCCAAATAATCACAAATAAACAAGAGGAAAGACCTCACCAAATAGATGAACCAAAATCTTCAGAATCAGAGTTAAAGAAGACCCAAAATAATTAACCCAAATCAACCGAAGCAGAACAACAAGCCGAAGATCCACTGTCCACCCCAAACCAAAAATCACCAAAGCTTGTTTGACCAAGTCAAACAAGAGCAAACAAGAGCAACCAACAACACCAATTAAATTTTCAATTCTCTAAGCCACTGTTGCCTTTTCACCAAGCCACCACGCTGCCTCTATTTTTCTTGGGAAAAACACCACCCCTAATATATTGAATTTAGGGTTTTTAATCAAACTTTAGTTGTTTCCAAATTTGATTGGGTCTCCACAAATTAAATATAATATATAAAAATATATTATAATTAATACTAAACCAAATTAAACTCTTTTTCCAAAACCAATTGGGTCCCACACTCCAATAAGGAGGTATACCCAACAATTCCCCTACCACCGACTTAGGTGGAGACATCAACCATACCCGCCAAAGTTCGACACTTTAAATGTTTGTCCCTCGACAAAGTCTTTGTCAACATATCCGAGATATTATCATCTGTGTGAACCTTTTCGAGTTGCAACACTTTCGAATTTAACACATCACGAATCCAATGGTATCTCACATCAATGTGTTTCGATCTCGAATGAAAAGTAAAATTTTTACTCAAGTGAATAGTACTTTGACTATCACAATAAAGCACATACTTTTTTTGCTTCAAACCCAACTTTTGCAAAAATTTCTTCAACCATAACTCTTCTTTACAAGCTTCTGTAATGGCAATAAATTCAGCTTCGGTAGTTGAGAGAGCAACACATTTTTGTAATTTAGATTGCCATGCCACAGCTCCCCCTGCAAAAGTCATCAAATACCCCAAAGTAGATTTCCTAGAATCAACATCACCAGCCATGTCAGAATCTGTAACCCATCAAGCATCGGCTTATCATCTCCAAAACACAAACACACCTTCGAAGTCCTCGAAGATATCTTAGAATCCATTTTACCGCTGCCCAATGTTCTTTACCCGGATTAGAGAGAAACTGACTCACCACACCAACGGCGTGAGCAATATCCGGCCTTGTACAAACCATGGCGTACATCAATGAACCAACTGCTGAAGCATAAGGAACTTTCAACATCTCTTCTTTGTCTTTCTCACTTGTAGGACATTGATTCGAACTAAGTTTGAAGTGACCCGCAAGTGGACAACCAACCGGCTTTGCTTTATCCATGTTGAACCTCTCAAGAACTTTCTCAATGTAGCTTCTCTTGAGACAACCAAATCAGTCCCTCTTTGCGATCACGAACAATTTTCATACCAAGTATTTGCTTTGCCGGTCCCAAATTTTTCATAGCAAAAGACTTGCTCAACTCCAATTTCAACCTGTTAATCATGGTAGAATCTTGACCCACAATTAACATGTCATCAACATAAAGCAAAAGAATAATAAATTTTCCATCCGGAAAATTTTTCACAAACCACAATGGTCCGAAGTGGTTTTAGAGAAACCATTATTCATCATGAAAGAGTCAAATTTTTTGTACCATTGCCGTGGAGCTTGCTTGAGGCCATACAAACTTTTCTTCAATTTGCAAACAAATTTTTCTTTCCCTTTCTCTACAAAACCTTCTGGTTGCTCCATGTAAATTTCTTCTTCAAGATTACCATGAAGAAATGCGGTCTTTACATCAAGTTGCTCAACTTCAAGGTTCATACTTGCAGCCATGCAAAGTACAACCCGAATAGAAGACATCTTTACAACTGGTGAGAAAATCTCGTCAAAGTCAATACCTTTCTTTTGCCCAAAGCCTTTCACAACAAGACGTGCCTTGTACCTCAAATTCTTGCCATCATTCTTCAATTTGAAAACCCACTTATTTTTCAGAATTTTCCTCCCTTTAGGCAACTTCACTAAATCATAAGTCTGGTTTTCAAGTAAGGAATTCATTTCCTCTTCCATAGCCTTTTTCCAATCATCTTTCTTTGCATGCTCAATTGCTTCTTGGTAGCTCTCCGGCTCCCCTTGATCGGAAATCAACACAAATTCATTGGGAGGATACTTTCTTGAAGGTTGTCGATCCCTTGTAGATTTTCTTAACTCAAGTTGTGGTGGCGGTTCTTGAGTTGGATGCTCTTCCTCAATTTCTAACTCAACTTCATTAGGATTAGCATCATCCTCCACTTCTTCAATAGGTGGCTGCACATCTCCCCCATTTTCATCATCAACTGAAGATGAAGGAGATGGATCCATATCAATGAAATCACTAGTTTTTGGCTCCGGTTGATCACCTTTGCCAAAGTCTTCAATTGTTTGGTCTTCAAGAAACACAACATCACGACTTCGAATGACTTTCTTGTCGACCGGATCCTACAATCTATACCCTAATTCATCACGCCTATAGCCAAGAAAAATACATTGTCTTGACTTACTATCAAGCTTGGACCTCTCATCCTTTGGAATGTGAACAAAAGCTCGGCAACCAAATACTCTCAAGTGCTCATAAGACACATCTTTGCCAGTCCAAACTCTTTCAGGAACATCACATTCAAAGGATAGCAAGGAGATAAATTGATCACGTCAACCGCTATACTCATTGCCTCACCCCAAAAGGTTCTTGGCAATTTAGCTTGTGAAAGCAAACACCTTGTTCTTTCTACAATGGTGCGGTTCATCCTCTCGGCAACGCCATTTTGTTGAGGAGTCTTCTTAACTGTCTTTTGGTGCCGAATACCTTGGCTGCGACAATACTCATCAAATGGCCCAATGTATTCACCACCATTGTCCGTTCGGATGCACTTCAATTTCTGTCCTGTTTCTCTTTCAACCATGGCCTGAAAATGCTTAAATACTTCTAGAACTTGATCTTTAGTTTTTAGTAGATAAGCCCAAACTTTCCTTGAATAATCATCAATGAAAGTAACAAAATAAAGTGCACCACCATGTGTTCTAACTTTTAAAGGACCACAAACATCCGAATGAATCAACTCCAAAACATTTTCTTTTCTAGAAGCAACATTTTTATGAAAAGAAACTCTATGTTGTTTACCCGCCAAACAATGAACACAAGTTTTAAGATGTGTACCTTTCAAACCAGGTAGAAGCTCTTTCTTGAACAAAACTTGCAGCCCCTTTTCACTCATATGGCCAAGTCGCTTGTGCCACAATTCGGTAGAAGTATCATCTTCAAGTGCATTGACAACACCTTTACAAATTTTTCCTTGCATCGAATAAAGTGTATGAGTCTTCTTGCACTTAGCCACCACCAAAGAACCTTTGTGAGCTTCCATATTCCATCACCAAATTTGTTGTTGAAGCCTTCATCATCTAGCTTCCCAGTAGAGATCAAATTGAGGCGAATGTCGGGAACATGCCTCACATCTTTAAGCAACAATTTGCAGCCCAAATTTGTTTCCAAGCAAACATCACCCATGCCGATAATCTTGGACAAACCTTCATTACCCATTCGAACAGAACCATAATCTCCTGCAATGTAGGTAATGAAGAAATCAACTTGAGAAGTCACATGAAAAGAAGTACCAGAATCAATCACCCAACTGCTCTCTTGGCCCACAAAATTGATACAATCATCTTCACAAACGACCATGAGATCATCGGTAGTAACTGTCGTTGTGTCTTCTTGCTTCTTATCCACACTTTTGTCACGCCTTTTCTCCTTATTCTTGAGCTTTCGGCATTCCCGCTTCATGTGCCCTTTCTCATGGCAATAATAACACTCAACATCTTTCTTTGAAAAAGAACCATCTCTTGACTTGTCACGGCTTTGATCACGACCATGAGGAGTCTTACTCCTCCCCCTTGTTTTGCTTCGGCCTCTCACAACAAATGCTTCCGAATGAGAGGAACCCGCTGATTTTCTTCTGGTTTCTTCATTCAATAGGCTACTAGTGACTTAGCCCATTGTGACAACTCCATCGGGCGCCGAATTACTAACTGTCACAACCAAAGTCTCCCAACTTTCGGGCAAAGAACTAAGTAGCATCAAAGCCTGCAACTCATCATCAAAAATAATTTTCATAGAAGCAAGTTGGTTAACAATACTCTTTATTTCATTCAGATGTTCCGGAATAGGGCTGCCCTCTTTATATTTTAAATTAACCAACTTACGAAACAGAAATGCTTTATTTGTGGCTGATTTTCTATCATAAAGATTCTCTAATTTTTTCCATAAATCATGTGCTGAAGTTTCAGTAGCAACATGATGAAACACACTGTCATCAATCCATTGACGGATAACACCAACGGCTTTTCGATTAAGCCTCTTCCACTCATCATCTTTCATATCAGCAGGTTTGCCACTATCACCCTCAATGGGTCCATACAAGTTTTTACAAATAATAATAGTCCTCCATTTTAGTTTTCCAAGTTACCCAATTACTTCCATTGAAGCTAGACATGCGACCCATATTCCCCTCCATTGATTTACACAAATAAATAAACTCAAATAAACCGTAAGCTCTGATACCAGTTGTTAGGGAAAATCGATGTGATTCCCCACAAGTAAATCAATCAATGGGAATAAAAATTAATGCGGAAAAATTAAATCAAAGACAACACAAGAATTTTACGTGGTTCCCTCAATGTGAGGTACGTCCACGGGATCGAAATCCGATTCCACTATCAACGAAATAAGTTCCAAACGATTACAAACGAGACACTAATGGTCTCACAAAACCACCCTTAGGTGAATTCCAAATAATCACAAATAAACAAGAGGAAAGACCTCACCAAATAGATGAACCAAAATCTTCAGAATCAGAGTTGAAGAAGACCCAAAATAATTAACCCAAATCAACCGAAGCAGAACAACAAGCCGAAGATCCACTGTCCACCCCAAACCAAAAATCACCAAAGCTTGTTGTCAAACAAGAGCAAACAAGAGCAACCAACAACACCAATTAAATTTTCAATTCTCTAAGCCACTGTTGCCTTTTCACCAAGCCACCACGCTGCCTCTATTTTTCTTGGGAAAAACACCACCCCTAATATATTGAATCTAGGATTTTTAATCAAACTTTAGTTGTTTCTAAATTTGATTGGGTCTCCACAAATTAAATATTATATAAAAATATTTATAATTAATACTAAATCAAATTAAACTCTTTTTCCAAAACCAATTGGATCCCACACTCCAATAAGAAGGTATACCCAACAGTAATTCGCTACGAACAACAACATCAAGATGGTGATCATCATCATCAACAGCAAGGTGGTGAAGTAATTCGCAATGAAGGGTTGGCAAATGCTAAACAAGATCATCAACAGGGGCCGCCTTTTCCATTTTCTGGAAAAATGTATGACGACGACAATCATAATCATCAACAGCAAGGTGGTGAAGTGATTCGTAGTGAAGGGTTGGCAAATGCTGAACAAGATCATCAACAATGGCCGCCACTTCGATCTTGTGGAATAATGTACAACAACAACATTTATGATTAACATGGCATGCCAAGGTCTTCTGACTGTGCATTTGGTTTTGATGGTGCTCATCATGACAATTATTTTGACTATCTTGATGAATTGCCATCGTTGGATTCCATTCTTAATCCTGACTTGTTGGACAAATCTTGATCTTGATCTCTTTCGCGGTGATGTTCCTTTGAATTTCTAGGCAAATTGTACAGAAAAAATTAATCCTTGTTCCCAAAAGCAAAAAAAAAAGTGTTGAGACTTTATGGTTCCTCTTCTCTTCTTTTTTCAGGAGTTTTGTTTGTTTGTTTGTTTTATTTTTTTGTTTTTGTTTTTGTTTTTTTTGTAGTGAAGTTTGGTATATCTTGACAATTCAAAGTTTTTTCACCCTTCTAGGGTTGAGGACAAGTTGTTTTTTCACCCTTCTCAGCCTTGTTTCTATTTTTCTATCATTCCCCAATTTGGGTATTTTTTATTTTTTATTTTTTTTTTACAGAATGATGCAACCAAATCATATATATATATATTATAATATTTAAAACAAAAATATCTATTCAATACATAGTTGAGTAATGTAATACAATAAAATAAAATAAAAAAGATTTTCATACGGAATGATGCGAACTTTTACTTTAAGAAAAAATAAGCATTGAGGATTACTCTTAAGCTCTGTTTGAACTTTGGATTTGTGAAAAGAAGATAGAAGTGAATGTAATAGATTTTATATTATTTTTGTCATTTTTCATTTTATGTATCTTTTTTTTTTTCTACATATTAATATTTTCTGAAAGCAATTTTTGAAAACGATTTGCCCAATAATTTTTTATGTATTTTTAGAAAATTTTAAATAAAAAAACAAAAGGCAAAAACTCCACAAAACTCCTTGAATTCCTTATTCAGATAGTCCAAGCTTTAACTATTGCAACCAACAATTGTAACTGAGCCATCTAATGGGCTAAACTCAACAACTAGTGACAAACTAAAAGCCCAACTCCAACCACACAGCCAAGGCCTTCTATTTGATTTCCTGGATCTAATGCGACCCTTCATATGCTACAGGCCCACGGGCCATTACCCTCTATTAGCTGTTCTATACCAACTTATTTTGTGGTATTTTAGGCATTTAGTTACACATTCAATCCTAAAGTAGATTCGGAAGAACTACAAATATATACATATATATTAGACAAGAATCCAGATAAAAATAAAGTATATGATGCAAATTCAAATTTGATGTAATGCGGGTCACAATCATAATAAATATAGTCTGCATTTCAATTTATAGAGGAGTGAGACTCTCCCCTTCTGAGAAATACTATGATCCATCAAGGGATCTGATAATTCGAATCGTTTATCTCATAGAGGCTTTTGATTAGTACATCATTCATGAAAGCCAAGTCCAACCACACAGCCAAGGCCTTCTATTTGATTTCCTGGATCAAATCCAACCCTTCATAAATTACAGGCCCAACCAGGCCCATGGGCCATTGTACCTCTATTAACTGTTCTATACCAACTTCTTCACTATTTTGTGGTATTTTAGGCATTTAGTTACACATTCAATCCTAAAATAGATTCGGAAAAACTACGAATATATATATATATATGTGTGTGTGTGTATTAGACAAGAATCCAAATAAACATAAACTATATGATGCAAATTTAAATTTGGAGCAATGCAGGGCACAATCATAATGAATATAGTTTACACATTTTAATTTATAAAGGAGTGGGACTCTCTCCTAATTGAGGAATACTATGGTCCATCTAAGACCCACCAACTTTGATAATTCAAACCGTTTATCTTACAGAGCCTTTCGATTAGATCATCCATAAGAAATATTAAATTGATCGGGCAATAGTAGCCACATGATAAAATCAAATTTTTTTTTCAATGAATGATTGATTTATTCTCGAAATCATATTTGTTTTTAATTTTTTTGAAAACAAATATGATCCAATTATGTGATTACAAACTATTCCATCTTATTTTATTTTTTACATAGATAATCTTACTGAAAGACTCTACAAATGAACGGTATAAAAAAGTGGGTCATGTAGTAGCCCACTAAGCCCCTTTAGGATTCCCGCTCCTTTTATGGACGAGACTATTTTTTCCTTCTTGCTGAATGTAGATAAGATCAAAAGAACAGTTTGAAAGAATCAAAACTGATGAGATATATTCAACAGAAAGGTAAATAGCACCTAGAGAGAGAGAGAGAGATAGAGAGAGGAGGGAGGGGACCCTTGGATGCATGAGAATATGAGATAGGTGAGACAATGCATGATACAAAGGTCATGATGCATGTCTGATAAAGAGAGAGCCCAATCTCAATCAATAGAGATTCAACAGTGAAATCCCCATATGCTTTTTTCTAAGTCCTCATTTGGAGATGACAATATCACAAGCCATGCACATGCTTGTTGGTGGATGGTGTGGAGTGGTGTCATGTCTTTTTTTGAAAAAAAGTTTAAAAAAAAATAGAAAGTGAAAGGGGGCAAAGATGGGATTTGATATATCTTTGTTGTTCTCATAGTACAAGGGAGGATTGTATTGATGTGATCACAACATTTTTGTGAGAATTTGACAATTAAGGATCCACTAATCACCTAGAACATTAGCAAATATATAGGCTTTATATTTTGCATATTAACCCAAAATATCTCACCATTATTTATTACTTTAAAATCACATGGTTTTATAATTTTAAAATTACTTGACCCCCTTTGATAAATTTGTAAATATTCTGTTTGGTTACCGATAGGAGGAAAGAGAATATGACTATCTTGAGATAAAGAAAAATTGTGTGAGATAATATATACTATCATATGTCATGTTTGGGGACCAAATTGAGACATCTTATCTCGCATGGGAATGAATTATTTTCATTTGTGAAATATATGTCTTATCCAAACACGCTATCTTATCTTCAAATTATGCAAATAAATTTGAAATATATTGGTAGTACAAATAACTAACTTAATCTCTCTCATGTGTCCTATAATTATTAAGTAGAAGGCGAGGTAAATACATAACATAATTTGCTTATTTTTTAGCTGTTTTATTTTTATTTTTATATAATTGACTGAAAACAAAAACACACTAATTGATGGAGAAAGTGTGACTTTAGTTATTTATTTTCTTGATATTCATCTGGAATTCCAACTTAGTTGAACAAATAATAATAAAAGAAAAAGAAGGAAAAAAGAGAATAAATAAAAGATTAAAAAAAGTTAAGGACTTCCATGTTTGTATCCAAATTTTTCTACACACTACTCCCAAAAAAGTCACTATGTTGAAAAATTATGCTAATGGTTCAAGCCCACTGTCCCTTCATCATTAGTAGCTAAGTAAATAAATGTATCATCATGTTAATTAAAATAAAAATAAAAAAGCAAGAAAAAAAAAAGTTGCTTTTTTATAACCTTCCTCTTGAGATATGAAAAATTAGCAATTCAAGTTGAATTTAAGTGTTGGTCCTTTCGTCTTTCTCTAGTTCTAAAAAATGTGGTGACACCATTATTCACATCTAATTTTACTAAAACACAAAAAAAAAAAATAAAAAATAAAAAATAAATAAATAAATAAAAATTAAAAATTAAAGAATAGATACAAAGGGTATAGGGCCCACTACTTAATGTGAGGGTCTTGACTTGCTTTATTTTGGTGTTTTCATTTGGTTTATTACTTATGATTCATTCATGTTAAAAAATAATTATTAAATAATTAATCATATATTCTGATGATATAATAAAAAAAATGATATATAGTCACACTATTATCCTCCCTAGCCTCATAAAATGGGCATATTTACAATAAAATAAAATGAAAATAAAAGAAGTATTTCAATAAGATGCTTCTAATAATACCACCCCATGACTGCAATTGATCTTCCATAGCCTAGTAGTGTATCCTAGGCACCACTTTTGCCTAATCAAAGTGGACAAATGGTTACAGTAACCATAAAAAAAACATATGCCTAGTTTTAGTGAGATCCAAAGGGAACAACTTGCACTGGTATTTCAAGTTCACAAAGTGAGAAATTTATCTTGTCCAAGTCAATAATATATTGCCTCAATAGTCAAAAACAGCTATCATTAACTCAAACTAACTCCATTAATATGTTTTGAATCAGACAAAAAAATGTCAAAATTCACAACTAAAATTGAGTTTGAGTCATATTTTAGATTAAAAATTGAGAAACATGGAATCTCTCCCTCATAATCTTTCAATAGTATATTTGCAATCATAAGAACATAATCTATCCAAACTGAAAATCAGTCCAAGCTCAATCTAAAGTTTAGAGAAATTTGTTGAAGTAAGTTTGAATTGGCTTGTTTAGGCCGATGCCTGTGTTTATCTTAAAAAATTTCAACAAAGCCCGGATTATCTAAATTTAACATAAAAAAATTATTTTAGATTATGCAATTAGTTGTCCTCATCCATGTATTGTACTCTTAAAATAAAAAATTGATTTATATGTATCACATAGAAGAATTTATTACATTATAGCCAATAGTGGGGGAAATAATTTATATATATTAATAATAAATTTTATATTACTCAGATTGTACTAGTGGTCATTGACCAAATTTATTTGAGTTTATAAATTTTATCCCTTGTCCATACCAAATTTTAACTTATTTTGTCCAATTCCTAAAATTTTAGATGTTGGACTCGAATTTCTCGATTTGAGCAAGCTAAATTATAGCCTTTTAAGGACAATAAGCTAAGATCAAACGATTGCTTTAATAGACGAAATGCTCTTTTATTAGGCTAGATACTGAGTTCAAGCCTTATCATTACACTATACAGCTTTCACTTCCCTTATTACTAAAAAGAAATCTAAAAATTTAAAGAGAAAAGGACAATGAGCTAGCTTTTATTTTTGGTGGCCTTGATACAATCATACAACTCATTCTCCTAATTGGGCTTTTGAGTTTCATGTCACAATAAATGAGAAATAATCAAGTGAAATGAAATCATACAAATCACTTAATCATGGCACTACAAGAAATGTCACTTTTAGCTACCAAAATATTGGTAGCCAAAAGTCACTTATTTAGTCGCCAAAAGTTTTAGCGACCAAAATTTTTCGTCGCTAATCTCGTCGCCCTTACTCTGTCGGCGATAGTATTGGCGACTAAAATTTTTTTGGTCGCCGAAAGTGTACACATTTGGCTACTAATGTTGGTTTAGTCGGCAAAAGGTCACTTTTAGCTACTAAAAAATTGGTAGCCGAATGTACACATTTGGCTACTAATCTTAATTTAGTCGCCAAAAGGTCTGTTTTGGCCACTAAAATATTAGTAGCCAATAGTTTATTTCTCTCATTCTCAGATTTTTTAGCTACTAAAAAATTAGTAGCCGAAAGTACACATTTGGCTACTAATCTTAATTTAGTCGCCAAAAGGTCTGTTTTGGCCACTAAAATATTAGTAGCCAATAGTTTATTTCTTTCATTCTCAAATTTTTTAACTACTAAATTATTAGTAGCCAAAACTCTTGATTACCTATTTGGCTACCAAAACATTTGGTAGCCAAATGCTTTAACGTGTTTTTTTTTTTTTTTTTTTTTCTAAACAACCTTTATCCATTATTAATACAACCTGTACCCTATATGGACAATATAATCCATCAACACAAAATAAGTTATGAAACATTCAACCACGTGCACACATTTCAATTCCAACCATCCACATAATTAATATCGAACGTCCAATTACACATATATATATATATATTACAAATTCCATAACAACCAAGTCTAATCCAACGTCAATATTTTAATTCCATACATAATACATGAATAACCAAATTAATTGTACACCTACAACTTCTGTACCATTCAGCAGATTCCTTAATCAAATGATCCTTTGAGGACAAACATTCATTTAAAAAGTTTTTGCTTGACAGAGATTGCTGAATCAAAGAACCAGCATTACTTCCCAAAGTATCTGCTAGATCTCCAAGGACCCCATTGGCAGTTTTCATCACAACATCATCCCTGAGAGTAAATAGACATGACAGATAGAGTTAGAAAAAATAAATCAAGCAACTAAAACCAGGTATTACAATGGCTGGGAAATTAAGACATGAAACTTAGTAAGGAATACAAGTCTGCAGTATATGGTGTACTGGTTATATTATAGATCAAATGGGCGAAGTCTTTATAGTACCAAATAAATGATCACACATTCATGGAATTGAAATAGAAGACAATTACACTAAGTTAGCATGAAGAAATGAAAGCCCAAGGAAAATTAAATCAACCAGAAAATGAATAAATCATCAACTATTCCTCTTATTTTATGTTTGTAAACTACATTACTCGCTTCCATTTCTGTTAATATTTACCATCTGTATCTATAGCATAATCTACAAATACTAGCTCCAAGAGGAAATGAATATTTAAGTGTCATCATCCACCATCCTCTCCCAAAGAACTTTCCAGTAATGCGAATTGAGGTCTTTCCACTTAAACGTCTACAATGCAATTCATCCCCAGAAATTATAACAATGATAAAACAAAGTTAATAATTAATAGGGAAACAAAATTAGCATCCTTATTTCAATAAACTGCTCATTGAGATCATAAATAATGTTGAAGCAACCAATGTTGAATAAACTGCTCATTGAGATCATAATTAAAGTTAATAATCCTGTGACATCATATGGAAGATGCTCATTGAGATCACTATGGTCAACGAGGCTGATTCAGGATGAATTTATACAGAGAGAAAACTTAAGAAACCAGCACTGTCTTCGATTTGAATTTGAAACTAATACAAAGGGCAAGTTATAAACCCGTTGAAAAAACTAATACCTATTACTTACTTGGTCCCAGCAGGGTTAAAACCAATGCAGTAGGCAGCAGTGATTTCGTCCACGTCATTATAAGCCCGATATGTGCAACGAAGCTGCAATTCCAGTTAAAATCATTAAGTGTGTATTTGTGGACATTGGAACTAGTTAATAAAAAAGGGAAATGAAGCCTGCAAAGTTAATCATTAAGTGTGTATTTCGTCCACGAGTTTTAACTTTTCAAAGAAACTGCTTTCCAAGTTGTCAAATCATCATAGCTCATCTTGTGTATACCAAATAAATATTCAATATGCCACAAATGTTAGTTCCAATAACCAAACAAATGCATATAATGGGAGATGAGAGAGAGTCACTTTTGCTTTGATCTGATATTTTTTTCTAGATGTGGTAGAAATATCACCTCTTCGAACTTTCATGCTGGATTTCTTGGCTTTTGATTTGGAGGTGCCTAAAGAATAAAATATTATTACAGAATTTGAATTTTCAAAGTAACAAACAAGTACACTCATATAAGTATAGCTAGAGCTTTATCTACCTCTTAGATGAATGGCAGTCATAGGTGATTGAACTTCATTTTCACATGGGTCCAACTCTGTCACCTCACTGGAAGCCTGAGAATGTTCATCCAACTCAACTTTGGACTACACAAGTTTAACTTCAGGATTCAGCTCATTGGAGTGTATTGGTCCACAGTATTTACATATATCAAAAATTAAGATGGGTTTAACCAATGAAGAAGGATTAGCTTAACCTTTAACACATTAAAATGATCGACTTTTTTGTCTAACACCCAAATCAATGTAACAAAGATTGGAGTTGTAATCCGCGTAATTTAACTCTATTAATCTATTAACATCTTATAATAAGGGTTCGTTGGTGCATTTAAATAACTAATAAACATATTTAATTCACATATTAGTAAAATTTCTTAATTTTTTATGAAAGCTGTTGTTTCATGCTCAAAACACCTCTTTCAATGTCAAAGATGTTAACTAAAATAAATAAATAAAGATATTGATATTTAAAAAAGTAATTTAGTGTGTAGATTTTTATGTCTTTTTAGCATTATTGCAAAAGGAAATGTAAGTTTTTTTTTTTTAAGATGTCCAAAGGAAAATTTAAGAAAGGCAAAAAAATTAGGAACAATTACAACTGAGTCAAAAATGTGACAAATATTTACAAAAAAAATATATTATACAAACTAATTTATATTACAAACTTTTTTTTTATTAATAAAACTTTGAAAAGTGTGATGTCAATTAATAAATAAAAAAAACCTACAAAATTCATTAATTTATATAGTATTACTCTTTATAAAATAATGAAAATGCAAGTGATTTTATATCTCCCAATAGGAGAGAACACAATTCTCAAAGATAAATGGCAAATGTAAATACTAATATTATTCATAACCAAATTCAACTCTCACAAAGTTTTCAATTCCCAAAATTTTGGGTGAGCTCCCACTGCCGAAAATTCAGAAATATAACAAAAGGGAAATGAAAAAATTGAATGTATATTTAGTGGAGACAGAAATTGGGTGCAAGTATAATATGTGAGGGGTTCAATGATTTTCCACTATTGATTTTTCGCGTAGGCATTTCATCGAACAACTGATGGGCATAGAAAAACAATACAAATAACACAAAGGTTATCAATGTCAACAATGGTGAAGGTGAGAGAGACAGAGAGAGTGTGAGAGAGAGTGATGCATTACCTTCAAATTCAATGATTGGCCTTCAATTTCGGCTTGCAACGTTGGCTCGGAGCACAGAAGGAGAGTGGAGAGAAAGGCTACCGGCGTGCAGAGGCGTGCAGAGGCGTGATGGCGGTGATGCTTCCGTACCCGACGCCGACGGAGACAGAGGCGAGAGAGAGATGGAGGAGGGCAGAGGCGTGAGAGAATGAGAAAGAGGGAGAGAGTCAGAGAGTGAGAGACATAAAAATGAAAACCCAAAGTTTCCCTCCCAAGTTTTCCTGTTTCCCTCCGAAGTCTGAAACAATGTTTAAAAATTTTAATTATAATCGGCGACTAATATTTAGTCGGGAAAAGTAAAAATAATAAAAAATATATATAAAAATAGGCATTAAAATAAAAAAGAAAAAAAATATATATGTAACAAATATAAGGAATAAAAGTAACAAATATATTAAAATTATATTTAAATCAAAATATAAGTAATAAAATTATAAATTACAAATATTAAATTATCTTAAATATTTGTCATAATATTTTTTTTACTGAAAAATATATAATATATTTAAAAATTTTATATTCTTATTATATATATATATATATAAAATAAGAAAGAAAAGAAAGAAAGAAAGAAAATTAAAAATAAAAGAAGGAAAAAAAATTTTAAATATTCTGAGCCAGCTCAACCCGTGTTTTTTTAGTCGCCAATTACTTTTATAAATCCCTCAAATTTAAATTAGAAATGTCTCCCTCCAAATTTAAATTAACAATAGTGTTTGATTATTGTTAACCGTGTATAATGTAAAAATAATTTTAAAAAGTTGAAAAAATTAATTATTAAAAAATTAAGGAAAAATTTAAAATCTGAAATAATATCAATAAGTCTTACAAATAATTGTGATGTTTTGTCTTTTATTAGTACTGGTAATAATATTGAAAAATTTATTGAAATGATAAATAATTGGGATATTTTGTCTTTTATTTGTGAATTTTGATTTATTCTTAATTTATTAGTGTTATTGAAATATGATGATGTAAAAAGTATAAATAGTTTAATCAAAAGATTCATCTCAAAATAATAGTCTATTTTCATAATTTAATTTCTTTTTATAATACAATTATTACATTTTAAAAATATTAATTTATCAAAATTACCTTTTGATAGTATATGTTTTTAGAAATATCAATTGTCATAATTGTAAATTTTTTATTATTAATGGATTTAAAAAAAGGACAAAATAAGAAATTCATATTATTTTGATAAATTAATAAAATAAAAATATAAATATAAATGTAAATAATTAATTTTTTTTATTTACATTCGGCTACCAAACATTTAGTAGCCGAAAGTGGGTCTTTAGCGACTAAAAGAACTTTGGTCGCCGAAAGTTGACATTTGGCGACCAAACCTTTGGTCGGGGAAGATTAAAAATTAATTTTTTTTATTTACATTCGGCTACCAAACATTTAGTAGCCGAAAGTGGGTCTTTAGCGACTAAAAGAACTTTGGTCGCCGAAAGTTGACATTTGGCGACCAAAACTTTGGTCGGGAAAGATTAAAAATTAATTTTTTTTATTTGCATTCGGCTACCAAACATTTAGTAGCCGAAAGTGTGTCTTTAGCTACTAAAGTTTTTTTTAGTCGCCAATTGTGATATTTTTAGCTACTAAATAATTTTTTAGTCGCCAATTGTAATATCTTTAGCTACTAAATTTTTTTTAGTAGCCAATAATCAACATTTCCCTACTAAAAAAAATTAGTAGCTAAAAAGTTGACTTTTGCCGACTAAAATTATTTTTGGTAGCCAATTCCCACACTTTTGGCGACTAAATTAGTTTTGGTAGCTAAAAGTGGTCGGCAAAAATGTATTTTCTTGTAGTGTGGTAATCAATGTGGTGCCATCATAGCATTGCACATAATGTGCATGGTTGTATTATATGTTCCACGTACGTTTCTTGTCAAGTCCTCAATTCTTGCCTAATTCTCGCCTCAATCAACGTTTATATTTAAGTTACTTTTTAATTAAAAATTGTTGTAATTTAAAAAGCTAGCCACATAAAAGTATATAATAAAATGATAATGATGATTTGGTATGTAGTTTAATCTTGCATCTTGGGTTATGGGAATTTTGTTTTCACATTCAACATCTCACTATTGTATGTTTTTTTTTTTTTTTAACCCAACTCATGAGCTAAAAGGAGCAAAGAGCATCTATGATTATGTCTTTGGTCTTTTGAACTAAAGTCATTGTATGCTCTATGAGCATCTAGTAATTAATGTCAAAATATTATTATTTGGTAATCTTGTTCCTATGGTGCAAAAATAGTATTTTTTTTTTCTATTTTTCATAAAATATTAAATAGAAATGCTATTTATGACTCCCACTATGAGAGAGAGAATTGAATTGCGACAAGGTTATAATTTGACGTAAATTTTGACAGATTATTAAAGTATACTTTTTTAAAGGTCTTGCTATAATTTAATTTTAACAGATGGTATAGCATTTCACTAAAGTTGCTCTAATGGTATTTCTAATGATTTTATCATTTTGACAATATCAAATCCAGATTTTAGCATACTACATGGATTTTTTTATTTTTTATGTTTTATATTTTTTAGTTCATCATAAAAGAGGCATGCCAAAGACAAAAAAAACAAGGGTAAACTACCAATAGGTCCTACATTGGAGACTTATTACCCAATAGGTCCTACTTTGGAGACTTATTACCCATTAAGTCCTATTGATAAATTTATTAAGTGATAAAGATAAATTTATCAGTCTTTTATTTTTATGAATAAATTTATAGTGATAAATTTATCAGTCTCTTTATTTTTATGAATAAATTTTTAGTGATAAATTTATCACTCTCTTATTTTTATAGTGTTAAATTTATTAATTAGGACCTACAGATAAATAAGTCTAGTTAATAGGACTAATTGGTAAGTACCCAAAAAACAATTGCCAATGTTTGGCAAATAATATAACATAACCGTTTGAAGAGCTTTTTAGTTAAAACTTTAGTCAAATTTCAACAATAACTAATGTCAAAACAAAATGTAGATGCAAGTTTTTTTCATTTTTTTAGGTACAACCCACTAAATTAATCCATTAAAAATGCTCTTACTTGCAAATGAGAATGAGGAAACATTTTTGAAGAGGGAATGTGAATATTTGAACTAAAGAGAGTGTTAATTTTTTTAATAATAAGATAGTGAGTGGTGGTGGTGAGTCCCATGCCATATAAAAACATTGTCTGGTCCCACCTGTCTAAGGTGATGCCACACCCCCTTTTTCCATGGCTGCAGGTCCCACAACCCTTTTCTCCATTGCTTTTATATATAGGCCCCCACACCTAATCTCCATACCTGAAATAATTGATGGAATGGAGGGAGGAGAGGAGGGTGGAATGAAATGGAATTGACATGAATTCATCAATAATTCACAAAGTAACAAAAGCACAGTTTCAAAAATAATTCTACTCCCTGTTTTCTGGGCTGGCTGCATTTGATTGCGCTCTAGGGAACTTTATTTATTTTTTTTTTTTCTCTTTTATTATTTTTATTGAAAATATTTCATCTTTAGAAATTTTCTCACAGTTAAAGAGCATGTAAGATTCATGTATGTGTT
This sequence comes from Camellia japonica, assembly GCA_030407325.1. Classification (NCBI taxonomy): domain Eukaryota; kingdom Viridiplantae; phylum Streptophyta; class Magnoliopsida; order Ericales; family Theaceae; genus Camellia; species Camellia japonica. The sequence goes on from JAPPVO010000017.1 coordinate 9,028,353, forward strand.
GTTCTTGTATGTACTGTTTGGTAATTGGATTTATCAAAGAGGAAATTACAAATAAATAGACTTTTTTTTTTTTATTAAACAGATAAATGAACTTTGGGACAACTAATTACAAAAGATGGGTAATCAATTTCAATTATACTATGAGTGAAAAGTTTTTAAAAAAAATGTAAAAACATAACTCTTTTTTTTTTTTTTTTTAAAAAAATTAATCATTCCCTATTTGCCTTACAGGTGTTTATCATTAAGATGGACATGTACAAAATGCTTCACTATCTGTAATTTTTTATTGCCAAGATTATTTTTCTTTTCAATTTAAATTAATGGGAAGAATGATAACAAAGAGGGAACAGTTGAAGGACAAAGTGTGCTTTTTCAAAGTGAACTTTCAGAAAAATTAAGAATGAGTGTCTATTGGGTGACATGAGTGCTTCAATAAGAGATGTTCATCAACCAATCACATAAAATGTTGGGTGCAAAAATCATCAACCCTGCCATTTGTTGCAATACCTATGAGCTGTGCCACCTCCTATGTAACAGCCCTGTTATTTTGAAATTGTCTTAGAAAAATATATCAAATGTATTTTTTTTTCTTTTCATCTCTCAGTTCAAGAAATTGGCTTTTCCAATATGTGCTTATGCCCTATAATAACACATAGAATATGTTTTATCTGTCCTTTGGTTGGAGGATGATGATTCCCTCTGGGTGCATCTAGGGGAGTTAAAACCCATGAAATTATATCACATTAGGAAAAAATTACGGAAACAATCTCTCTGTATGTATGCAAGATAATTATATTTGATCTTTTTTAAATTTTATAATAACAAGAGTCTGATAAATTGAAATTATTTATTTATTTATTTTTCAAATCTTATAGTGATGAGAGTTTTAAATTGTCTTTTTATAATGGCAAGAATTTTGTGCAGCGAAATTATTCTTTTAAACCAATTTTTTTAAAAAAAAGAAAAAGAAAAATGAAAATCACATTGGAAACTTGATTGGATGAAAGTGAAACACCTATTCTGATGATTGGCTATCTAACAACTACTGAGCAATGGCTCATTGATCACTTTGAAGGCACAATCATTTTCACGGAGGACCTAAAAATATATGCTTAATCAAAATAATGTTAGCTACATTGTCCTTAGTTTTGAGATAATTTAATTGTTTCATAATTGGTCTACCACTATACCATTTCAAAGAGTTAGTTAGAGGGTTATTTCAACTGCTGAGTCTTACTTGGGCCACTTCATTCTATACAAAATTAAATTACATAAAATAATTAAAATTGTACATGTCTGTACACTTAAATCTATTTTTAATAAAAGAAATAAGAATGAAAATTGTGTTGAAATGAAAATTGTAACCGTGAAGGTGTCAACCTTTTTTCCTAGATTCTGTCCAACTCTCTTTCTCCCAAACTTTTTTCTTTATATAAAGAAGGCTGGGACAGTAAGTATGAAGTGAAGGCTGCGGAAGTGAGAGGCTGGCAATAGGTATGATGAGTCAAGAAGGCTGGCAATAAGGTTTAGGGTTTCAAGTTAAGAAGGCTAGTAGTAAGGTTTAGGTTAGCAGGCTGCTAGTAGGTATGATGAGTCAAATTAAATGGTAGGTTGGCAGTAGGATAATATAATTAGTCAAATTAAATGGTGGGCGGGAGTTTTTTTTTTCTTTTTTTAAATCAAAAAATTAAGAAATTAAAATTGAGATATTAGAACTCTCACAAGAATTTTTGTGGTTAAAGACCCAATTTCCCTTATATAATATATAGATAAGAATATCAACAATGGATCCCATTATACTGATACATATATATATATATATATATTTTATATTTTTGCTATTATTTAATTCAACTTAAGTTGTGTTTGTTGGGAGAATTAAGTCATGCAATTGAACTATGTATCCTCTTTAATTTCAAATATCCTATGTAATTATAAAAGTGGATTTCTAGACTTTATATCGCCCCATTCTGGCCTAATGAGAAAGGATTGAATACAAAATAAGAGATTAAGGAAAGTCTGGATTAAGGAGTTAAAAGACCACAGTATCCTCAAACTGTAGCCACTACACTATTTAATCCATGTCTAGTTATTGCAAACAAACATTACATAAGATAAGTTCTCCTAATTCAAGAATATTCCAAATATGAGATATGATATGAGATATGATGCATAATTCTAAGAAATTGATATTCTCAAAACTATTTGTCTCAGAAGTAATTGTACTAGGTTTTATACTGGGAGACTTGGGTTCGAGTCTTGGTATCCGACTTTGCCGATATGTGAGGTTAGTAAAGTGATGGCATGTATCCGAGTTTGAACTCCTAAACTGGTCCAAGAAAATCCTACATATGATCAGTTCTCGTTTATTAATAAAAATGTCCTTATGAGAGGGCAAGAGGATACAAGACATTGATACTGTTTGTTTGCTTGAAATGTTACTCTCTGGCCTATGTCAGTCCCCAACTTCAATAGAAAAAAATTGAAGTAGTTGTGTGCTTGAAAGTCGAATGAATGTCTCTCTCTCTGGGCCCAACCTAGTACATAGTTAGATCTCAAAAGCAAAGGGATCTAATTAATATTTGCTAATAATATATCTTTGCACTTAGTTCAAGTGTACCTATCTTTAGCATTTCTAGTTAATTTCATAAGAGATAGCTCAATTATTTATTTCATATTAGAAATTAGAACTATGACAAAGAAGTTGTGATAGTGAAGTGACTCTCATGTTAAACATCATTGTGGCATGATTGACATACACAACATGCCTATGTCAGTTTGTTGGGTATTCCTTTCACCTACCTTATTTATCACCATCAAGCTGCAACATTTGATCACATGTTAATTTTAAAAGGTTGTTTGGTAAGTTCAATAACAAGGAAATGTGTACAAATTTAATTATTATTTGGCTTTGCTATGTTATATCAGAAAATTATTTCAGTAATTTCAAAAGACCACTGTGGTATGTGCATGTGGCGCTCTCAATTAACAAAGTCACACAAAATAAGATGAAAGATGTTGACTTCGTTTTCTACTAGCCAATTAAGGTAGGTCAAGTTAACTCTACTCATTGATCTGAAAGTGTGATAACAAATTATGTGTAAGTCAGATAGTTCTAGCCACAAAACAATGAAGAGAAATAAAACAAACATGGAATATAAACAAATACGCTATGTAGAATAAAGATTACAAATCTCTATACATTTCTATTCAATATTTCTTTATAATACTATCATACTCTCAGGTAACTCTAGACAAAAAATACAGTAAATACAAACCCCAACTTCGAGCATCAACGTAACGGTCTTGGCCCTCCACTTCCTAAAAGGCCCCTTATATAGTTAATGATCTTTTTATTTCTAATTACTTTATCTAAAGGATATACATGGAGAGAACATGTATAACTTATCGAACAAATAGTAATATAGCATGATACAGGGGTTACATTGCAAATTTGGAAAGCTCCTATTGGGAGATCAAACCCCAAAAGATGTATGAGAAAGAACACACACAAAAATGAGCAGTACCCACAAACTATTTCAATTTTTAACAACCTTGATTTGGTTATTTAGCTGACTCAAAGATTTTATCTAATTGGGAAAAAAAATGAGTGACATCTTGGCAATTTTTTTACTAGAATTGAAATAAGGAGATTGACCTGTCCATTGAGAATGACACACCTCATGTTTACCATAATATACTATATATATATAACCCACTAGGAGGGAATCCTAGGTTTATGTTTGGATATATTTATTCTTCCTTACCATCTTTGTTTGATTCTTAATTAATTGTATTACTATAACTCTCAAAACTGTGGCTAACCTCATAATTTTCATGAAGTCATTTAGAAAGGAAAAGAAAAATAGAGACATAAATTAATTTATATTTTATTTCACATTTTTTCTTTCTGTTTCTAAAGATTTATTTAAATTTATAATTCAAACATAACCTTAAAGTTTTGCTAAGGACATACCAAATTTTATGAGTAACGATAATTAAATTTGAAAATTATAGGATGTAACATTAATATAAAATATTAGAAACGAAAGTCATTAAACTGATACATTGATGACAAATTGGATGTTTTTAAGTATTAAAATTTAAATTTCACAAAATAAATTTTGAAAAATGTACTTTTGAGCATCCAAGGATTACTTTTCTTTTCTTTTCTTTTCTTTTTTCCCCCACCAGAAAAGGCATACAAAAAGCTATGGGAGCCAGTGCATTTTCCTTAGCAAAATGATTTTGATTCTTGAAGTTGCAATTATTGTCTGTAGTCCAAAGTCTATGAGCCATTTCACAACATTTTTTTTTTTTTTTTTTTTTAGGGGGGGGGAATAAGAGTACAAAACACTTGTTTTTCTCTACAAAATTATAAGAAGTCAAATATAAAGTATGAATATGAGTTCCCCTAAAATATTTGTGCATATATTTGAAACAGTTCTGCTGGAGACTCTTAGCAGAACACGACCCCCAGCACCCCCTCCCCCCCCCCCACCTCCACGTGGGGGGCTGCCACTGGCTGAAAAAAAAAAATAGTTTTTTTGGCCAATCAGGAGAGACCCCCAGCACCCCACTGAGGGTCTCATGTATTTTCTTATTTGAAATAAAGTTTTGATTGCAAGTGCCTCAAAAAAAAATTTAAATTTAAAAGAAAAATACAAAAAAAAAAAAAAGTGAAAAACACGAGATATTTTTTATTAAATTTAAAACACTTTTTAATTAAGTCAAAATACTTTCTAAGTTATTTACCTATATTTAAAACATTTTTCACTCTAACCCCAATACTAAACAATGCTTAAAAACCACATTAGCATTTGCCCTCCAAAGTGTGCAAAAAGAAAAACGAAGATAAACATCATATGTGCAATATGAAAATTTGGAAAATTATTTAGTTCTCTCAGAGGAAGTTGATATGATATTTCAAATTAATAATTCTTGATTTAACTTACACAACTCATTACTTTTATATTAAAATTATAGAGATAATGTGAAAAATGTCAATTAATAAATGAAATTAAGCATTACTTCAATATTGTATTTGATCACTAAAATGAATGTGAAATAGAATGAATACTCGTAAAATAATCATTACCTATTAAATAATTATTTCATATATAATATACATTTTATTATTTTTTAGTCTATTATTCTATTTTCACAAAATTAATTACAGCCTATTTTGACAATTAGGAAAAACGTTAATTTATTGATTTATTGACTTATTTTTGTCACATTATCTTTTTATTTTTTTGTATTTTTTTTTATAAAAAAAAAATAAGCATATATAACTAGACGCTACTCTCGATCAAAAAAATAAAATAAAATAATAGACATTAATTTTGCATATGGGTGGAGTACCCACAAAAAAGATAGATTTATCTTATGTAAAATTATACTTTAATTCTTGTCATTGATTTTTGTATTTTTTTAACTTTTTATCTTTAGTAAACTAAAGCCTATTTGGGCAACATGATAAATAGTTTATAAGTTAAAAAATTACTATAAGAAAATTAATTTTTTTTATAAAAAATTAAAAAAATTCTTTCCAAAAACAACTCTAAATATGAAAATGATATTTTTTATTACCATTTTATTTTTTTTAAGTGAATCAAATACAACCTAATAGCACTAAATAATTTCTTCAGAAATTCATACAGTTTCATTCACTCATGACTGCTCATTTCTCGTGACGCTTCGTTAGAAGGATTTCTCTTCCACTCCCCAAACTCTCTTCTGAACCTCATCACACACACTCTCTCTCTCTCTCTCTCTCTCTCTCTCTCTCTACATCTCTGGGACACAGAAAAACACCTGGTCCCTGAAACCAGCAGTACTAAACGTTGTACTGTTCTTTCATCAACTCCCATTTCGTTTTGGAGAAGTTATTCCTGTTTTTGCTTCTGCAACAACCATGCCCTCTCTCGTTCTCATGTAAAGATTGCTATTTTTTTCACACCCCATTTTTCTTATTATATATTTTCTCTTTCCAGTTCTTTGAGTTTTCTCTTTCCAGTTCTTTTCTTTGTTTTAACCCCTGTTTGCCCCTCAAAGCTTCTTTTTCCCTTTTGGGTTCTTTGAGTTTTCGATCATAAAGCCTTGATTGTACAACACCTCTCTCCTGAAAATCAAGAATTCTAAAATGGGTCATCTTTAAAAAGTGAATTTTTATTTTATTTTTTTTTTTTTGGGTTTTGAAGCTCAGGTCTTTTTTGTGTGAGCTCTCGATTGTGTTTTTACCAAAATCTCTGAATATTGATTAAGTAATCTTTGGAGAGGCAAGTGGGTTTTTGAAATCAGAAGCTGTTTGTTTTCGAGGAAATGCCTAAGAGAAACTGATGTTCTATTTTCTGGGTTTATTGTGTTCTTGATCTCTGTTTGGGGGGGTTTTCACATCCTTATAATGGAATTTCTATGCTTGTTTTCTATCTTGCTATTTGGGTTTCTATCAAGGTCTCAACTTGTCGATGCTCAGCTCCACCATGACCAAACCACATTGCAAACAATAGCCAAAGAGCTTGGACTAACTTATTGGGGTCTAAACAACTCAGACTACTGTTCTTGGTCTGGCATTGGATGTAACTCCAGCAATTCCATGGTCGAAAAGCTCGATCTTTCGCGCCGAGGGCTAGAAGGTAATGTCACTATCATTTCTGAGCTCAAAGCATTGAAATGGCTTGACCTTTCATATAATAACTTCCATGGATCAATCCCACCTGCTTTTGGGAATTTGTCTGAGCTTGAGTTTCTTGATTTGTCTTCAAATAAGTTTGGAAATTCAATTCCTGTTGAGTTGGGTAGGCTCAGAAATCTTAGATCATTGAACCTATCCAATAACTTGCTCATTGGACAAGTACCTGATGAGCTTGAAGGCCTGGAAAAGTTGAGAGACTTTCAAATCTTTACCAATAGATTGAATGGTTCTATCCCATTTTGGGTTGGGAATTTGACAAATCTGAGAGTGTTTACAGCCTATGAGAATGAATTAGTTGGTACAATCCCTGGTAATTTAGGATTGAATTCAGAACTCCAGTTGTTGAATCTTCATTCGAATCAGCTCGAAGGGACAATACCCGATAGCATTTTCGCTTTGGGAAAGCTAGAAGTTTTGGTTCTGACTCAGAACAAATTGACTGGCAATATAACTGAGGCGATTGGGAACTGTAAGGGCCTTTCGAGTATTAGAATTGGAAACAACAAAATCATAGGAAGTATTCCAAGGACGATTGGAAATGTTAGCAGCCTTACTTACTTTGAAGCAGACAACAACAATCTTTCTGGAGAGATTGTCGCAGAGTTTTCTCAATGCTCTAATCTCAGCCTCTTAAATTGGCCTCAAATGGTTTTACTGGAACAATTCCTCCGGAGATTGGACAGCTTGGTAATCTGCAAGAATTGATTGTTTCCAGTAACAGTCTGTTTGGCAAAGTTCTCACATCGATTCTTAGCTGCAAGAATCTTAACAAGCTTGATTTGAGCAATAACAGATTCAATGGCACCATTCCGGTAGATATATGCAACACAACGAGGTTGCAATACCTGCTACTGAGTCAGAATTCATTTAGTGGTGAAATACCTCATGAGATTGGGAACTGTGTGAAATTGCTCGAATTGCAAATGGGTAGTAATTATCTTACCGGCACTATCCCTCCTGAGATTGGTCACATCAAGAATTTGCAGATAGCGTTGAATCTGAGCTTCAATCATCTCCATGGACCATTGCCTATTGATTTAGGTAGGCTCGACAAGTTGGTTTCTTTGGATGTGTCAAATAATCAACTCTTTGGGAATATCCCAATTGCGCTTAAGGGCATGTTGAGTTTGATAGAGGTTAATTTCTCAAATAATCTGTTCAACGGCCCTATACCCACCTTCGGGCCATTCCAAAAGAGCCCGAGTTCAAGCTTTTTGGGGAATAAAGGGCTCTGTGGAGAGCCATTGAGTTCATGTGGAAATTTTAATGGTTCGGACCATGAGGGCTACCATCACAAGGTCTCTTACAAGATCATATTAGCTGTTATTGGTTCTGGGTTGGCAGTTTTTGTATCGGTGACAATTGTGGTTCTGCTCTTTATGATGAGGGAGAGACAAGAAAATGCTACCAAAGCTGCAGGAATCGCCGATGAGGGAAGCAATAACCGACCGTCAATAATAGCAGGAAATGTATTTGTTGAGAATCTCAGACAAGCAATAGATTTCGATGCTGTTGTCAAAACAACAATGAAGGAATCGAATAAGCTGAGCAATGGAACTTTCAGCTCTGTGTACAAAGCAGTTATGCCTTCTGGTATGGTTTTATCAGTGAAGAGACTGAAATCTATGGACAGAACAGTGATTGATCACCAGAGTAAGATGATTAGAGAGGTGGAAAGGCTGAGTAAACTCCATCATGATAATCTAGTGAGACCGATTGGATACGTAATCTACGAAGACGTTGCGCTTTTGTTACATCACTACTTTCCCAATGGAACATTGGCTCAGTTGATTCATGATTCTACGAAGCTCCTGGATTACAAGCCTGACTGGCCAACAAGACTCGCCATTGCCATTGGAGTAGCAGAAGGGTTGGCTTTCCTTCATCATGTGGCCATTATACACCTTGATATCTCCTCTTTTAATGTTCTTTTAGATGCTGATTTCAAAGCTTTGGTTGGGGAAGTTGAGATATCGAAGCTCTTGGACCCATCCAGAGGCACTGCAAGCATCAGCGCAGTCGCTGGCTCATTTGGTTATATTCCCCCAGGTACTCTATCCATATCACACACTGATTTATAGTTTTTTTCAGTTTATTTTTTTTATCTTTTTGCTTCTAGATTATGTTATCCACTCTATTTTGATTTTTTGTGATTGTTTGTCATTTCAACAGAGTATGCATATACAATGCAAGTTACAGCACCGGGAAATGTCTACAGCTATGGTGTTGTTTTGCTTGAGATTCTCACAACCCGACTACCAGTTGATGAGGCCTTTGGTGAAGGGATAGATTTGGTGAAGTGGGTTCACAATGCACCAGCAAGAGGGGAAACTCCAGAGCAGATACTTGACGCGAAGCTCAGCACCGTCTCCTTCACCTGGAGAAAAGAAATGCTTGCAGCGCTAAAGGTTGCACTGCTCTGCACCGACAACACACCAGCCAAGCGGCCCAAAATGAAAAAAGTGGTGGAAATGCTTCAAGAAATCACACAAAACTAAAACAAATTCAATTGGGTTTTCCTTATTCTTGATCTCTGTGATCAAAAATCCAATGGTCATGATATGAAGAACATATTATGCAGAGTATACTGCCGGTTCTGTATTGGAGTTGATGGGCAAAATATTTTTCAGAAGTGGAAGAAGAAGAAATTGGTGGAGGTTCATTCAAGAAGTGTCCTCCAATGAGGATTAATCTGTGGTGGTGTTGATATTAGGGTTTAAATTTTACAATTGAGTTTTTGATTTCTAGATGTGTTTGGGAATATATGCACTCTGTGATGAGTAACTATGAATCTCCCAAATGTTTGATGCTCCCATGGAAATAACAATTGTACCCAGTTGCCAGTTCAATATATACCTGTCCTAGTTCTAGTTATATGAAATTCATTTTGCCATGTTTGGTATCATTTTTGTTTTTTTTTTTTTTTTTTTTTGTACTTTTAGAAACAAAAATAATGGAAAGTTCGAAACATCTCTCGTTTTCATGTCCATTTCAATTTTGATTCCCACAAATCTTGGATGAACCTAGGTCCAATAATAGAGGCCAAGAACTTGGACACAAAAAAGGTTTGATTGAAATTTATCACTTGTATTTGTATAGTCAAAATCCACTTGAAATGAATTTGAATCACATTATTTTTCTTAGTATTTAAATTCTTGACATCTAGCATTACTAAACGTTCAAAAAGAATGAATTATGAATTTTAATCAAAGAAGGGGGGGAAAAAAATGCACAGAGAGATTCTAACTAAACTAATTTTCTTGGCACTTTTTTGTGTTTTACTGTTGTCCATTTTAGCAAAAATGATTCATGTCACAATCACCGGATAAATTTCACCAATTTTTTTCACATCCTAAATGAATTCACAAAACAGACCAATATGTGCGTGTAAAACTCACCGGTTGATTCACACAATATTTGTAATGCCCGCATAGCAGCTCATCTGTCTATTTCTACTCTTTTCTTATTCATTGCATACATTCTGATGATTTGCATGGTCCAGAAGCATCTTGAGATAAAATTTAGAATTTAACACACCAAATAATCATACAAAACAAGTACATGATTGCCCCACAAACATTTATTAAGCTCTAGTCTGCAGCATATCAAGAAAAACCTGTCCAAAAACATTAAGGCAAATAAAAGAGTATAAAAGCCATTACAGTCCAAACTTATAGCTTTGTTTGAAATTGCACATCAAACGAAAAGTATTGTGACAGATCACATGCTAGTTGTGGAGCTTCAAGCTTCAACATTTGACTTGACAATAAAATTCTGGCGACTGATGGGGTTCATAACAACGGGAGGACCTGCTGTCCGAGGCCATGCCTGGAACTTCTTGTCAGTCTCTTCCCACCATTCTTTGTTCGAAACAGTTTTTGGGGTAGTGCCTGGTCAAAGGCCAGCATTATATTAAATTGCTGCAACGCAAGGGATGAAAATAACAAGAATAAACAGAAATTTACCTCCAAATATCTTCTTTTCAGCCATCAAATAGTCAAATGAGTATGAGATAGCAAAAGATCCCAAAACAGCAGATACTATGTACTTGGCTGTCATGTTTAGCCTGCAACAGCTAAGAAGATAACCATGTCACAAAATGTAAGTGGTAACTGTAGTAAAAGTCACCTCCCATCAAAGCCCGGACACTTAAAGTTCAAAGGAAGTGCATTCTACTGATCAATTCATATAGGTCAGGTACAAAAGAAGTCTAAAACTTAAATCAGAAAACCTCCTGGTTTGGTTGCATTCATCTTCCCCTTTGTAGAGGGTTTTACGGATGCAGGCTTCACTTTTTTCAATGAAAATTACTATGAACCATGAAAGTTTGCCCCCGAAAGTTATCCCAAAAATGAGGTGGATGGGGTAGATTTAAAATTGGTGGGATGCAAGCCACACCCAGCATGATTGTGGGTCATAGATGTATTATTATGGGAAATTTTTATGGGTATGTAGTATTGTTGTTTCTCAATATAGCCAGCTGTAGTGGGGGAAGGGAACCCGTGTTATAGGCCAGGAAGGGAAGGCCGTCATATTCCTTTCTCATTGAAATGAATAAACAGGGCGGTAACACCCAATTTTAGAGAGACGGAAAATCATACTAGTAGTTACTAGTGTAAAGCTTGCTTTAATATACAAAGAGAGTTGATTTCAGTAAACTGTTGAAAAATAAAACATGAATAATTAAGATATTATCCTACACCTTAGAGGCAAAATAGTAAGAAAAATGGACGTACAGACAGAAAGGAAAGTTCAGTTCTAACTAATGAACTAAGAGCTTATGGAGGCCTTCCTATGGGATCTTTTGCTATATCTAAATCCTACACTATTAAAAACATAATTGGCAACCAGTGTTATTAGAGATGCGACTACGCGCTCGCCTAAGCGCGAAGGGAGGCGAGGCGACCCTTTAGCGCTTCATACCCACTGAGGCAAGGCGAAATGGTGAAGCGAAATTGAAGCGCATGAAGCGAGACTTAGGCGTCGAAACGAATTCACCATTTTTTGTTTGCTTTCATTTCGAAAGATCTAGGCCCTTGATTTGAATGACTTTTGTGCTGTTTGTGGACATGCGTTGCACTTTATAATTGCTTTCTACTAAATAAGAAGTCGAAACCCTAGTTGACATCGTTCCAGTCGACAATTGCTTTCAAGAACCTCGCTAATCACTTGCTTCCGACATCGTTCCAGTCGAAAGAGGAGGTGAGTACTTGCTTCTTCTTCTTCCTCCTTTCTTTTCTTCTTCCTTTCTTCTCTTCGTCTTCTCCTGCTGCTTCTTCTTCCTTTCATCTTTCTTTTCTTCTTCCTTGAACTCCATTTTTTTTTTTTCCCCCTTTTTTTTTTCCTTCCCTGGTTCTTGTTTTGTTTCTCTTCTTATTTATTTTGCTGCAAATTTTTTCAATTAATTTTACTAAATTGATTTTACAATTGTTTAATTGTTTTGCTGAAAAAATTTCAATTAATTTTGCTGAAACACTATTTTTCCATGATTACCTTTGCTAAAAATATGTTGTTCTTTAATTTCTTTATGCTGAAACGGTTTTTTTCTTTGCACTTTAATTGTTTCTTCATTTCTTAACATTGAATTGCTTGGTTGGTTAAAATTAAATGTCGAAGTCGAGTGAAAGTAAAAAAGATCCGGCATGGCAATATGCACGGATGGTAAATCCCCAAAACCTTTCGAAGTTCATTTGTAACTTTTGTGACAAAGAAATGAATGGCGGTGTTTACCGAGTCAAGCAACATCTTGCTGGTGGTTATAAAAATATTGTTGCTTGTAAAAAATGTCCATCTCATGTCAAAGATGAGATTAAAGACTATATGTCTGAAAAAAATCGATCAAAGGTGCAATTGAAGATGGTTCTTGATTTTGATGAGATGGATAATGATAAAGATGATGATGATGAAATTCTTGAGATAAATCAACATGATAAAAGGCCTGTTCCTACTCAAGGTTTTACCCATCGAGAACAAGGAAGTAGCTTCTCCAAATCTGTTGCTTCCAAACAACCAAAGAAAAAGGGACCCATGGATGTGTATTTCACCCCTGATCCGGAAGTTGCGGTGCAAAATCTTAAAGCCAAGGGGAAGCAAACATGAATTGATGATAATGATCCTAGCAAGAAGGTGTTGAGAGATCCGACTCTTGTTTAGTTTTTGAGGTGGATGTATGATACGGGTATACCTTTCAATGTTGTGAATTACAAAAAAAATGTTTGAATTGCTTGACAACTTTGTGAAGTATATTAGTGAAGCCAACGTGGTTCAAGTTGTTACGGATAGTGCCTCAGCAAATGTGTTGGTCGGTTAGAAACTTAGTAGTATACATTTACTTGGTACTTACAATATGAATATGCAATTCTCATATTAAAAACTCGTTCTTTTTTTTTTTAACTTGTAATAGGGAAGTTTTTGGAGGCAAAGCGGCCATATTTGTATTGGACACCATGTGCAGCTTATTGCTTGGACTTGATGTTGGAGGACATTTTCAAAATTCCCTACTTCAACAAGACATTTCAAAAGGCAATTCCGGTGCATAGTTATACTGTGAACCACTCTGGTTTGTTGAATATGATGAGGCAATTTACCCAGTGCAAGGATTTGATCAAGCCAGCAAAAACTCAATTTGCAACTGCTTTTCTAACTTTATCAAGGATTTATCAACAACAAACTAACTTGAAGAAAATGTTCACTTCAAAGGAATGGACCACAAGCAAATGGGCGAAGGAACCACAGGGTAAAAAGACAGCACAAGTCATATTAATGCCTTCTTTTTGGAACACTGTTCTTTATGCTCTCAAAATATCAAGTCCTCTTGTTCGTGTGCTATGATTGGTTGATGGTGAGAGAAAGCCTCCCATTGGATATATTTATGGGGCAATGGATAAAGCTAAAGAAGCCATTGCAAAATCATTTAATGGAAATGAAGAGAAGTACAATGAGTTTTTTGAAATAATTGACAATAGATGGAATGTTCAATTGCATAGGCCTTTGCATGTAGCTGGATATTATTTAAACCCAGAGTATTTTTACGCAAATCCAAATATTGACAAAGATAAGGAAGTCATGTCAAGCCTATATAAATGCATACAAAGGTTGGTCCCAAACAGTGAGACACAAGATAAAGTTTGCGCAGAGTTGACTACCTATAAGAAAGCTAAAGGTCTTTTTGGGATGGCTTTGGCCATTAGACAAAGAACTATAAGAGCACCAGGTGATCTATATTTTATACTTAAGTAATTTTAATTAGCTTTTTATATTTTAAATATTCTTTCTAATTAATTAGTTATAATCAACAACTGATTGGTGGAGTGCATATGGTTCTGAAACGCCACATTTGCCATCAAAATTCTTAGTCTAACTTATAGTTCATCTAGATGTGAGCGGAATTGGAGTGTGTTTGAACACATGAGTCCCTATTTTTAAATGTAGTGAATATGAATACCTATAAATTTATTAATACCTAAATGAAAATTTGAATATTTTTATTTGGTTTGAATTTTTGCAGATTCACACCAAAAAGAGAAATAGTTTAGCTCAAAAACGTATGAATGACTTGGTATTTGTCAAGTCTAATAGAGCATTGAGACATCAATACAATTCCCGTGACACTATTGATCCCATCGCTTTGATAGATATTGATGAAAGTAACGAGTGGTTGGTTGGGAGGACTGGGGAGGAACTTGTCTTTGAGGATGATACTTTGACATGGGATGATGTTGCTAGAGCTGCTAGAGTTGAGGAAAGTAGCCAAAGAACTAGATCAACAAGGGCAATAGAAAAGGGTCGTTCAACTTCAAAATCAGCAGCTAGACCTAGATTACAACTTATTGATGAGGAAGAGTCAATTTTAAATGGGGAAGAGAAAGAAGATGCAGACGGATATGATGAAGCCAATGATAATGAAGAAGAAGTTCATTTGCTTGACGTTGAAGATGATTTTTAGAACCTTTGGATTGGTGAATTGTAGAAGAAGTTCATTTGCTTGACGTTGAAGATGATTTTTAGAACCTTTGGATTGGTGAATTGTATTTGTCTCTGTTGGATATTTTCTGTTATTTATGGATATTTAGTATTTGGAATGATAAATGCATGATGGTTTTTGAAAATATTTATATTTTTGTCTATACTATTTATTTTTAAAAAATATCCTTTGTGGTTGCCTCAATTCGATGAAGCCCTCGCCTCGCCTCGCCTCGCCTCGTCGCGTGGCCTCGTGCTTAGGCGTTAGGAGACCTTGTCGCCTTGGTTCGCTTTTCGCCTTAAAAAACACTATTGGCAACCATGTGGACCAAGTGTTCTAAACCAGGATAGCATCTTTCCCATTACCGTGCAGACCAATACCTCAAAATGTGACAGGGCTGAAATTCCTAATTACTCCCACACAGACGACTATAGCCCTCTACATAACACAGCCCACCATCATATCTAAAGTCCATAACGAAGACCAAAGGTAAAACAATAATGGCTCCCCATCACTCAAAAAATAGATTGATCTCCATATCCCCAAAGTTTTCATCCAGCTAAGGTGCAGCACTCTTTGAGACCATTAATCCCAAAAAACAATACATAAGAACTTATTACAATTTTTTTTGGAAAAGTAATGTACATATAAATATCATGTCATACAGCTCTTTCATATTATATAGCAAACCATACAACACATTTATTAACCAAAAGTTGAATGCAAATTTCACATTTTTTCAAGTAATTTTAAAAAAATTTAAGATTAAAAATCATTTACAGGTTCTATAAGCTGTAGCTTCAACAGTTGTAGTTCCTCCACATCCGCTGGAAAGGAGATGGCTATTGTTTTGATTTTATATATATATATATGTGTGTGTGTGTGTGTGTGAAAAAATAGCTTCATAAATGACAAAACTGAACATCGAAGAATTGGGAGCATAATTAATATCAATGAACATCACAAACAGAATAAAACACATTGAAAAATGGTATTCCACATTTTAGAGAAATTCATGAAGCATACAGCAGCATCAAAAATGATGCGTCATGACAAGTGACGTTGTACTTTCCAAGAGGATCTTCAATAAGGTTACCAACTAAAGTAACCCTCAAACTTAAGGCACATCCAGTGAATTTAACACATAATGTCTAAGCCCAGTATGGGGCATAAATAAGTAGACACTAAATAAAGTAATCAAAATATTTTGAGGGAAACAAAACCCAGGAATTACAAGATCCACTCCAAGGTGCCACAAAACATTGATACCACCTGCTGACTTTATAGAAGGGAAGATAGTCTTCGACAATCAAGAGACCATATTAGCCAATAGCAAAAATAACAACCTAAAAAGAGGTCTTAGCTTTAAACCTCATTTGACTGGAGGTTTAATTAACTTATAATACTAGGCATACTACCTCATCTCCTAACTGATCTATAAGGTCCAAGCTAGTTAGTGATACTGGTTTGAGTTCCTATTTGTCCGATTTAGATTTGCTTCTATAGAAAGTCAAACAACCAATTGTCATCTCCTTCATGGTCCATCAGAGTAGGCACAAAATTTGTTCAATCCAAAAACATTCAAAACCCAAGAGGCAAGTTTATACAGGTCCCATTGGCTCTATGCTACAGATCACCCAAACCAAATTTCCATTATGAGGTCTCGTTGGGCAATAACATGTTTTAGTCAAAAAGTCACTATAAGTTGTCACATCACTCTCTCTACTTTTTTGCATATTTTTTCGTAAAAAGTCAAAAATTACTAAAATAGCTTGTTCCTAAACGAGGCCTCAATGTTCCAAATCCTTTTGAACATGGCCATTTAATGCTATCCAATTAAAATAGTCAAGGCACTCTATTTGTTTTCATCGGTTAATTCCTCTTCATTTAGTCTGTGCAACAAAATGAACCAACTTCTCTTGATTCAACTAAAATCCTTCATGATGAGAGATAACAAAGGAACAGTGGGAGTAAATGATTCTCTTCATACACTTTCAATTTTAACTCCTCGTTTGGCAACACAATATTTTAGCCTAAAAGTCAAAAAGTTACTAAAAAAATTACAAAAAAAAAAACAAACTATACCAAAAAGTCAAAAATTTTATTTTCTCTTTACTTTTTACACATCTTTTCGTAAAAAATCAAAAAATTATTCCAAACATACTAGTTTTTTTTACCTCATATTTTAACCAAAAAATCAAAAAGTTACTAAAATAGCATATTCCCTAAAGAGGCTAGCTCATACCAAACCAAAAGCTAACAATTCAATCTATTGGAATACTCTATAATCCATGTGAAATATATACAGCCTCATGTACCTACAAAGGTATGAATATGAGCAATCAAACACACGATTAACGTGAAATGGTAGGAAGCAAGGTTGCGGCTACGGGTACGGGTACGGGTATACAACAAATTCTTTAAACAGTAGGGTATGGGTACGGCTGGGGTACACCAATTATTTTTTTATTTTTTATTTTTTTATTTATTATAATTTATAGTTAAACATCCAACATACAAATTAAAATTTAATATCATAATTAAAAAGAGAAATTACAAAACCAAAATAATTTGTAAATTCTTTCACTTCATTCGAGTATATAAACTTTCAAATATTCAAATAATAATTTAAAACCATCAATATTATGAAAATAATTACAATGAAATAAATACATCAGAATCAGTTTATGAACTCCAAATTTAAATGTTCCTTTCTTTTGTCTTCTTAGATTTTAAATTTTTCTATCTTTTATTTCATATAATTCTGATTGTGTCTACTACAAAATTATATCAGGAAAAAAAAAATCAGATGTTGGGAAGATCAGAAAAAACGATAATCAAAGAAGAAGATAATCAAAGAAGAGTAGATTGGCTACAAGAGAAGGTAAGAAAACTCACCAGAAACAAGAAAAATCAGATGTTGGACAGATCTGCTTGTTTGCTGCGAAAAAAGAGAGAAAATCTGAAAAAAAAAAAATCAAAGAAAGAGGAAGAAGAATCGAAGAAGAAGAGGAAGAATCGAAGCAGAGGAACTAAGAGAAACTCACCGGAATATCAAATTTTGCCGTCGACCAGCACCGTCGTCTTCGAAGATAACTTTTTTAACCAAGAGCCAAAAAGCCAACTTCTAAAACGAGCCCTCAAAACCCTAATTCTCAAACATCAATCGAAACATAAGATTCAAATGAAGATATAAATATATTGATTGCAATGATTACGAGGCAAGAATGACAAATTGAACCCAAAAAATTGACAAAAATTAACTGAACATATGAAATCCTATAATGAAATTGCAAGCCCCAACTCGCCGATATCAATGGCTAAAAACTAGAAATTCAAAACCCAGAGAGAGAGAGAGAGAGAGAGAGAGAGCCTACAGTGATGGACTTGCAAAGCAGAGCGGTTGAACGTCGTCCAAAGAGATTGCAGAAGCCTTTCTATAACCCTTGGGTTGTGTTTGGTTGCCCTGATATATGTAGGCTAAATTAGATCTACAACTTTTTTCGATATATGTAGGCCAGATTAGATCTACAACTTTTTGGCTTTATTTAACAGACTATTTCAATAATTTTTTTATTTTTTTTGTTTTAAATATGAGTTACAAAAAATTCGACATGTTTAATATGATTTTTTAATTTTTTACAAAAAAAAAAAAAAAGAAATTTTTTTGATCATTTTATATACTTTGTTAACTTCTTAACTTTTTTTAATAACTTTTTAATATTTAAGCTACAATATATGTTTTCTAAACAAGCCTGTAATTTATTATAAATTAAAAATTAATAATAAAAAAATAAAAGTCAAAAACATCTCTTTTCTAACTTTTAGATGATTAACTTTTTTTAATTTATTTAAAATCAAATTTCACTATTTGGATGAAAACTTTAAAATCATTTATGGACTAGATTGAACTGCACCGAGCTATCTTTTTTTCATTTGTGAATCCCTTATTTACATACAAAAAAATGACAAATATGAACTATAGTTTGTGGTCAATTTTAGTTCCTAAACTAAAAGAATTGAATGATTCAATTCGATACTAATTTTTTTTCTCGACCACAACCAAACCGAACCATTATACCCCTAGTTCGATAAAAAACTGACTGACAAACTAATTGCAAAGTTGTCACCAAGTTGCAATTAATTTCTCATTTATTTAAGTTGTGTTTGTGTTTAGATCTTGGATGATTTATAAAAAATATATTTTCTTTTTCTTTTTTATTCAAAAATTTCTATCCAAATAAAAGATCAAAACACAGCCTCAATATTTTCGGCAAGAAATTCACAACACATGGGGAGGGAGGAGAAGGGCAATGCACTGATTAAGACCATCTCCAACGGTGAACCAAACCCTTGATGAAAAAGTTCCTTTTTCATGCTCCAACCGTTGCACTAGATTGATATCAAAATGAGATTTCAGCAAAAAAAGCATCAAACTGAGAACGAGACACAGATTTTACCAAATCACTGTTACTGACCGTTAAAAGAGGTACACTGGTCAACCAACCGGTTGCCCGGCCGGTTGACAAACCGGTCGACCGGTTTCCTTTAAATTAGGTAGGTTCAAATCGGTCAAAAAAGGTTCAAACAGGTAAAAAAAAAAAAAAATTTGTCCAAACCGGTCGACCGGTTGGTCAACGACCACTTCCCCAATTCTGCTTTGATGCTCACCGTTGGAGCGCCTCGTATCAAATTGAGAAAATCGTCATTTTTTTCATCAGATTTGATGAAAAAAGAAGTTAAGCGTTGGAGATGCTCTAACAATAGCAATTACATCTAACAAGCAAACAGCTAACATGTAAACCTAATTTAAAGAAGACTAAGGTGTATTTTCAGAAATGAATCCCAAAATATTCTCTTATGACACCACCGAAATATATACTTACAACTCCATCTCAATGATGGGAAGAATAAATTAAAACCATAAATAAATCATAATTGTCCTTTTTATACATCAAACAAATGGGTCAAGAAAGAAAAAGGGGGGAAAAAAAAATGAACAAAAGACTCGTGCATTTCCCGGACATCATACCTTACAAGAGGAGGGGAAAATCTGGAAGATACCTCCTTAATGCAATCTTACGCAAATAAATATTATGAAGGGGATAAAAAATAAAAAAAATAAAATAATACAGTTTGAAGAAGAAATAACCAACTCAGTTGAATCCTGATCAAAACGCCGAAGTTGTTCACCTGAATGCTAAATAACAGATCTGTGAACCGCAAAATCTCAACTTAATATATATTCTTCTATGGGTCACGAAGGAGCGTGAATTTTCATACTTCTATCATATCAACATCCAGCCGCTTTCAAAAAGTTGTCGTATGGACTTAATGCGGGTAACCTGAAGGAATGAGGATGTTGCTGGTACTCGGCTGCACACATCATAGAAACTATACCCGCTAATGGTTTGTTTGTATTGGCAGTGAAGTTCTGGTCCAAGAAAGGATTATTAACCTGCATTTGCAATTTTATTTCAGGATATCAGGTTGCTCCACAGAACATACATAACAGTAGTTTTAAAGGTAGAAGCATCAAGGAACTAGAACTTCATTATTGTAAGTCCAAATTACACTTAAAGGGAGCACCCCACTACTCTCCCATCTGTGCACCAACCATTAATCCCTCCTAGTGAGTGAGATTAGAAATGTAATTTTCCCTTTTCTGTTTACGCCATTACTTTAAATTTGATTTTTTATACATTATGAGAGTAAATTGATATTGGGTCATAGTTCAAAGGAGTAAATATTTGTTTATTTATGTATTTGTGTAGACAGTGAAGTGCTGTGGTAGAAGGGAAAAGCATGCACAAAGTTCCCATATAGGTGCCCTTTTATTTCCATTTAAACTTGCTTTAATCTTGTGATGTAGGAATATCCTTGTGTTTGTTTGATGTTTAATAAGAGGCATTTGTCACTTTCTGATATTAAATTCCGTATTTTTTTTCCGATCATCAGTGCTAAAATCACTACGTGTAATACTAAATACTAGTGCCAACATGATAGTCTAGATAACATTCTCTACAATATTATTGCCAAGATAGAATACGCAAAGAGACAAAGTAATCAGCTAGTATGATACAAGCCTAATATGGTATGAAGACGGTGAACCCAAGTACCTACACTAGTTTATAGTATATACAGTTCTACCTTATACACACATATACATAAGTATCCATAATTATGTATGTTCATTGTGATTTTGAACCTTCGGTATTCGTATTTCATTATTTTGGGAAGGTCTGTAAGATATTCTTAATTTAAATGCCTGAGCCTTGCATACCATTTCAAAAGCATTGCCTTTTATATTAATATGTGATTTAAGCAGTAACAAAAAAGTATATAAGAAGTAAAATATTTTTCATGTGTGTGACGGTTGGAATGTACTGAATAAAGAAAGTACCCCTATGAAATCCTGATCAACATGAAGGGCATGAAGAGCCTGCTGCACTCCATCATTATTCTGTGGAGTCATGCTCAGCATATTTTCCTGCCTGTGCTGGGCATTCATCAAATAGGACATCTTCTGCTGCTTTCCCATTAGAAGTGCTTCACAGTGACCAGCCATTTCCTTGTAAGACACATCAGACGCAGTGCACACAGAGATTCGCCCGACGTGGTGTGCTGTCTCCAAGACCTGTGTACATTCAGAAAACTCTTTTAAGTAATTGTATAATAAACTGTTTTATCATAAGCAATTGAAAACCAAACCAACATGGCTAAATTGTTTTACAGCTAGTTCTGGGCTTTGTTGTATGTGATTGTAAATATGATTCACTACACACCAAATGTCAAAATGATTAATGATAAATAAATAAAAAAATTGTAAAAAAAAAAAAAAATTCATTGGCATCATAGACACATCGGATAGGTAAATACGCCATATCATTTACATTTAAAGTGAAGCATTCAATATGAACTTGAATGAATTTTCTAACGAGTCTTAAAAACAGAGGAAAAAAGTATTCAAGACCTTTAATTTAACTTTCATATTGGCCCATAAATGGATAATTTTTAGTGCTATGATAAGTTGCAGGCTAAGAAGTACGGACACTTCTAAGAAGGTGATGTATTCGTGTCGTATCCGTGTCGAACACTGACATTCTTTGGATACTTCCCCAACACGTGTCTGACACTCTTCAAAACGCGTTCTATTGTTTAATATTTTTTAAAGACCCGGACACTTTTTGGACACTTGGAGGACACAAGTATGTATCTCTTAAACACACGTGTCTATCTCTTAAACACATATGAAACTAATTATAAGTTTGAACAAAACAACTTAAGTTACAATAATAAAACAAAAACCATATAAATTTATGGAAATTAGTATCATATTACATTTTTTATTATCTTTGAATGATATATTCATATATATAATATATAATAAATATATAAAATTATATATTTTATGCGTGTCCCCCACGTGTCGTATCCTGCATTTTTTGAAAATTAGCGTGGCGGCGTGTCCATATCGTATCCATGTCGTGTCATGTGTCCGTGTCCATGCTTCTTAGGTTGCAGGCAATAAGGGAAGAATTTCAAGCATATTCGTCTTTTAGGGGGCTCTTCATTAAAGATTGCTTCATGTACCATTGTAAAGAAAAAGGCATTGGGTAAAAATTTTTAATCAAATAGAACTTGAATTAGATGTGAACCAATTTCAGTCTAACAATATTCTCGTGAGATCATCTTTTATTATTCAATTCCTACTTACTGAAGCAAAAGCAACTAAGAAATAGAAGATGCAACAATGACGTACAGATTCTAGAAGTTGATTGACGCTCAAGAGATCAGAGGTTTTGATGGCCTGCTCTGAATTATGTTTGGCTTGAGTTTCAAATGACTCTGGAAGAGCTTCATCGTCTATTGTAAAAATTGGACCAGCCTGCACATTAAAAATGAGAATAATCAAATCTCGACAGTCAATTTCAAATAGTAAAGATCAAAGGTGATTACCTCATCCGTAGAATTGTGGTCATTTGATTGAAACTGATATACCATTTGTGGAGTGTCGATGAACTGCGCTCCGAGAGGACACCCATCATCAGGTAAAAATTCATTGAGCAACTGATCCCTTATAGTGGACAACTGAGAACACCAAAAAGAAGTTTAAAGTCACTAACAACATACTGTACAAGTATATGCTTTAATAATTAAAATAAGTCCTAGAAAACTAAAAAGCTAGCTTATTTTTTCTACTCATGTTTGTATTTTCTGATTTATTTTCAATTTTGAATCAAATTTTTTTTATTTTTTAAGTCCGTCGTGACTAGACCATTCTAAAATTTACAAAATTTGAGTCAATTTTGAAAGAAAAAAAGTTAACTAAAAACAAAAATAAACCAAATTATATATAATTACGAAAATTGGCTTATCTCTGTACTTTATGTTTTTTTTTAGAAAATAAAATAAAATAAATTTAGGATCATCTAGTCCAAACGAATTTAAAAAGTAAAGAAATTTGACATAATTTTAAATAAAAAAAATACTAAACACAAAAATAAGTCGAACTAAAAAGCCAAAAAAGGCAACTCCCAAAACAAGCCAAAGTTTTACATCTGATGATGACTTATCCAAATTCTTCACAATCACAGATGCCAAGGATTCCCTAGACTGGTCCTCTGTGATTTTTATTTCTGAGAGAGATTTTGAAGCAGAACTATCATCCTCCTTAGATCCGTAAATAGTTTTGGAAATGTGAGAACTAGTGTCAACTGCCTGTAACTTGCAATCTTCCACCAAATGCAAGAATGGATCCACCTGAGAAAATATAAACATAGTAAAGCATACACGAGGTAGTCTTCATGATGTAAATGAAAATGAGGATGCACCCAAAAAAATAAAAAAGCAGAAAGAATTGGCATTCAGCAGCATTGATTGCTTTAGGAAATAATTGACAAGGATATGGAAATAAAACCCTTATCCGCAATGAACCACGTACCGTTTTATCTGTAAGAGCAGCCTTGACACATGGAAGAAGGGGAAGTATACTGTAGGCTTTCGATGAAAGGATAATCATAGAAGTTGCCAAACTAAAGAGGGATCTGCATCGTGATGCTGGTAATGGCCCTGTGGAAACAACAGACATGCCTTGAGTTGGCACAGTTGATGTCCCACTGAGTCAATCTTACTCATTCATTACATCGCTCTTATAGCATTTCATTAAACAACAAAAATGGAAATAAAGAACAAAGCATATATAAAAATATAAAAGTGATAATTTAAAAAAAAAAAAAAAAGGAGAAGAAGAAGCACCATATATAGGCAAATTAAATGCAATTCCATCCAACCTACAAAAATATAAGCATAATAGTAGGTTTGGATGCTAACCTCCTTCAATGAGAGAAATTCTTTTCAAGGAAAAAGCTAGCTGAAAACTTCGGACTAGAGCCTCTTGACTGGAGTTCTGCAAACATGATGAGTTGTAATAAGAAAAGGCCTACAAACGTATACAACAACAACAACAACAACCAAAAAAAAAAAAAAGAAGAAGATATTGAGGCAGATAAAGGATAATTATGCTTATTACATATGGTGAATTCACCAAATTTAACAAATTAACAAAATCTACCATAGACTACCAGACATGTCATGGAAAATCTGATTTACCATGACTGATCCAATGAATGAATTTCCAAAATCACAGATCTCATGGGGAGCTATATCTGATGAAGTTCCACAATAGCCTAGAAAGCTGCCATGGCACTTGTTTTCTGGCAACCAGGGGGGCAAAAAGATGGTAGTGGAACAACTCCCACTTGGCAGACAATGGTTGGTTGGGATAGTTTGTACTAATTTTTTATCAAATAAATATAAATAATTGTTAAAATACTACAAAAGAGGAAAAAGAAGAAGCTGTTGTACGGTTTCTCTTATAACAAAGGCAAATTATTGCAAAGTTGAATGATATGAAACTTAAAGACGTAATAAATGTATATCACTGATGAATGAAACCACAATGTGAATGTAAATCATAGCAATATCAAGACGTGTTGCTGTGAGATCCCGAATTTTTGAGATATTAATATTTTAGTGAGAGATATTGGTTACAGTTTGGTGGTGAGATTTTTAGATGAGAACCTAACTTATTTCCTTATCTTTATTTTATCTCTTTTTCTCTCCACCTCATTAGTATTCATCTTCCTGCGAAATAAATTTACTTCTCTTCCTTAGTAAGCAAATCATTTTTATTTTCCTTTCTCTCCAAGGAAAGTTCATTTTCTTTTTCCCCAAGTACACCCCTTTCTTGCCTACCAAATAAACTTTATTTTATTATTTTCTTTTTTCTTTCTTTTGCCCCAAGTATCCTTGCCCTATAAATTGTGCCTTTCATATCCCTTAATTCCATTTCTTCAAAGCTCTCTCCTTCTTCTCTCTCTCTCTCTCTCTCTCTCTCTCTCTCTCTCTCTATTTGTGATTGTAGGTCACAAGTCGAGGACCAACCGACCGTCTTTGGAAGTCCACTGTGAGTAACATTCTTGTAAAGATATGTTTGTATAAATTATGTTCAAACCGTTATATGATAAGATATTTTTTGCTGAACTGTTATTTTGCTATGTGAACGAATGTCCTATTTGCGAATCTACTATGGCATCCACAGATAGTCCCAAGTCATGGGGGATGGCATGTAAATGCGGGTCCATGACATATATGTGATTACGAGATCTCTTTAGCCACTTCATTGTGGTGATATGTGTTTAATCGGTATCCGAAACCGATTACTCTAATTGGAATACGATATGATATGTTCTGTGGGATGTACCATTATTATGTTCTGATATGAGACTGATATGACCGACATGTATGATCTGTTTTCTGTATATGATATGACTTGAAATTCGTTCACTAACCTCTTTACATTAATGTTATTCACTGGGTTTTAACTCACTGTTTTATATATATGTGTAGGTGAGCGTCATGGAGAACCAGCTTAGGGAGAGTCGAGCCACCCTTTAAAGCCCTACGAGTTTTGGTGCCTCTGACTTGAGGCTAGGTCGAGAAGACCGTTGTATAGTCTGTAATCATATTGTCGGGCTTTTGTTTATATATATATGTCCATGAATGATGTTTTTGTATGTATGTATCGTACAATGGGTAAATTAACGTTTATATACATCTGAATTTGTGCATATAGATATATAGCTCAATGGACCATTTGTTGTCTTTATATCATAAGCTTCCGCTAGCCCCAATTATGTTGATTTGTATAGGAAGGCCTTTGGTAATCGCGAATTACTGGCCGGTCACTTCACCGACCTTTACGGGGCAGGGTTCAGGTCATGACAGTTGCTGAGTGAATAAGGAGAAGACCAAAGAGGGAAAAAGATGAGGGAAAGAGTAAAAGAAGGAAAAAAAAGGCGGAAAGAGGGAAAAGCAGGGGAACCAAGACAACATGTAAATATGGATACATGCTTATAACAAAATTGATCGAAGACAAATCTACAAAGATGAGGTATATGGTGCAAGTTTTATGCTCTAGTTGAAGGAACGAAGTCTTTACAAGGCCGAGGGGAAGCCAAACAAATTCAGAAAACTAAGGCTCCGTTTGGTGGAGTTTTCAAAATCTAGTTCCACACTCACTTTTGAGTGTGGTGTTTGTTTAGGGTTCTCAAATCATAATTCTACACTCATTTCTCAAAACTCAATTCAAAACATAATCATTACATTTCAAAACTCATAACCAAACACATAATTCAAAACTCTTTTCAAAACTCTATTCAAATCAATATTTTAAAAATATTTTAATTTTGTTAAGATTTTAAATATTTTAATATTTAAATATGTCACGATTTTTTTAATTTTTAATTTTTTGAATATTTTTAAATATTACGATTTTAATTTTTTAAATTTTAAAATATTTTATAAAAATAAATTCAAACTCTATTTTATAAAAATATTTTTAAATATTTTAATTTTTTTGTTATGTATTTGGTTACGATTTGAGTGTAGAGTTGTGAAAGTAGTATGAAGTTTCGAGTTATGTGTTTGGTTATGCGTTTTAAAAATAATTTTTTAATTGAGTTTTGTTTTATGTGTTTGGTTACGATTTGAGTGTAGAGTTGTTTTTAAATTTAAAATTTTAAAATTTTAAATTATTTTAATTTTTTGAATATTTAAATTATTTAAATTTTTACGATTTAAAATTTTTGAGTATTTATTTTAATTTTTTACTTATTAGATTTTTTAGATTATTTAAATTATTTAAATATTTATGATTTAAATTTTTTGAATATTTATTTGAAAAAAAATTATTTCCTTTGTAGTATTTTCAATTAAAAAATTGATTAATGTTATTTTTTGTTAATAATAAATTTTTTTAATTGAATTTTAAAAAGAGTTTGGTTATGAGTGTTGATCAAAATTTTCAATAATGTGAAAGTAATGTGTTTTGTTATGAGTTATAACAATTTAAATTAAGTTTTGAAAACTCTTTTCAAAACTCATAACCAAACAAATTTTCTTACTTCACATGTCAAATCAAACTTTCAAAACTCAATTCTACACTCAATTCAAAACTCAATTCCACACTCAATTCAACACTTCATTCAAAACCATAACCAAACAAATTTTCTACACTCAAATCATAATTCTAAAACACACAAACTCAAAATACAACTCATATTCTCAAATCATAATTACAAAGCTCTACCAAACGGAGCCTAAATTTCCTTGTTTAGGATTTTAATAGAAATTGTGATGCAGATGTGTTATGAACATAGACGAAACTTTCATAACCCAAATAATATTCTAGAAAGAGAATAAAAAAAAAAAAAACATCAGAATAAACTGTAAAACCAAATACAAATCAACAATTACCTTGCCTCGAGAGAACAGCAACACTAGGCTATATGTATGAGCAATTGCTTCATAGTTTCCAGGTATATTTGCAGGAGAGATGGATTGTGCCCAAATTGAAGAAAGAAGGAGGCTAATCTGGCGGCTACTCAGCCTAAGAGAAGTTACTTCCTGGTATTGAAAGAAAAAAACAATCGTCATATGAGTCGACAATCCAAAATATAGGTAACTTGATACCTATAAGGAGTCTCAATTAAGGGCTAAAGTCAGATCTTAAACTAATACCATGTTAAGTTATCAATTATGCCAAAAGCTTATATTGTTAAGAAATGGGCCTAACAATGTATATTAAGCTATTTAACAAATAAGAGTTTCTAAATGGAAATGAAAATGCCAAAACCTACCAAATCCTTATTTAAATTGTTGACAGAATTTTCATCTACTGTTGGAAGTATTGGTACACTTTTGATGCTATAGACTCGACTATAAGTTGACTTGATTCTGTTCAGCATCCCACTATTGTTGTTTGTTTGCTGTCCTTCAGTAACTAGTTTTTCTTTGTTATCAAGACTAACATTTCCCTTTGCGGAAGACCTTTCATTTCCCATCTTCCCAAACAGGGCAGCTGAAGAAGAAAAGACAGAAACAGTTCTTGAGAGAGTTCTTGCAAGATCTGCAGCACTCTTTGACTCAGTAATAGCCGAACTTGTTTGAGGGCAAACCGAAGATGGCACAAGAACAACAGAAAAGATGCGGTGAGCTCCAATTCGAGTTTCATGATCTGGATGGACCATAGCTGGGAGTAATTGATGAAATAAAGCCTCGGGAAATGCCTGAGAGGAAAAAGATAAACTCAGATGCAAGGTTGGATAAAGGATTGAAATAACAAGAGAAAGCAATATAATCATTAAAAATTTTTTTACTTCCTTGCCTTGTTTTTATATGACAAATTTGGTATAGAGGCTACGATTTGAGCAGTACGAAAAACGGCAGCAATAGTAGTTCTGGCTATAACTGTAATATTTGAGATGTTCTCCAACATCACAGCCATGGTGTCAAGAATTGGGCCTGCTTCTCCAACCTGTTTGTCAATGGCAATTCAATATCAAATCTCTCAAAATACAGTTACAAAATTCTTTTAAAAGTTTAGGACACTTAGAACAAGTGAAATACTTAAAAATTCAAATACAAATTATAAACCAAAATGTAGCATCACAAGTATTTCCAGCTCGAGATCCAAAGAACTACAAGTCCATAACATTGCAGGTGTATTAAGGAATATTAAGAGATAAATGATACCTTGAGTGATAACTCCACAAGGCACTCATCAACTGCTTCCCGAAATTTTCTGTTCCAATTGATTATCTCAGCTCCTAAATTTGCATCATCAAGTGAGTAATGAATGCTTTTCCGTAGGTGCCTCATTACATCTGTTAATGCACCAACTATAGCTACAGAAGGCCGGACCTTTGCAAGTCGAGCAAGGGACGTGGTAACCTCAACAATGTCAAGCTGCATATCAGGTTGTTTAAGGACATTTTTGTGGTCAAGATGTTTGACTAAAATTGAAATCCAAAAGTGTGCATTTTCCCCTGCAAAATCAAACGAAGAGAGAACCATGGTCATCCTTTTATCAAAGTACAACTGCAATTAAAGGAATAGAAAAGAATAGCATTAATGGAGAGAAGGGCAAGATAGCATCACAGAAATGAAGGAAAAATCTGTTTGATTTCGTTTTCAAAATCTGTTTTTCTGCACACAAAAAAATAAAAAATTAAAAAATAAAAAAAAAATTTAAAAACCTAAAAATTAATTTGATGAATTTTTTTTTTTAAAATAAAAACACTCATGATTTTCATATGGTTATATCTTTTTTGGGGGTGGAAATAGTTTTTAAACATTTTAAAATAACTTTTTGATGTTTATTTTTTTCAAATTATTTTTATTTAAAAAAAAAAAAAATCAGAAAACAAATTCTAAAAATGAAACCAAAGAGAGGAGTTTCTAAATAACAAAGGTAACAATAATACCAGAATCATCCATTAAAAACTGCATCTCCTTGAGGACAGGAAAAGCGAGCCCAGTTTCAGCCCGCCATAAATTTCCACTATCAAAATATCGGAACACGGATTCCAGAACACGTCGTGTGGTTGTAGCCTCCTTGGCCAGCTTGGCCATATTATGCAGGCATACTCTAGACCAAAAGCATGGGTTCTCTGCATCTTCCCTGTGGGGAAAGAAAAAAGAAAAAAGATACACTTTATGATAAAAACAACAAAACATAAATGCATTCAGAGGATTTTGTGCGAAGCAATTACACTGTCACATTTACTTCGCCTTTCTCGTTCACAATCGTTCTCCAAGAAGGAACCTTCATAATGGCCTCTGGTGAAGGTGAGACATGACCCTCAACTTTAAGCACTTCTTGCACCCACCGGTTCTGGTTAGCGTTTCCAGAGTCTATAGAGTCTTTATTAGGACCTCCATAATTTTCCAAAACTACTGAAACAATCTATTTAATGAAAATATGTCAAAAGCATTTTAGTGGAAGTTGTTAATTCACATGGTAATACCATATAGCCATTTCCGTAATTTCAACTATACAAATAATGTCAACACAAGTATGAGAAAATATAAGGGATATGAAAAGAATGACCAAGAAAACTAATATAAAATTTCCAAAGTAGCTTTATTTTTATAATGCATATGATGCCAAAAAAAATTCATTTGAGAGATCAAATATTCCAATGAAGGTCTGTAGGCCTGATGCAGAATTAACAACATATCCTAACTTGTTGAGAATTTTAAAAGTTGATAGCTTATGAAGAGAGAGTATTGGGATGTCCATCCTCCTTTTTCTGGAAGAAAACAAAAACACAAAAACAAATTTTATTTCTTTCTCCTTGAGCAGGAAAGCAACAAATATAAGTACACATGCAAGATTATGGAACTGATGAAACTAGCTCAGATGCTTCTGCAGTCTAAAAGATTATTAAAAACCAAAATATTTTCCCAGGATGAAAGGAACAAAACAAATATTTAACCCATTAACAGTTAGATTGCCATATCAAAACCAGCACAATAACAATTGCATAGCAATTTTAATACTAATATTCTTATATGGCGATAGGCCCAATTGAAAAATAATAAGCAATGTTTAATTTTCCAAGTACCAAACAAGAGATCCGACACACGAACTCAGACAGAGGGAGGGAGGGAGAGGGAGAGGGAGAGGGAGAGAAAGAGCTATCAACAGGCAGTCTGGCAACAAGATAAAAAGTGATAGATAAACTAGCAAACTAAAAGTGAAACTTTTATTACAATACCACATAAGGGGAGAACTCTAAAAGGAAAATTAAACGAGTTTCATGTGCTTACATTGTCAAACTCAACGGAAATATGGGAATTTTGACCCATGAGCCAAACCTACAGCAATAAAAACATAGAGTAACAGGAAATTAATGATCAACTGGTTAAGATATACATATGTACCAAGGTTTGAGAAATAATAAACTGTGAAGGAATGAAATTTCATAAACAGAACCAAGAACCATGAGGTGTTAAAGTCCATTCGGCATTAAGGTCCTTGTGCTGTAGAAAAAACATCCTGAGACAGTTGGATAAGCAATTTGAAATAGAAACATAAATAAATAAAGATATTCTATCAGTATCTAGTCCGCCACAAGAGTACCAAGAGTATGAATTCTTCCCTTTAAAGGGAATGCTTCTTCTATGCAAACTCTTGTTTGAGGTTGATTAAAATCAGCATATTACTTTCTTCTAAAAGGGCAGAAAGAAAAGGAAGGAGAGAAACTAGACTATATTCTATTCCTTTACAGTCTGCTAGCCTCTTCAAAAACCTTTCTGAGCCTACCTCACTTTTGATGTCCCATGGAAAGCTATGTAGAATTGAAATAGGGGCTTCACTCTAAACAAACAACTAACTAGAGGAGTGAATGTGTGATAATAACAACTAACTAGAGGTAATAACAAACAATTTTATCTAAATATAGAAGAGATAAAAGTAACAAATAAGTGTCACCAATAGCTTCAAAAGAGACAATAAATTGGTATTTAATATATCTTTTTCTTAAAATTATCTCTATTATTTAGGTTTTTCTTTTTTCCGCTAGGCAGGACAGGTGTAAAACATACTTCAAATCCACTTCTATAGAAATTTTAGGATACCAGAAGAGGAAAGGGGGAATAGTGAAATGTTAATGACAAATCGATGGCATCTTCGTGCATCACTTGTATAGAATTTTGCACACCAATATTTCTTATGTAAAATTTTTCTCACCAATATTGCTTAGATTCATGCATTATTATTGATGCCAAATTCCATAATCTTAGGGGAAAAACGATACCAGTGAAGAAAGGGCTTGCAGGGCAGCTGAACGAAGACGCTTTTCTCTCTCATGTTCTCCTACTTCTTGTGCTAGTTGACAGAGTTTTGGAATAAATCCTTCTAAGTTAAACATGTAAGTCCCATCTGTCTGCAAAATAAACAGATACATAAGTCCAAAGTTAAACATTTCACTATTAACTCAATTTTCGTAATTGATGGATAAACAAGAAATAACCCAAAGTAAAGACATTCCACCTCACCAACCTGATTATTTACAAAGTCAAAAAGTGTCTGGCATCCTACCATTCGCATATCATCCTGTCGTGTTTGATCCATCAGAATGTGAATGATGCTTAATAAACTACTCGCAAAGAGAGGCCTGTCAGATAGTCATGGATTATAATGCAGATACATAAGTATATCCAACAGAATAGGAGCATAAGATATACATCAAATCATGTTATCCATCAATGATATCTCTGCTTGCTCCCCAATACTGCCTATTGAACTCCATTACATCAAGCATTTTGGATATTACCATACAACATCAAACTCCAGAAAAATATTGAGTAAGAAATTTATCATTAACAGGTTATGATAAATAATGCCTTCAAAAAATTTTACAAACAGCACCTTACACAAAATATGTAATGAAAGCATAAGAATAGGATCAACAGGAATGAACTCACATTTGCTCCTTGCAAGTAATTAACAACTTCTTGTAAATACACATGACAACTTTTGCAGATTGAAAATTCTCAGTTCTCAGTTCCTTGTAACACCTTTGTTCAAGTGAACTTGTGATCTGTTAATCAGAATCAAAACTTACGTCAATGAAGCAACATAAAAAAATTTCATGAAAATTTGGTAAATATACTGATTTATGCTGTCTGGTCCTGACATGAATAAAAATATTAAATAAATGGACTCTAGTTGATAAACACAAAATGCAAGGATATGTCTCAGGTGAATATATCTGCCAATCAAAGTCCTATGAACATCTCTCTTGTAGGTGTTGTTGCACTTCATTTAAAGGGGACAAAGGCAAAAGAGAGACAGTGTGAGGAGGAGAGAGAAGCAGAGGTGGCCAGAGAGGTGACTGGTTGTCTAGGGTTAGGGTTTTTAGTTGGTTAGGATAGGAGGAAGAAGATGAGGTTAAGGACATATTAGTCCATTTACTTCAAAATTTGATAAAAAAAAAATTCATGTTAAATTCTTGAAATAGGCACATAAATCATGCTTCCAGTCAATCTGAATTGATTGTTTAACAGTAGGGAGGTAAAGTGTAAAATTGCCAAAACCACATGAGGGGTCTTTGGGTATTTTTAAATGATAGGGGAGTAAAGTGCTACAAGGCCAAATCATAGGGAAATAAGATGAATTTTACCCAATAAAATTCCTAGTTACACTCCAAGGAGTTAACATCATTGATAACTACAACCATGAAATATACAAAACTCAACCCATTTTTTCATTAATACATTGAAGACAAATTACAATCTTAAGGTGGTTACTCAAATATGAAGCACCTCGGAGCTAAATTAATAAGGAACCTACTTCATGAAAAAATACCCTTAACAAGGTGAGACTAACTGCATCAAAGTGGTTGAAATTAAACTCAAGAGTCAATTGAAATATAAACACAGAGTAAAAAGTTCAATAACTTTGGTTTAGGTTCAAGATGTTACAAGGACAGTTACTCATAGAACAACAATTCAAAGTGTGTCTTCACCAATCAATATGCCAAGTTGTATCAATAATGTCATATAAACAAATAATTGAACATACTTAAATGATGTGATGGGTTTCCCATTAAAATTCAACATTGAACGAATGAGACAAACCCCATAAATTTGGGACTCCACATGAAACATATAGTACCTTTGGTATACGCAAAGGATTTTTGGCAGCATATTCACACAATTTTCCGATCTTCCTGTCATTTGGTTCTTCTTCCTATAAAAATAACACCATACCAAATAGGATTTTCCATTTCAAACACTTCATGCAAAAAAAAAAAAAACATAATAATGTTGAGCATACTGAAGCTGCAAGTTGACCTAGCTCATTTAACAAATGACTAACTGTTTCAGATGGAACATGCTTGCATGATGAAGAAAGTCTATAGTCAGTTCAAACACAAAGCAAAACTTTGCTTGTAATAAAATCAAATGGGTGAATGTTACAAGTCTCGAAAACATCTGCCTTCTATCCAGGATCAAGTGAACAAAATAACATAAATTGATCTTTCAACAAAGATTAGGAAGCACATAAAGCACAAAGACCTAACCTGCGATTTGGGAAAAATGTCTGCTATCATCTTTTTATACCTCTTCACGGGCTGCCTTGACCTCGCCCGCATTGCAGGGCAGAAAAAACAAAGATTACCACATACCGGCAAAACCTGCCTCGAAATTACTCCGGAAACAACGCTCATTTTGAATCCCAATTATGTTCAAATCACAGACAATTCTCTATTCTCTATTTCCTTCAAATATATATGTTTTTTTTATTATTATTATTGGCTTCCTTTCCCTTCTATTTCAATCCAAAACTCACAATTTTCGAAAACCCAAAATGAGAAGGGAAAGAAAAGCTCTGGAGAACAAATGGGTACCTTCAGATTCCGGAACCAGCCTACAATCATCAATTTTGAGGTCATCAAAGCTTGAAATTTCAAAAACCCATTTCAATACATTGAAAATGCACAATGCAGGTTTA
The DNA here is from genome assembly GCA_030407325.1 of Camellia japonica. Classification (NCBI taxonomy): domain Eukaryota; kingdom Viridiplantae; phylum Streptophyta; class Magnoliopsida; order Ericales; family Theaceae; genus Camellia; species Camellia japonica. The sequence goes on from JAPPVO010000017.1 coordinate 9,062,880, forward strand.
GAAATGGCAAGAATTCTAATCAACAATTGATTGAATTTGGTGATATGCATATCACATAGATCATATAAATGTGATGAAATTGAGTTGTGGGTTATGAAGAATGAATGTACCTTCGGATCAAATTCTGAAACAGAAGACCGGAGGCTGGTAATCCCGTCAAAGGGTTTCAACCATCGACCGAAACTCCAGCACCGCGAAACTTTTCTGATCTCTCTCTCTCTCTCTCACATATAATAACTACCTTCCTACCTTCTCTCTCTAAAAACTCTTTTCCTTTCTCTGTTTCTACATATACAAATACAACTGTCTCTGTACTTGGAAAAAAATCAGTTTCCTTGTCAAAAAAATGATGGGATGCTTTATTTGGAATTATGATAAAGATGAAATTACACCTGTCATTTTTTTTATTATATTTTTATATTTATATAAATTTATTTAATGACATAGATTTTAAAAATTTCTCACCTACTCACTCCCATCGCCAATTAAAATTGTAATTAGAATGTGAATATAATTAGGTAACATAGTGGTATAAGTAGAAGTTAATGGCACTTAAATGTATCTTAAAAATATTATTTGACATCTCACTTTTCATAATATTTTTTAATTCTATCATAAAGGACAAAATTTTAAAATTCATTTCTTTTTATGTGCCATCGTGTCTTCTCTTCTGACTGGCACCACCATCCTAACTCCATTCTAATTAATGCCACACTTCCCGCCCCTCCCTTGCCCCACCTCCTCCACATTTTTCTTTTTTTTGTCATTGTTGTTGCCTCTTTTCAATTGTTACCCCTTTCTTTATAGTAAAATCGCCATTAAAGAAAATCAAAGGTAAATTTATTTAAGATGAAATATGTGAAAATTGTGCAAAATAATATATATATATATATTAAATATAAAAGTGGTGAAAAGTGCAAAAAACAAAAAAAACAAAAAAAAAAAAAACAAAACAATTTTTCTGTACTACTCATACCAACCAACATCAAAACTTGGCCTTCAATTTTTTTTTTCTCATGAATGTAGTTAGTTGTTATCTCACTACTCCATTTTTTGTAATTTTTTTACCAAAAAAATTCATCTTAATTAAATGCGTACAAGAAGAAAATAATTTTTCTTCTTCACTTTTTATCATCTCCAATTTTTATTATGATTTTTATTTTGACCAAACGGACCCAAACAAACATGCAGGAGAAATAAAAAAAGGTATACTACAAAAATATTATAGACAACTCACTATTGTGTTTCTAACAGAAATATATATTGAGAAAGTGGTTAGATTCATATGGTTAGTGGTATGCATGCAATCCTCATCCACCTCATGTCATGTACTTACCAAATATGTGAAAAATAAATTCATGAAACACAGAATCGATTACAATCACATAAAAAATAAATGAAGTAATTTGAATAAAATTATATATTTTATGACAAATTCCACTATTGATATTCATGAATAGTTGATATATGAAACAAACATCTTTGAATAATTCCATTCCAAACCTTTAAAAAAATTTAAAAATCTGATGTTTCCTTTGGTCTCCAAGTCTTGGCCACAATTAATACAAATTGAAAACAACATAGAATCAACAACCACCAAGAAATAGTAAACTCAATTTGATATCCTCAAAGTAAATTTGAACATTTTCCCACAATGTACAATCAATTTAGTTCGTATTTAAACTCTATCATCTTCAAAAAATCTGTTGTCAAATATGGTTTCTAAGCTTTAGAAGTTCCTCCATGCTCTCTCTCAACATGTTCCACAAGCGCCACTGGATCACGAAAACCTCTGCTACACTTGGGGCAGACATCGATGCTGAGCTTCATAACACCAGTCCTTTCATGAACTCTCTCCACATGCTCCACCAGAGCCGTAACCGAAGAAAATGTTGCGTTGCACTGCGGACACCGCTCATCCTGCCTGCTCGCATTCCCGCTACTACCACCACTGCTCTGCCCCGTTCCATCCCTTGCAGTCTGCAACTTTTGGCTGAACTCACTACTCAATTTCGCCATCCCAGCTTCAGCCGTGGCTCGAAAGCTTGAGGCTGCGTTGAGCAAGCTCGAAGACCATCTGGATGAGGATGTTGGTGGAGCCCGGCTCGGCTTTGGCTCTTCTTTTCTACTCAAAAAACTCAAAAACTGAAAGGCTGTTGCTTCGGGTTTCTTGGGTCCGGGACAGCTGTGGTCAGGTCCAAACCGATGCTTCAAGCAATGTTCGATAGTACAGTCCCGACACTTAATTGTGTTTGAGAATGTTAGGATCTCTCTGCAGCCACGGACGGGACATTTTCTTTTCTTGGTGGCTTTCTCGTAGTTTGATGGGTCACAATCAGTGTTAACATGCAATTCCCAAGAAATGTTTGGATCTTGATCGGGCATCAAGCGAACACCTTTTGCACAGAGTGGGCAGATAACAACGGTAACATCATTTTTGTTGCCATTTGGACATTGGTGTTTAACGTAGCTCCGGTGCTCTAAACAGAATACCTGTGAGAGATTTGGAAATTGTCGTCAGCAAAATGGAGAATAAGAAAGTTCCAATAGAAAATCAACAGAATAATTTGCGGTGAGAAGGTGAAAGAAAGACGACAAATCCGTGATGGAGGAGGTCAAAAATAGCGGAGGTAGACAACATTGAAATTCATGAAATCAATGTAGTATAAAAGCTCTCAACAAGCACAAACACATACACGATACAGACATGCATAAAAATTTTCAAACATTACAAGACATGACACGTGAAAAACACGTGCAAAACATATAATTTTACATAGGGCAAACTTCACTTTACCCCCTGTGATTTGGGCCGGGTGCAAATTACCCCCGACATTCGGAAATCACGACATAACCCCCACGTGATTTATGGACCAAAATGCACCATTAGTTTTTCTGTCCAAGATAACGGGCTGTGGGAGTCACACGCCTATATAGAGAGTATGTCTACTTTTAGGACAAAAATGCCCTTTATACATCTTCAAATTTACCAAAGAATGCCATTGTTGAACTCTCTCTTCCTTCACCCTCATCTTCATCTTCTTCTTCTATCTCTCTCTCTTTTTATTTATTTATTTATTTTTTATAATATTTCTCAATCAAAGATATATATATATATATGTATGTATATATACAGTGAACTCTCTCTTCCTTTACCCTCATCTTCATCTTCTTCTTCTTCTCTCTCTCTCTTCTTTTTTTTTTAATGTTTCCCAATCAAAGATATATATATATATATGTATGTATGTATGTATATACACAATGAAGAATATATATATATATATATACAGTGAATCAAAGAATATATTTTTAAATTTCTGATTCAAAATTGGGTTTGAATAATTTTAGCGAATTGTGATTGTTTTGTCTGGGAAGAATAACCCTCCATTCCAACCAAATCAGTACCTTCACATCGCATCGCCCACCACCATACCATATTTTGTTACAACTATTCTTGCATTCATGGGTGGGGGAAACACATTCCCCACCCTGCTTCTTTTCCTTTTTCTTTTCCCCTCACCTTTTTTTTGTTTCTCTTTTGTGAGAAGGTTAGATGGCTTGGTTTTTTTCCGTTTTTATATAAATGACCAAGCTCATAATGAGGTGATTTATTTGCTGCCATAAGCTCCATCCCTCTTGGAGTCCTTGTATTGTATATGCTTTTTACTTTTGACAGAACAAGATGAATTCAAACAAGAAAGGTTTCACAACTATCCTTGTTGTTGTTGTAGAGGTCTGATGATGTTTATCACACCATAATTTAGATTTTGAGTTTGTTAGCTACTCCGGCACCAGCCCGAATCTTTGCTGGTTCAGGTCCGGCTTCAATTTTTGGTTTATGTGTTTTGAGTGTGGAATCGGCAATGTTTTTTACTTTCTATCGCCGTCGTTTGGGCTGTGTGCAACTTTTGTATCAGAGTGCTGCAAAAGTGTTGGGCATCGCCGGCGGATCCATGTCTTCGAGTTAGCCGGCATTGTCACCAGAATATGGGAGATGGTAGCTTCATGTCGAGGTGTGATACATGGCGTGTGGGTCAACTTTTGGGTATGATGAAGAAAAAGTTTAGATAGTAAAATGTGGGTTTGATATGTATATATGTATAAAATGTGGGTATGGAGGAAGAAGAAGAGAAGGAAGAGGGGGAGAGAGGGAGAGAGAAGAAAGGTATAATTGTCAATTTACAACTTTTGTTAACAAAAGTTAGTGTGCATTTTGGTCCATAAATCACGTGGAGATTATGTGGGGATTTTCGAATATCAGGGGATAAACCGCCGACCCAAACCACGGGGGCCGGGGGGGGGGGGGGTAAAGTGAAGTTTGCCCTTTTACATATTTATTTTATGTCAAATGTTTATTCTCATCAAATTCATCAACCTTGAATATAATGCTTCAGTGAAAAATAAAACGGATATCCCTAACATGTCCCAAGTGTGTCCGAGTAAAAAAAAAAAAAAAAAATATGACATTTCCTCTACTGTGTCCGACACCAATATGTGACCTCCGGAGAGGTGTTTGTGCTTCATAGGCTATACCATGCAAAAAGTGAAAAGTTATATCCTCAAATGGCACACATAACAAGACTAACATCCTAAAGTTGGTAAAACATCAATAACTATTGAACGCAGATAACGCAAAGAAAAATTGATAATAGCACACATTGACAATAGCTTGTGAAAACATCATCCTAACGTTGGCAAAACATCATCAAATGGCACACATTGATAATAGTCTGTCAATGTGAAGCATTTGCACTATAAAAATATTAACCATTTTTACCCACAAAAAAAAAAAAAAAATATGAATCCATAGATGTGCCATGTCAAATGCAAATGCCGAAACTAAAGAAGGCACTAACCATCCATTTGGTATAATATTAACAGTTGCGAAAATAAATGACTATGGTTTCTCATTTGGGTGAGAAAAGAAAATAAATAATTGTGTTTTCTCACGATCATGTTTGGATGAGTAGAAAACAAACCAAGTGAAAGGAGGATATAACTTATAAGTGAGATTTCTTTTTCTTTCTCTTGTATTTTAATGAGCAATCTCGGTATTATAAAAAAAATATAGCTAATCGGTTTGCTCCCCACCAATTTTCATCACTTTTGGTAATAAATGAAATTAACAAAATAATAGACTTATCTTTCTCACTATTTCTCACCCAATTTATAAACCAAACATGAGATAGAGTCATCTTACTCTTTATTTCTTATCATGTCTCATCAAATCACCAAATCCAAACAGGCTTCAAAGACCTGGAAAAAAAAAAGGTCTATTGTTCTTCATGCTCTAAACACTTCATTCGTAACCAGTTTTTGTTAACTGTTTGTTTTTCTTTCCCCTTCCTAAGACATTCTCTGGTAAGATATTTAGCCTACAAGTTTTCGAAAATGACTGCTTGTAACAAAATAACTGTTTGTTTTTCCCCCTTCACAAGTGGCCTGGTTTGGTCTGCAACACTTTCACTCTAAAAGTTAAAAAGTTACCTAAAAAATAAAAAAAAACCTATAAATTAAAGGACAAATTACATATACACCCTCGAGATTTAGCTAAATTACAGATATCCCGAGGTTTTGGAAATTACATCTTGCCCCTTAAGGTTTATATTTTCATAACGAATTGTCCTATGAGATTTATTTTCATACAAATTGCCCCCTATTTTGTTATGCAAATATAACCTTCAGGAGAATTTGTAGGGTATCTGTAATTTAGCTAAAGCTCGAGAGAGGTATGTGTAATTTGCCCTAAATTATACCAAAAAATCAAAAATTCTTTTTTCTCTTAACTTTTTGCACTTTTTTTCACAAAAAACCAAAATTATTCCAAAAGTACTAATTTTTTTTTTTTCCATAGTATTTTAGCCAAAAAAAAAAAAAAAATTCAAAAACTTACTAAAATAGTCAGTTTATTATTCAAAGCCATCAAGAAAGTTCAAGAACAAGGACTCGTAAACACATGATATACCAAGCTTCTTCCTCCCACCCCAAATTTCCTCATGAAAAATTCAGTGGTTTGATCAAATTGCAAGCCTCTCATAATTTCTCCTATTGTTTTGTTCCATTGTTTGCCTTTACACACAAACATGAAAATCTTTTCTTTTCTTTTCTTTTCATTACAGACAGAATTAAACAAAACCCAATAACCAGATCAACAAAAAATTCAAGATTTCAATCATATTTTCAATTAAAACAAAGATTTAAGAATGACCCATGTCAAATGCAATCAACTATTAGAATTTGAGAGAGAGGGGGGGAAAAAAAAGTTTTAGAGAGAGAAAAGGAAGGGGGACCTGGTGGCAGCAATCGCAGGTGAAGGGCAAGAAATCAATCTGCTTGCAATCTTCGACGGTGCAATGCTTTCCCAGATTTGGAAATGCCGGAGTTCCCATCGGAAAACAACAAATCAGAAACGATTCAAAGAAGCAAAAAAATGTGAAATTTGGATTTGGATTTCTCTGGATTTGTGCCTTGAAATTTGGAATTCGGTGATGTGTCTGAACAATTGAATCTTTCGAATTCCGCGTTGAAATTTCCGCGGAATCGAAATCGACAAGGAAGAGAGAGTCGTGCCAAGTCGCTCTCGATTCTTCTGGGAAAATATATTTATGTATTGAATGGTACAACAAAAATGTGGAGCTCTGTATTTGTTTCTCTCTTGGGCTGGACACTTAAGCCCAATGTGAAATATATTCTAAGGATTTGCACTGTCAGTGGAGCCTGATAAGCCCGAAGCTGACACATTTTTTGACCCGCGGTTGAATTTGGTGACACAGTTAAGCCCGAACTCACATTCGGACTGAGCTAGTGCCACGTAAAAGTGTTAAGAATTTATAATTAAGATTATTAAATTCGCTCACAATAATATAATAAGAAAATTTATGATTGAGATTGCACCAAATCAGAATTTCTCTCTTGGGCTGGACACTTAAGCCCAATGTGAAATATATTCTAAGGATTTGCACTGTCAGTGGAGCCTGATAAGCCCGAAGCTGACACATTTTTTGGGCCGCGGTTGAGTTTGGTGACACAGTTAAGCCCAAACTCACATTCGGACTGAGCTAGTGCCTGTAGACACCCCATTTTTGACCGACCTTAAGACTCAGACGTCACCGATTGAGCGCTCGGTGATGTTACATATTGTGCTCGTTCAGAAGTCTCAGAGTTGCGGCCGTGCGCCCTGCCTCCGGACTTCCGAACTCTCTTCTGTGCCTTGCCTCGGTTTGCGAACCAGACTCGGTTTTCTCTATTTTCTTTCCTGAGGGGAGGGAGAGGTCCCGTAGACCGTCTCTCAGTGGCCGTGGGCTACATTTCATGGCCGTAGGCCATTTTGCCCATTTCGGAGCCCGGTCCCCGGTTTTCGGAGCCGTCAGGCCGTGTGCCTCGGTTCGGGACCACCCAACCATCTCCGATTCCTCCGGTTCTTGGCATGCATCTCATTTACTCCCTAACGAGGGACACTGGGGTCTTAGATACCCACTTCGTGGCCAAACACCACTTTCGGTGCTTAACGGCCGATTTTCGGGACCTCGAACTGCGTGTTTTGGCCCCCGAGCATTCGTTTTGCATCGGTTTTTGTTCATTTTTGGCAGGTACCTCTGTTTTATCATAATGAGGGACACTGGGGTCTTAGATACCCACTTCGTGGCCAAACACCACTTTCGGTGCTTAACGGCCGGTTTTCGGGACCTCGAACTGCGTGTTTTGGCCCACGAGCATTCGTTTTGCATCGGTTTTTGTTCATTTTTGGCAGGTACCTCTGTTTTATCATAACGAGGGACACTGGGGTCTTAGATACCCACTTCGTGGCCAAACACCACTTTCGGTGCTTAACGGCCGGTTTTCGGGACCTCGAACTGCGTGTTTTGGCCCCCGAGCATTCGTTTTGCATCGGTTTTTGTTCATTCTTGGCAGGTACCTCTGTTTTATCCCCAGAAAGATCACTGGAGGGTGAGAGGCCAGCAATTGTCTCAGCAACCAGTTATGCTCCTCCGGCGCCCCCCGGCGCCCGTTTTTCTCGCTTCCGGACTAATGTTGAACACCCTAGGGCCATTTTCTTCAAGCCAAAACCACATATTTGTGTTTTACACACATGGGAGGACCCTAAAAACACATGGCCGGCCAGTAATTCTTTTGTCCATTTTGAAACCTCTTTAAAAGTGGATCCGGGAAGGAGAAAAGTCTACGCGGCTTCACCGAAACGGGCGTAACTCTTTGCACAAGAGGAATTAAAGTATGAGGCCACCATCGTTGGAAAGCTTACTCCCGGGGCTTCATTTTGCACTCAAGAATCTCCTAAATTCAATTCCGGACGGAGGAGATATGGTTGATTGAAGTAAGGCATCACTCCGGTTGAACCGAAATCTGCGCGGCTTCACGGAAACGGGCATAAATTTTTCCACAGGAGGAATTTTGATGCAAGGTTTGCGCCATTGGAAAGCTAACTTCCGGGGCTTCAATTTGGACACTTGAATGGCCACATTTGGACTTCCCTAGCACCCACCGGCCAGCCTTCTTCCCGACAGCTTTTTTTAACTAGCTGGCTGGCCAGAAAATCTAGCTGGCCTGCCACCCTTTTGTGAAATGACCTTTTTGCCCCTGTGATCTGGCCGGCCATTTTCCTCTCCCTCAGTGTATTCCAGCTGTGCCAGCTGATTTCCAATTGGACCATCCTCCATACATGTGTATGGAGGATTAGAGAGGTCTTGGAGATATTTTTGATGCCTCTCCTCTATAAAGGAGAGGCTTGGCTTCATGGATGGGGGTTGGACATTGTTAGACACATTTTGGGAGAGTTCCATACCTTCCACCTTCCATTTTCTCTCCATTTCCAAGCTCCAAAGTCATTTTCTTGCACCATTTCTACATCAACCCCTAGCACGAGACCCCCACACTCCATTCCAACACTTGGAGCTGATTTACAGCAGCTAAGAGGCAGCAAATTTGGTCTAAGAAGGCAGCCAAGAACTTGTCTACAAGGGTAAGTCTCAAACTCCCTCTTTTGTACCATTTTCTTGCCTCATTTCTTAAGCCTGTTTGCTCACTGTTTTGAGCTCCGACCAATACTGAAAGTGGTCCTCTTTTGAGCTATTCTTGATGTTTGTTTAAGGGCTCAACTCTGTTTGAGCCCTCCATCTTACACTTCTTTCAATATCCTCTTATATGCCATTATTTTGCATTGAATATTTGGCCTATGTGTAATCTGTTTCCGAGCATAAGGTACCCTGTGAGTGGGCCTATTTTGAGCCCCTCTTCAATATTGAAGAAGGGCTCAACCCTGTTTGGCCTCTCTATCATGCACTTGCTTCATAATCTCTCATATTTACCGTAAATTTGCATGATTTGTTTGACCTACATGTAGTCTGTTTTGGAGCATGCCATGAACTGTGAGTGAGCTTATTTTATGTCCCTCTACAACATTTTAGAAGGGATCAACCTTGTTGGGGGTCTTCATGTTGTGCTTGTCTTTATATCCCTCTTTGGCCCCCATTCTTGCATGCTTTTTTTGGTTTATCTAGCTTCTGTTTTCGGCCATCATCAGAACTGGAAAGAGTCATATTTTGATCTTCTTGTCATATTTCATTAAGGGTCTTTGCTGGTTTGATGAATGTTTAGGGTACGTCATGTTATAGCCTTATGTATCCTCAATCTTGCATAGCATTTTTACCATGTTTGCATACTGATTTGGGGGATGTCATCTACTGTAAATGTTCATATTTTTAGCCCCTCATCAGTGTTGTAGAAGGGTACTTTTCCATTTGAGCATTGCATACATCACTTGTTTCAATACCCCTCTCTTGGCCCCCATTTTTGCATGCCATTGTTGCCCTATCTATGCTCATTATTTCGCCATGTTTTGTACTGTAAAAAATGCTATTTTAGGGCTGCCTTGCTACTGTTTTGCATGTCATGTACCAATTATGCATGTTTAGTATGGCTATAGGCCATTCCGGGTGCTTATTATCGCATTTCGGGACCATTCCGGGCATTTGGTATCATTTCCCCACCTTCCGGGACTGCTTTGCATCATTTGTAAGTGCTGAAATTCCATTTTCATGTTTGCATATCATTTTCCATGTCATTTCATGCTTAAACGCATTGCCTCGGTTTGCGCGCCCATGTGCGCGCACTTCGAGGCGCCCATTTTCATCTGTTGGCCTCCTATGTGAGAGTGGCTGAGGTCCTCTCATGTTAGTGTAAGTCCATTTTACATTCTGTATGTCATTTTAGCATCATCGCATTCCGTATGACATTGCCTCGGTTTGCGTGCCCGTGTGCACGCATTCCGAGGCATCTTGTTTTCATCTGTTGGCCTCCTGTGTGAGTGTGGCTGAGGCTCTCTCATGTTGGTATAAGCCCATATTGCATCGCGTATCTCATTTTAATTCCGTTGCATTCCGTATGCCATTTTCTCGGTTTGCGTGCCGGTGGGCACGCACTTCGAGACATCTCATTTTAGTCTCATTGCATATCATTTCCATGCCATTTCATGCCTTACGGCCATCGCCTCGGTTTGCGCGCCCGTGTGCACGCATTTCGAGGCGCTTCTTTTTTTTATCCGACGGCCTCTTATGTGAGTGTGGCTGAGGTCCACTCATGTTAGTGTAAGTCCAATTGCATTGCGTATGACATTTTATGCCTTAGGATCATTTCCTCGGTTTGCGTGCCCGTCTGGCATGCATTCCGAGACATCTCATTTTCATAACATTTTGTATGTTAGGATTGTATTTTAGTTGCATTCATGCATATCATGCATATTGCATCATGTCCGGGATAAGAGTTACCCCGGGCACGGGAAACGAGGCGCGTTTCGTACTCCGAGTGACGGAACGGGTCTCAATTCCCAGGTCACCGACACTCCGGATTACCCATGATGGAGTTAGATTTTGTTGTAGCATTCATCTGCATTCATTCTATATTGAGTTGTGCAAATCGGCTCCTCGGTCATCATGCATCGTTATGCGTGATTGGTGGCACGAGGATCGAGGCATGCATATATTTATGAAATACATTGCTATGCCCCTTTCCTGCTCTCTGTTGCAGCAAAATAGAGAATCAGCAACTTTTCGGAGTCTGGCACGCATTTTGAGAAACATCGCAAACAGAGGCTAATCGGGGCATCCCAGTGGATTTCCAAAAAAGGCAGCCCATCATACATCATTCAGCGGAAGTGAGGCAGCCCCTGGCTTGTATGCCAGTTTACAGTTTTTCTTAGTTTAATTTGTTAATTAATTAGGAATTTGTATATTATTCGGACTGTGTATTTCGGATTGTAATATTCTTTCATTTCGAACTGTATTATTTATTCGGACCCTCCGCGCGAGGGCATAATTGTAATAAGTGTGGGTGAGTGTGATGTATGTCTTCCAACCCCCACTTCTTTCTCCCTTTTATTTACCTGCTTATGATGGTTAGATATAGGGCATATTTCAATTAGCATACAGTATGACCGCATGTTTGCATCATTCATCTGTTTTGCACGCACCGGGCTTGGCGCATCATACAAACTGCATTTGTACTTCAATTCCAAATTGAATACGTGTTAGCTGTAGCATTCCATATGCCATGTTTAGAATAGCCGAGCCTGCTATAGTTGCATTATTACATGCGTTGCATTAGGCATTCCTGTATATTTAGGATCATGCATGATTTCTAATCAATTTTTGTTTTGGCTTGGAGTACTCGGTGAGTTTTATGCTTTAGCATCCTTGCATGCGTGTGAGTGTTGCCATGAATAACATGCTTACCATGAGGCTATATGCTTATATGATATAACTGCCTTGAATGCTTGTGGGTGGAGGTTGAGTTACTTGAATTGGGATAATTCATTGACTGTTTGTTTTAAGCCCACTAGATAGTGGCTAAATCATGTTTTCTAAGCCCACCCGAGGGTGGCAAATCCACGTCTTAGCCTACCTGCGGGTAGCACCATCAAAACCATTTTCAAACAAACAAACATGAAATGTTTTGTTCTAATTCAGGCGGCCCAGTCTATACTTATTTGCTGCGAGCATCACATAGTAACCTAGGCTAATAACCAGAATAAGAACCTACAATGTTTTCAAAATAAGATATCATGGTTAGTAGAGGCCGGTCTTTGACCGGGCAAGCGGGGGTGCTCACGAAGTGACCTTCCCTAATCGTACCCAAGTTCTCGAGCCGAGGCAACTTTGGTGATGACGGACACGTGGCCTTTGGCACCGAGTCAGGGTTTCCTAAATTTCCCAAAAATAAAATATTAAGTGGCGACTCTGTATCTGGCAAAGCAGTCCATGTTTGGCACTTCTTTCAAAAATCTGTTTTCCAAAATGATTTGCCGGATCTAGACTCTTTGGTTCAAAATTAAGAACCGTGACACAAATCGAGTCCGAGCTGTAACGAGGTCCCCCGCGGGCTTGTTACAGTGCCACGTAAAAGTGTTAAGAATTTATAATTAAGATCATTAAATTCGCTCACAATAATATAATAAGAAAATTTATGATTGAGATTGCACCAAATCAGAATTTAACACTTATTATACAACATCATTATAGTTCAAATTGTTTAAGTTATTCTAAGGGTCAAATAATAGTTTGAATCTTAAATTTTTAAAAAAATTTGCAAGACGGTGGAAGAAGGTAGGAAAAAAGTTTTTTTTTTTTTTTTTTGTGTGTTTACATCGTATTCATTTTTTCTTTTCTTCTTCCCTCTACAAATCTATTCATAAATCCAAAACCTAAATACAATTTAAGTGATGTTTAGATTTTATGGACTCAAAATTTGTTACTATTCTGAAAAGAAAGTACTTAAGATCTCTAAAATTTTACCCTTAAAATTTATCATACACTTAAGATCTCTAAAATTTTACCCTTAAAATTTATCATACACTTAAGATCTCTAAAATTTTACCCTTAAAATTTATCATATAATGATATGAATCGCTGCTTCTCTGTTATAGATTGGTTTAGGTTTAAGAATTTACCACCTAATAAGATCCAACACCCTTATCAAATCAATGTAGATATGAGAGCTAGACTTGGAATAAAATTATATAGAAACTAGCAAGGACACACTACAATTTTCTGCTTGAATACACTTGGCAAGGACACATACTATAATTTTCTGCTCCAATACACTGCTTCGATACTGCTGTTGGTCGCTACTCTACTTCAATACTGCACTTTGCTCGGGTGCTCTACTAGCTACTCTGCTTTGCTAGTCCAATTCATTACATTCGGATAAACCTTCGTTAGCAGGAAAGGCAACTGTCTGGAGAGATGTGGAACCATGCAACCGAGATATCCAGATTCAAAACCCATTTCAAATAACATGGCACCACTCCCTGCCCGCAAAAGTGGAGGCAGAGATGGGCCTCACCAAGGCCTGGACACCTGAAATAGAAGATAAAATATGTACATATTATAACCCACCAGATTATTATGTATTGGAAGAGAGGTGGGAGGCTAGAGCAGGGCCACACCATGTGATGCTGGTGCATTGCCGTTGTCATGGGGTGAAAGGACGCAGGAGATATTGAAAAATTTATAACTAGCAAAAACCAATCTAAACATTGTACCACCAAACTGGTAGGTAACAAACTTTCCACCACTGAACCACCAAATACTAGAGCTTCTTCACAACTATTCCCGTTCAATAAAGAAAAGTCTAGCAAGCATAATGCAATTTAATTCAAAATTTAAGTAGCCGTCCAAACACATCCAAAATTGAAATTAAACATCCCTCAAAAGAAAAAAAGGATAACATTTCAACCAGTAATAACATATATAAAAAGTCCTAAGGAATCATTCTTAGACCCAACGACCTGATCAAGCATCTACCCTCTCTGGAACATCTTCCACATAAGTCAACTTCGAGGTGGGCTTTGCCAACAGGTCTGTGTACTCTTGGTATGGAGATTTTGAGAAGCGGGTCTCCTTCCAGAAGTCTGGGGTCAGGAACCCATAAGTCTTCAGCAGACAATCAAAAGTTGCCTGCAAATAGCAAATGCATTGTAAGGCCCCAAGCAAATTTCCAAGAACAAAATTATAACCTAGCTGCCACTAATATGAAATTAACAGCGCAATTTCCTCATAATAGATAAATTCCTGAGTATAATCAGTCTCCACAGCACAATTGTCAGATCAGCACAACAAAAAGGGGAGCTATACTTACCTGAAACTATTGAATTGATAAAGAACAAGGTAGCTAATATAAAAATTCACAAAGCATATCAAACCTCACATATAACGTTTGGCAAGATGGGTTTGGAGCTTTTTTGGCTAAAATAGCCACAAAATTGGGAACCTAGGTTCCAAATTTTTTTCTCATTTTTTCCACTAAAAGACAAACTTTTTACAAAATCAAAAAAAACACATCCAAACAAAATATCACATCCAACCCCATAATCATTTCACTTTTTCTCTCACAAACATCACATCCAACCACATAAAAACCCAACTATCTTCTCAAACACCAAAATTTTTTATCCAATAAAAACCTACAACTAAAAAAACCTACATAAAAACTCACTTCCCAAACACCATCAAAATAGACTTTTTAGCCCAATAAGACAAAACATCACATCCAACCTATAATTATTACATTCTTTCTCTCAAAAAAAAGTCAAAAAAGCTAAAAGCCAGGCTTTTTAGCCCCCAAACTAAAATAGCTAGAAAAACCAAAAAGCCAAAAAGTCAACCCACTTCCCAAACAAAGCTTTAAAGAAATATCAACATAATTGGCTCATAGAAATCACGCAAGTTACAAACTAGAAAATCTAAATCTAAAAAAATATTAAAGACAAAAACAACAGCCACAAAATTCACATCATCACATCCAAAAACAGAAACTGCAAGAAACAACTTCAACATTTCACTAGTCACACACACTTGAGCCGTCTTTGGACACAGCCCAAGACACTTCTTGTCATGAGCAGTAAAAAGAGTCACAAATTCATAATTACCATTATGTAAACATATTATCAGGGATAATCATCACTATGTATAAGTTGCATTATCACAATCATCACTATCCATTAATAATAACAAACCATTAAAAAATATTCTATAACATGTTAGAAGTTCTAAGAATACAACAAAATCATCTAACATTAGTTCTAACTACATTTTCATGGACAAACTCAATAAACAATTAGCTTATAGTACATAAGTTCGACCGCTTATAATACAATGAAGCATTTACAATATTACAAACCAATCAAATCCAATCCATTTACCAATTCCACACAATCTAATACCACTCATCACAAACCAATGTCAATTTATGAATACTTTTCCATATCATTTCCAATTCCACTTCTTTCCAAAAATATTTTTTGCACAAAACCATTTCATTCCCCCTACATACACTAATTCAATGTACATAGAATTGTATACTGAGAAGCACAAAATGCACACAGATAAATACATAAAATACACAATCATACAAATCTGTGACTACAATTATGTCAAAATCAAAAAGATAAATCAGACCCAGTTCAAATCAGATATAGAGCTCAACAACCATAAACGAAATCAGTTCATGTTAAAGATCAAACCTTGACGAAATTTCCAAGAGTTTTCGTCGACCCACGAGAAGAAGTGAACACATCATCAATCCCAGCAAACTGCAGCACCTTCTTTGGAACCCTAGCCGCCACGATCCCCGCACCACGAGGCGCCGGAACCATCCTCACCGTCACAGACCCACACTTTCCGGTGACCTTACACGGCACCGTATGAGGCTTCCCAATCTTGTTCCCCCAATACCCTCTCCTCACCGGAATCACAGACAACTTCGCGAGTATAATCGCACCACGAATCGCAGTCGCAACTTCCTTGCTACACTTCACACCAAGCCCTACGTGACCGTTCGAGTCACCAACAACAACAAAGGCCTTGAACCGGGTTCGCTGACCGGCCCGAGTCTGCTTCTGAACCGGCATAATCTTCATGACCTCGTCTTTCAATGAAGGACCAACCAAGGTATCGATGATCTGGTGCTCTTTGATTGGGAGAGAGTGAAGGTAGATCTGCTCGAGGCTTCGGATCTTGCCGTCTTTCACCAATCGGCCGAGCTTGGTCACCGGAACCCATTTCTCCTCCTCCTCACGGCGGGGCCCGCGGCGGCGACCTCTTCCGCGGTCGCCGCCTCTGCCGCGATCGCCGCGGCCGCCGAAGCCTCGCCCGAAACCGCCGCGTTCTCCGCCTCTCTCAGCCATGGTTGGTAGCTAGGGTTTGGAGGATATAGATACAAATATGTGGAGAGAGAAATGAGAGAGATAGGGAGATTTGGAGAGTGAACCCTAGCTTTGGAGGCGATGAGTTTATATGTGGAGAAAGTAGGGTTTCTGAGTGAATTTTGGGGGTGTTTGGCTTCGAGGGTGTGAAGAGGCAATGTTAGGTTTTGATTTTAGTTCTGTTCGGGATTGAGTTTATCCGCATTAGAGTTTTAACCGTTATATAAGCCCTGTTTGGTAGAGCTGTGGGAAAGTGCTTATAGTTTATACCTTAACAGCTTATAACTTATAACGATAAATATAAGCTGATTTCTGACTTATAAATTAAGTTTCTCCTGCCCCACTCAAAGAATAAGTTGATTCTAACTTACAAAAAGTTATAAACTGTATTGTTAAGTTAAACCAAACACATCAAAATAGCTTAAATTATGCTGAAAGCTGAAATAAGCTGAAATTAAGTTGTACCAAACAGGGCCATAGCACAAAATAGAACTATGGCCACATGTACAGTTTTTATTCAAAAGTTAAGAAGTTATTATAAATTGTTATATTATTCTTTTAATTTTTTTTACATATCTTTTGAAAAGGATAAAAAAAAAACTAAAATAACTAATTCACAATACATTGTCATATTTGATTCTCAAATGTGATTTTTTATGAAATGTGAAAATAAGTAGTACTTAAAATACATGGATAAGATTAATAATACATATCATATATTAGATGCAATTATTAATAAGAAATAAGAATTGTTAAGATTAATAAAACATATTGTTTACCAGATGAGATTGTTTATAAGATTTTTTGGGATAAATTCTTAGAATATTGGTCAATAACCATCGAAGTATCACTTTAAATTAACCTTCTTTATCCTCAAAATCATAAAATCTATTTGGATGAATTTTTAGAATGTATTTTCTAAAGAATAAAAAATTATTATGGGAAATTTTTTTAAAATATATTTATTATTTTCATATGATTTTTTTTTTTTAAACAAATATATTTTTTAGTGTTTATTTTTATCAATTTAATTTTTAATTTTTAAAAAAAAATCTAAAAAATATGACTACTTGGACCAGATGATTTACCAATGATGCACACCACATGGCCTTTTGCTCGTAGTAGTTATGGGTGAGAAACACGGCTAATGGGCCCAATTGGACCAAGCCTAATCCATCGTAATATGGACCTATAGCTCATTATAGGGCCGAATCAAGACAAGTCCATAACTAATTGAACAGGAACTGCTTTGTTGGAGCCCAGCCCAAAGCACTCGACCCAAACATAACTCCAATTTATGTGATGATGGATTTGTACTAATCTCCCAATGTAGGAAAAGAGGCCCTCTTTTCTTTGACAACCACATTGTCAAATCAATTAGTGGATCAAGATTTGAGCCAGTCAGTGGACTCATCCAAAAAGCCCAGTAAAAAGGTGGATGACTCTGTTGTATGGTCAGGCCTTTTACAATTCATTTGCTTGGACTCAGTTTGTAGGCCCAAAAAACTAGATGCTTGTGTCAAAATGACATTTAACAGTGAAAAAATATTTTAAAATTTTTAAAAATTATTTCTGTTCGAAAAAATATTATACGAAATTAATTTAAGTTTTTTTGATAGACAAATTTTGAAAACTAGTGCTTTTGAAAGAACATTAAAGCTGAGTATGTCAACCAATGGAACTAAAAAAAAATATTTACTTTTTGGGTTTTTAAACTAACAGTCCCTAAAAATTTAAATAATTAAAAAAATATATATATAATAAGACAAAATTCAAAAAACAAATCTAAATTAAAAGCCAATGGCAAAGATGTAAGAGCATCTTGACCAGCTTACTTCAATTTTATCTTAAAATATTATTAAAAATTCATTCCTTATTTTAGGAATGACTTTGTCATCTATTTTTCCCAACAAACTTCATATTATTTCTCTATTTTTTTTAACAAACTTCCTATTTTTCCTCTATTCTATTAAAATATTATTTTTAATTATAAATTTTTAAAAATAAAAGTCATAAATGTGTACTGCAATCTCTAAACCAAATAAAGAAAAAAAATATATATATATATATATATATATATCACTGTAGCAAATATTAATTTAGAATAACTGAAGGAGTTGATGGGAATGGTATAAGGGAGCTCTAACTTTCTAAAATAGGAAAATGAATGATTTAGGGGGTGGGGATGCTCTAAGTCTCACTAGTAGCAATGATTGTTGAGATCTACACAGATTCTTATCATCAGGATTAGGATTTTAAGCTTCAAAATCAGTGGAAGCAATTACTTGTTCCTCTGTTTGAAAAGTAATTAATTCCCTAGGAAGTGATCTCTACTATTCACATTTAGATCATGAATTTAGATAGACTTAAAAAATAAAATAAAAATTTAATTTATATTTTTTCTTTTCAAATTTATTATCTAAATGTAGTGTCACAAAAAAAAAAAATTTCTGAGCGTTGGGTTTTCTCACAATGAACATTATGGACGGGAAGGAAAAGGAAAAGATAAGTGCATAAAAAAAAATAGTTTATATTTCATTAAATCAAACACTATCATCACTACTATTGTCATGATTAGCTTCATTTTCTTCATTGTCACCGCCACTAATACAACCACTCACTAGATTCGTAGCTAAATATAAAAATATATATATATATTTTTAAAAAATATTTTTTATTAAACAAAGTGGGTGTTTAAGAAGTAGGTTTTTATGTAGGTTTTTTTAGTTGTAGGATATTATTGGAGAAAAATTTTTAATATTTGGGAATATAGTTAGGTTTTTTTGTGATTGGATGTGATGTTTGTAAGAGAAAAAATGAAATGATTATAGGGTTGGATATGATATTTTGTTTGAATGTATTTTTTTTTAATTTTATAAAAACTTTGTCTTTTAGTAGAAAAAATCCAACAAAAAATCTTCCCAAAACTATTAAATTTTGAATGTATATATATCCCATCCCTATGTGAATACCACGCATGGTGTTTGGGCAGGCTGTTGCTCAGGGCTCGAAGTGTCACTATAGAGAATCCTCATGTTAGAGCATCCACAATGGACACATTAAAGGAGAGTGTCAGTATGAGTTGATAAGTTTTAGCTAGTAAGGTTTGTTCTTTGGTGTTACAGTGGATCGATTAGTGTGTGTGTTAGTGATATGTGTTGGTGGTGTGTGTTAAAACGTTTATTATCTGCAGCGATGGTTTTAGCTAGCGGAGGGAGTGTGTTTGTGTTCTTACGGGTTGACCGGCTGGATGTCCAGCCAATTGACCGGTCAACGGCAAATTTTTTTTTTTTTTTTTTTTTACTTGGGATTTTTTTTTGGACTTAAAATTTAATTTTGGACTTGAATTTTTGATTAAATTAAATTATTTATTTATTTTATTTATTATGTATATATATATATATATATTTAATACACATCTTAACACACCCCTTAACACATCTATTGCACCACCACTCGCTCTCTAAAATTAACAAACTCTTAACACACCTTAACACATTTTCTAGATCCCACTTTTATTATTTTTTATCATATAACACACTTTAACATACTTTTTTTTTTTTTTTTTTTAAACTATTCTATTGTGGATGTCCTTAAATTCACTCCAATCACTTGTTCTCTTAATCCATCAGAGTTACTTTAGATCTTGACAAAATAGCCAACTGGCCGCACCCCACACACACACAGTGACCTGAAAGGTGCTCACTCATCCCCAAGAGACAAGCAAAATAGCAAATCAATAGTGACAAACAGGGAAAGTACCCAAAAATTTTTTTTTAAAAAAAAATCACTTGGTTTTTAAGGGGGGTTCACATGTAGAACAAAAACATGTGAATGTGATATCACCAAGGACAAATTTGGGAAGAGAGAGAGAGAGAAATCAGTAGATTTTCACTTTGGGAGTCTCGATTTTTAAAAAACTCACCACTGACATGGCTAGTAGTACCTTTCCAACTTTGTCTATCACATTATTAAAAATTTGACATTGGTTAATATAATTAATTTTTTTTATTTTGTTTAGTTTGAATTTTTTAATTTTTTGATTTTTATAAAAAAAATATAACGATTATAAATTAGATGTGATATTTTTTTTACTTTTATAAACATAAAATATAATGATTATAAATTAGATGTGATATTTTGTCTTATTAACTTATTTAACTTATTTTGTTATTTTATATTTTTTAACCCTAAAATGGTTGCCAAACCAAGACTAAGGGTTTCAAAGACTTTTTTGACCTTCAATCAAACTCTTTTTTTTGCACACAAAAAGATAGATAAATGATTTATATACTTTACGTAATTTATAAGAATAATATAATAGTGATATTATTGAAATTATATGTTATTTTTATAATTTTTATTTTAAAGTAATAAAATCAAAATTTATCATATGATTCTGTATAAATTTTATATTTATATAAAACACTGTTTAAAAAAATAACATCATACCGAATGGAAAATTCAAAGTAAAAAGAAAAAGATAACAAGAGAAATAATAACGCAAAGAAGATCCAATGTCAAAAGGTAACAGGGTAAAAATGTTTTAAATATTCTTTTTCTTCTTTTCAGCTCTTTTTTTTATTATTTTTATAGTAACTCTAATAACATGCTAAAACATAGTTTAAATAAAAGTAAAAGACATTTGTATTTAACTTAATTGCAAAATTCTCAACATTCTGTAAGGCACAAATCCCCCATCAAAAATGATTTAGTCCTCTAAAAATAGACCTCTAATAGAATATTAATTTGTCTTTTTCTTCTTCATTTTTTGTCTTTTACTTCACTGTTTATTTGTTTGTTTGTTTGTTTGTTTTTTTTTTTTTTTTTAATGGGTGGACAGCTCATTAGAGCTGCACTAGCAGCTCTAATTAGAGCTCTACAGCATGACTGAATCCACCATATATCCCAAAATGATTATTCTAATCTTCACACTACCTTTGAATCATATGATAATAATGAATTTGAGTATCTACTACTCTGACATATTATAACAACTATTAGGTTCCGTTTGTTTTCACAGATAGAATGGAGAGAATTGATAATGAAGGGATTGTTAATGAAAAGATTGATAATGAGAGAATTAGTAAAATTGTATTTGTTTTAATAATAGTTGTTAGTGTGAAAATTGTTAAATTATTTTTATATAAAATAATAAAACAAATAAAATTATGATTTTTACTTAATAGAAAATACAAAAAACATTTTAAAAAAAATGCCCATCAAGTAAAAAAATAAAAAATAAAAAAAATTAGTTGACCGGTTGATTGACTAGATGTCCGGTAACACCCAATCTGAACGGACTACTTTGTTAATACCATCTCCCACTCCGAATTGTTAATACCCTCGCCAAGGCCTACCCTAACCCGAGGGGACTACGAATTCGAAGCCTAAAAATCAAAATAAACACTCGCTACTTTTACTATTTATCACTAAAGTGGACTGCTAGTGAAAAAACAAACGGGGCCATAAAACTAAATTATAGCAAAACTTCTCAAGAATTCCACACCAACAATATGCTAAAGTTCATGTCAAATTATAACATTATTAAACTTTGTATCAAATTGGCAATTGTTATGATTTGGTACTACTCTCTCTTTCTATCTTGCTCATAGTAAGGCCAACAAAGAACATTTTTATTTGACAATTTGAAAAATAAAAATAAAAAATAGCATTTACATTATTAAAACAAGACTGTAAAATCATAATATTTGTAAATGTTGATCAACTAAACATTTCTCACTCTCTCTCTCTCTCTCTCAGACACACATTAGGGTCCCATTTTCTTCCATTCCCATTTTCATCTCATTTTCTGCCTAATACCCTCCATGTTTCTCTCCACAACATCATTTTCTTTCACTTTCTCATCCACTTTCTTTTCCTTCTCCCACCCTATAGTCCCTCTTCTCTCTCTCCTCCACTGACCTGCAAATCTTTTCTCCATATAGTCTCTCTACTTTCCCAAAAACGCCTCTCTCTCTCTCTCTCTCTCTCTCTCTCTCTCTCCAGTTCATCTTTCTTGGTCATGGTTATGTTCACAAGTAGTACTGTGTTTGTGGTGGAGAAGTTGGACAACCAGCTACCACCACTAGTGGAGACGCCACCAGTGGTGGTGGTGGTGGAGCAGAGCCACTCGACTCACCGGTCAATCGAGACACTAGTAGTTGTGCTGGCAGTGATAACCATACTTGGTGTTATTGCTGGGATCATTGCCAGGCTATGCGGCGGAAGACATTTGGGCGGCACAGGAGAGCATGACATTGAAGGATGGGTGGAGAGGAAGTGCCGGAGCTGCATTGATGCCGGAGTACCGGCTGCTCCACCACCACCGCCGCCGCCACCACCACCGCCACCACCAGCACCAGCTGAAACAAAGGCTGCAGCCACAGAAGAAGCAAAGAAGTGAGAAGAGGTAGAGACAGAGACTATAATTAACATGAGTTGATCATTACAGGTAAGTTAGGGGAACATTTGAGAGAGAGAGAGAGAGAGAGAGAGATTAAAAGAGATTTGAAGCATCATTTCCACCATTTGATTGTAATGAAGGGGGTGGAGTGTGGGGGAAGAGTAGTCTAGTAATTAAGGAGAATCTGTAGCTTGCATGTTTCCAAATCAGATGAGATCATTTTTTGTGCCCTTCATTTACTATTTATTTTATTTTATTTTTTATGAGGCGTCTAGGGTTTCATCCAAACTAATTTCTGGGGTATATGTAGTCTTTCCGTCCTATATATACTTAGGTAAAATGATAAATGATATATTTAACCATTGATTTACTCTTAAGATTCGAACTTACGACATTCTCTGATTTTCCTTTTTTGATAAGCTCTTTTTATCAATTTTTTGTTCCTTCAGAATGCAAGAGAAAATATTATCCTAAGTTTATTACATATATTTTAATTTTTTTTAGAGTTTGTGATGTAGCTCATCAAATAATAGATTCATTTTTCTACAAAATGTTAGGCTGCATACTACAAGAACAATAGTTATCTCAAAGAAGAGAAAAATTAAGGGCATGTTTGGGTCATAAATTTAGCTAAAAATTTGAAAAAGACAAAATAAAAGGTGAATGAAATGTGACTAAAATCTAAAGTCATTTTTTTTTTCTTTCTATTTTTATTTTCCTTTCCAAATCCCTATCTAAATATGACATAGAAGACCTACAATTTATTAAAAACAACAATTCATTCCAATAATATGACAAGAGAATTGAGACATTTACATGATTAAGTTTTGTTTTGTAACAAATAAAAAATTAACCTGCAACTTGTGATGTGATTATAGGTTAACTAGGGTAAGTTTTTTAGGAGTCTCAATCAAAAATTTATTATTGTTATGATTATAATAAGGGTTAATAATTAAGAAATTTTTATCTTGATTAATCAAAAAAGGGGACTCATTTTTTCAACTAAAATTTGGAAAACAATTAAAACAAGCGCCCAGAATTTGTACCGTAAATTTTGGCAAGATATGTGGTCCAAATTCAACTTTTGTACGGAGAGACCTATATATCTAGAATGAATATAAATGACATCTTTTTTAATTCCGGGTAAAAATTATGTGTATAATAGTTTTTTGTTTTGAGAATCAAAAAGAGCATTTTAGTGGGTTACAGAAGACCCTCCCTCCCTCCCTCCCTCCTGAGCAATTTAATGTTGACATGATTGCAACAGATTTTGAGAGGGCTTTTCCTTTATTTTATTTTTTTTGTCATGTCCTTTGCTTTGTTGTGTTATTCTCTTTATATGTTACTGATTCACTATTATTAAAGCAAGACACTACTAGCCGTTGCTAATGCTTTTTAAAGTACTGAAAAAAAACAAGAACATCGAATTGAAAGGGCATTATGATCTGCTGCTACACACACTACTACTAGTACTACTAACTACTTTGTGACTTTGATCCCCCAAACAAAAGTTTATTCTACCCAACAAATGTTTAAAAAAAGTGTGTACAACCACCACCACCAAAATCAATCCAAACCATACCCAGTCTCTCTCGACCTTCTCTCTCTATGCTTTGCACACTCTTCCAAAAGTTTTAGTCCCTTGTTGACAAATGACACCCACTTTAAGACTCAGTAGGCCCTCCAAAACTTGTATAGGAGGGGAAATATGCATTGATAGAGTCAGAAAATTAAATTAAGACAAGTATTTATTAATTACAATATTAAAAGTTTTTACAAAAATATTTCACTTACGTTTTTATAATTGATTTCGAGAAATATCAAAAAAATAACAGTCCCATTTTGTAGCTCGAATTTCATTTTACTCAAGTGGCCCGACTACCTAAAACGAGTCATTTTGGGCAATTCTTTATTTTTTTTAACTATCTGCAGATGAAGAAGAAGAAGAAGAAGAAGAGGAGGAGGAGGAGGAGGGAGGAGGAGAGAAGAAGAGCTGAGAGCATATCATCATCATCATCATCATCAACAACAACAACAACAACAACAAGCAGAACAGAGAGAGGAGAGAGATCAACACATCATCATCATCTTCATCAGTACAGCAACATCAAATTTTACTGGGAATGCTCTTCATCAAAACCACTCATGCAAATGGTGTCATCAACAACAAATTTTTTATCATCCATCAACAACACATTTATCACCCACATCCAGACCCAATTGATCTATTGCTAACACCATCTTCATCAAAACATGCTCTTTCTACAAATTCCCCTCCCCCGCCCCCCCCCCCCCCCCCCCCCCAAAATCTTCAAATCTAGATCTACTAGAAAAAATAAATAAATCAACATCTTCATCAACACATCATTACCATCATCAACACCATCATCTTCATCAACATCAACATCATTTTCAGATCCAGATTCACTAGGGAAAAAAAAAAAAAAAAGTAGTGTTTTGATCAGAGTTTTGATCGGCGACCAGTGATCACCGCCATCACCGCCGATCTTCCTCCTCCGCCATCACTGTCTCCATCTTTTCCCCTTTTCTCTTCCTCTTCTCTCCTCTTCTCTCTCTCGCTTCCTCTCTTCCTCTTTTCTCTTCCTCTCTGTATTCGAAAAGCAAGAAAAAGAAGGGGAAAAAAAAAAAATGGAAACCCAAAACGTCGTTTTGGATTTCGAGCCAATTCGAGCCACCGAATTTCGGGCTACCAAGGATTATTCAAAAAATAATTTTATTTATAATTAGTATATCATGAACAATATAAAAAAATATGAATATAAGTTTTAAAATAAATTAAATAATGATAAATTATTTTTTTATACAAAATTTGATTAAAAATTCAATATAATGATAATATCACGTCATCATTAGTATGCGATATCACCAATTAATAATAAATAAATACATAGAGAATGAACCTCACATGTCAAATGTAACTAACAATCTAATAAATTTCATATCTTTATAGTAAGATTACTTATATTTGCATGTCAATAATAATGACATCACCGTTACATTTAAAATTTTCATAAATAATATGATTTATAGTAGTCTCTTCATTTTCAATAAAAACAACTATAATTATTTTCATAATTTTTAAAATGTCATTGACATTTCACTCTAATAATATTTTTGTAATTCTTTTTATTTAAAATATTTTCATTATATTTGTAAAAAAAAAAAAAAATCACAAAATCCGGGAGGGGCACGTGATCCCCATGGGTCCGCCACTGGTAAATCCCTACCATAATCCCATAAAAATAGATTGTACACAATGAGTTATTAGTGTCAACTTTTTGTATATAAGCAATCCCGCTAAGTAGCTTGAATTCCTTAAGGCTTGAATGGCTCGAGGTGCCAAAACGATATTGTTTTGGCACTTTTTTTTTTTTTTTCCTTTTCTTTTCTTTTCTTCTTCCTCTGTGTTCAGATATGTTCTTCCGCTGTTTTTTTCCTTTTCTTTTTCCTTTGTGTTCAGATATGTTATTCCTCTATTTTTTTTTTCTTTGCTTCTTCCATAACTCAGAATCAAAACAAGAAATAGAGGAGAGGAAAGAAATAGAACAGAGAGGAGAGAAAAAATCAAACAAGAAAAAAAAAATAGAGGGGGAAGAAAGAAACATAAAGAAGAAGAGAGAAGAACTGAGGAAGGAGACAAAGAAGAAGAGAGAAGGAGAAAAGGAGAGGAGGAAGAAGAACAGATCTCTGTGCATAGACACACAGATCTATGTGTATATACACAGATCTATGCTGGTTAGATCTATATATACACAGATCTACACACATATATATATATATATATAAGAGAGAGAGAGAGAGAGCCCACCGCCGCAAACCCCTTTGGCGCTGACATCACCGTCTCAGTTCAGAAGAAAGAAGAAGAAGACCAAGGTAGAGGAGGAGAGAGAGAGAGAGGTCGGGCCATTCGAGCCCCATTTTTTTCGAACTATGAAGCTTCATTCGTTATATAAGTTCAACACTAATATTCATGCTATCTAGTTGTGTCATATTCGTGTTCGTATCAAAAATTTGACTAACCCTAATCTACTAATTTCGTGTACAATTCTAGTTTTGTTATCATATCATGTCCAAAATTCTCACCCCTACTTTTGAGGGAGGAATACACGGCCATACTGTATCCATTATACCAAATACTACCCCGCTAAGAGCATTAGCATCTGCCCCTGCAGTTTGTGCTCTAGCCTATTGAAAAAAATAAATAATAATAATAATAATAATAATAATAATAATAACAATACAATTTAACAAAGGTAACTTTAATTATATTGAGGCCAAAAAGTGCCAACCATCCATCATTTTTTGGGGGGACATGTTCCAAGCATTAGTCAGGATCAATGTCTCTGCGATAACAAAACTATGGTTCAATCTTTTATTTATTGTTATTGGGTAATTTCTTATTATCAAGGAATTGAATAATATTCATTTGCTTTCGTGCAGCAATATTTTTTTTTCCCCAATAATGTTCTCCGACGTGCAACCAAACATCAGAAAATGTTATTTAGTTTTGCACAGTAAAAGGTTTTTACATGAAAAATATTTTGCACTACAAAAAATTATATACCAACAAAGCGTAAATTAAACCCATTTGGCATCGTTTTCATTTTTATTTTTCATGTTTTCAGAAAACAAAATAATGAACAGTACAAACAACCAATGTTTTCATTTTTGAGAGAAATAGTTCTAGAAAATTCAGACAAAAATCTAAGAATGTTTCCTATTAAAGGATGTCTTCAAAAACAATTTGCCAATTAAGTTTTTTGAATCAGTTTCCGAAATTTCTATTTTCAAGAACAAAAAACAAGAAATGAAACCAAATGCACCCAACCAGAGCATCTGGTGGAGAGACTGGCAAAAAATTGCTTTCGATTATAACAAAGAAAACAATTGCAAGTAAATTTGGTAGGTTAGAGCAAGGGAATTAGATACCTTCAGAATTTTCAACCAGAACTGCATTGCTATAATACATCACCAATTCTTCTTGTCAACTGGATCCCTGCACCGTTCAGCTAGTCGAAGCTCAAAACTGAACAAAACATTCAAGGTAAGAAATGCCACATTTGTGATGTGCCACAATGGGAAAAACAGCACCCAAATATTTTAACATTTTATAGAAACAGGTGAGTAAAAAACCAATACATGTGAAATTCAACTCGACAATCTACTACGTGTTGTTCCCTTGTGGTCATTGGTTTGTAACTATGTGATAAACTTTCTCCCATAGTTGAATGTCCAAGTTATCAAGATATTTGTAATTCATCCCCTTCCAATTGACAACTATAATAATAATTTTTTTTTTTTTTAAAAAAAAAAAAATTTAAAAAACCCACTATATTCAGAGGTCTATTCATCCCCATTTGTTTGTGAGCAGATCTTTCAAATCCCAAATCAAATGTCAATCACCCAAAATACAAATTCAGACCAGTATTGTTTTAAGCAAGTTGTGTGTGTTTTAACCCTAGTCCTTGATGCATTTAGCTAGCATACTCAACATGATTTGTGCATGAGCCTTCTATATCAGGTAGTTACTATTCTTGATTGAAAAATCTAGCTACTGTACCTTCTCTTGATCTCATTCCAACGAAGTTAGAACTCCAGACACTTTCAGATTACTTCAAGATGTTTTCTCCCTTACATGAATCCGCTAGCCTCAATAATCTGCTTCCATGAATTGCCTTCACATATTGAAATTCTTTTACTGACCTTGCATAAAATAAATATTGAATCCCATAACAATATCTTCTGTAACAGAACCAGAAATCCATCTTGCCTGAACAAACAGTACTACGCTGTTCGACTGCAACATGCAACCAATATATCAGACTGAGTGCAACCAAAAACCACAACAATAAAACCATACCTTTCAATCCCTTCCTCAATATTTTCTAGATCAAAAATTGGCACAGGAGGGTCGTCATGCTTGTCAGATTCCTGCTTATGAGGGTTCCATTTTGCTTGATTTGTGTGTACAGTGAGGCCAGCCTGTACAGATATGTTCTCGGGGTTCATGGGAAGCCATTAAGGAAACTGATCCAATAGCCATGAGGTTGTCACATCACACAAATTATTGATATCAACTCCAAGCTAATTCTATTGGTTTACATGAGAAATCAGTGTTGGAACTACATTGTGAGCATGCAGAGATGACGCCAAAATTATTTTTGAAAAATCTCACAGGTTCAGAAAATCTAATTCAATTGCTGAAGAATGTACATGACAAGCATCACTAGAAGTTGAATGCATTTTATCAGGGGATGAATATCATACAAGTTATGGTATAAAACGTATACTATAGCACTTCATGAATTTTGCGGATCTTGCATTTGGTATTCTCTAGCTGAAAAGATAAATCCGATTTTTTCAAAAAACCTGCAATTTACAGCATGAAATGGCTCAAATCCACAAGCTTTGGCCTCCAAAGAAACCCTAAAAAAAGGAAGAAGAAATTAAGGTAGACAAATCTGAATTTTTTTCTCCAAAAACTTGCTAAATCCTCTATTACAGAAAATTTTATAATATTCTACCATACTTGGCTTGATTGGAATATAAGGTTTAGTTTGATTTGGTCTCATATTCTACCATACTAAATAATACTAACATGGAAACTACTGTGAGTCTGTGACCTAGAGAATACCCATACCCACCAAACAAATTCCATTACAAAGATTAGGAACTAAATAATACTAACATGGAACACATAAGTAATACCAACACGGAAACTATAACCCTACCTGGTTCTACATGTAATTAAATAAATTAATTAAAAAACAAAACATTTAATTAAATAAATCTATACTATATATTAAGTAAAAGGGGATTTTTAATCCCAAGGCCTGTGGGAGCTCCAATCTCTTAATCCTAATTTTCTAATTTTTTGATTTAAAAAAAAACAAAAACCTCAGCATTTATTGACTTCTCCCAACCCAACCACAGCATTTATTGACTTTTCCCAACCCACAAGCCCTTTTGACTTCTCTCATAATTGTTGCAACATCCTTTTCAATTTCTCCCATAAACTATGGTTACACACAAAAATAAAAAATAAAAAAGATAAGAATTTAGCTATAGATCTCAAAAAGATATAACATCTAAATTTGAATTGTGATTTAATAATATAATTATGTATTTTTTTTTTATGTATATCTATCAAAATTTTAAATTACTTAATGGGACAAATTAATCAATTTTCCAAAATTATTGATTTTTAATTTACAAAATAGATTAAAAAAAACTATTGACTGATTTATTTATTTAATAACAAAAATATTTCATAATCTCTCCCTCCTAATCTCTCTCACAAACTTTCAAAAAAAAATATTAAAACTTGCATTCATTTTCTCTTCCCCAAAAAATCAGATAATATTTTCTATTAAAGTTATAGATATCTACCTATATTTTATATATTATATTATAACATAACAAAAAAAAATTAAAAAACTAAAAAAAAATCTTTAAAGTTTATCTAAATAAACTTTAAATCAATAAAATCACATATCTAACTCACATTATAACTTACCTAAATAATAATAATTAAAAACAAATGGAAACCACAGATAAATTAAATAAAAAAAAAAAAAAGATACCCACAACTCCATCTTAAATAAATTGAAAAAAAAATACCCGAATAGAAACCACACAAAAATAAAAATAAAAATAAAAAGATATATCTATCTATCTATCTATACTATATATTAAGCAAAAGGGGATTTTTAACCCCAAGCCTTGTGGGAGCTCCAATCTCTCAATCTAAATTTCCTGATTTTTTGATTTAAAAAAAAAAAAAAACCTTAGCATTTATTAACTTCTCCCAATCCCCAAGTCTTACCATCATAATAACACTTTAATGCATTAAGAACAAGCATAAAAAAAATTCTTTGAAATTCAACACATATGAATTCCTCAAAAAGTCCCAACACATATTATTATTATCCCTCATAATAACACTTGAATGTATTAAGAACAAGTATAAAAAAAAATTCTTGAAAAGTCCAACATATATGATTATTATCAAAATATTAAACTTTAATATAATATAAAAAAGGAAAAAAAGAAGACATTTAAAAAAAAAAAAAAAATTTTAAAAATCGCAATTCACATATATAGATAACTAATCTATTGCTATACACGGGATAATTATAGATATTTATATTTGTTTTAATTTTTTTTTAATATATAAATTATATTTTTTAAGATTTTTTACAAAAATAATTTAACAATCTCATCACTAACCATAGTGTATGGGAAAAGTTAAAAATGGTATTGCAGTAACTATACACGGATTATATCTATAATTATTTGTATGAGGAGATTTTAAATGCTAATTAGGGAATTTTGACCAAATCAATAAATACAGGCATGTAGAAAGACATGTGGATTGAAAAAAGTTAATAAATGCTGATAATGGGATTTTGACCAAATCAATAAATGCTGAGTTGTTTTTTTTTAAATAAAAAATTTAGAAAATTCAAGTTGGGATATTGGAACTTCCACAGGTCTTGGGGGTTAAAAACCCCCTTTTGCTTAATATATAGTATAGATAGATAGATTGTAAATATATTAAGGAAAATGTGGTTTCTAAACCCCAAGCCTTGTGGGAGTTCCAATCTCTCAATCTTAATTTTCTAAATTTTTGATTTAAAAAAAAAAAAAAACCCTCAGCATTTATTGATTTGATCAAAATCCCCTGATCAGCATTTATTAACTTTTTCCAATCCACATGCCTGCATTTATTGATTTGGTCAAAATCCCTGATTAACATTTAAAATCCCCTTATACAAATAATTATAGTATAGCCCGTGTATAGTTACTGCAGTAGCCTTTTTAATTTCTCGTGTACACTATGATTAGTGATAAGATTGTTAAATTATTTTTATAAAAAATCTTAAAAAACATAATTTATATATTAAAAAAAATTAAAAAAAATATAAATATCTATAATTATCCCGTGCATAGCACGGGTGATAGGCTAGTACATATATTAAGTAAAAGTGGATTTTTAACCCCCAAGGCCTATGGAAGCTTCAATATCCCAATATGAATTTTTCAAATTTTTTATGAAAAAAAAAAAAAAAACTCAACATTTATTGATTTGGTCAAAATCCCTGATTAGCATTTATTAACTTTTTTCAATTCACATATCTTTCCACATGCCTGCAATTATTGATTTGATCAAAATAACCTGATCAGCATTTAAAATCCCCTTATACAAATAATTATAGATACAATTCGTGTATAGTTATTGCAGTACCCTTTTCAACTTCCCCATACACTATGGTTAGTGATGAGAAAAAAAATCTTAAAAAACATAATTTATATATTAAAAAAAATCTAAAATAAATAAAATATCTATAATTATCCCGTGCATAACACGAGTGATATGCTAGTTAGAATCTAATCAAATTAACCACTAGTATCCAAACCAAAAATTGGTATTTGATTACCAATCTTAACTTCATCAAGGTAGTGTGTAACCCATGAAGTCCATGACAAACAACTCTAGTGTTTACTATAGAATACTGTGCTCGAGAATGTGCCGTGCTGCAAGAACTTCTTCAACTTAGTATACCCCAGCAACCCTATGTTACATGGAATCTTTTAAATGTATTAAGTACTACTTGTGCCGAACATTCGACATTTGGGTGGGGTATGTGATATGTGCTTTTGAGGTTGAATTTTATAAAATCATAACAAGATTGGTTATTGAAGGAAGATGATAACTCCAAAGTGGAGGGTTTAATAGATGCATGTTTCATGTATTTGTTGAAATCCTGTATAAACAGAATCATTTATTGAAGGATTCCAAATTTGAAATCCATCATTATAAATCTTCTCAAATCATTCTTCAGATCTAAATCCAAAATAGTATGTTGACTTACAGACTATAATCCTCAAATTATTGATGTCAAATCCATAAATCCAAAGGGAGCCTAAGGAATTTCTTGGAAACTATTTGCAGATTTAGAAACCTTTGTGAAAACATATAGGCGCTGTTTGGGAAGAAAGAGTTGAGGCTATTATAGCCTCATTTGTGAAATAAGCCAAAAAGCCTCTAAATCAAAGTTTTTCAAAAATTTAAAAAAGAAAAAAAAAATAGCTGCAGCTGCCGGACAGTGTAGGCTACACTGTCACATTGACAAAATGTTCCATCACTTGGTTATTTACGATTTTGCCCCTTTATATCACATTGACAAAATTGTAATCTTAGGGACAAATTTGTCATTTTAACTTCAAACATCATTTCAACACATTTTTTAATACCACAACTCAAATAAAAATCCATCTCATCTTCCCAAACACAAAAACTAAAATAGCCTACTAAAATAGCCAAAAAGCCTCTAAAATAGCCACTTTCCAAACGAGGCTATAATTTAAACTGAATCATAACTTTTTAATAAATGGTAAAAACTCAAAGATTTAAAAACCATGAAGTATTGAATTATGTTCGCAATAATTTTTTGGGGCTTTTAACCAGAAGTCCAATATATGGAACTTACATAATAGTAGATCCCATTCATTTTTTATTAATCCAAAAAGTTCTATGCCATAACAAATGACCAAAATGGCAAACAAAGATTGTGCTAATTATAGGTTTAAAATCAAAATAGTCATATTTCAAAATCTCAAAATAGTGAAATTTCACAACATATCAAAAGCTATAAAATCTCAAAATAAAGAAATAAAATCATAAACCAACACCAAAAATACAACAAAATATTTTCCCAAGTACATAAAACGGAGGAAAAAAACTTGCAAAACGATCATATTTCAAAGCCTCAAAATAAAATTTCAAAGGACAGACATACGCATAAATCAACACCATAAACTATGCAATTTCTAAAAACTCAAACAAAATAGGCAATTCTGTAAGAAAATATATTTCCAAATACATAAAACAGAGAGAAAAACTTGCAAAACAATCATATTTGGTCCTAATTTTCAAAAAATTCTACTTTTTTATTTTCTGTATTTAAATGTTTTCAATGAATTCTTTTAATATTTTAAGCAACTTTTTTTTTTAATTTTTAGACACATCTAACATAAATACATTTAAAAAGTATAATATTTGTGAAAAAAATCTTTAAAATACACTAAATACCAAAAAATACAAAAAAAATATGAAAATTCAATACATTTTTTGTATTTTTGTGTATTTATAAATTTTTAAAAGTAAGATGCATCTAAAAAAGTAAAAAAAAAAAAAAATACTTAAAATTTAAAAAATATTCACTAAAAATAAAAAAATACAAAAAATAAAAAACTCAATTTTCAAAAAACTGAATTCAAAAAATAAAAACCAAACACACTGATTATTTCTAAAAACTCAAACAAAATATATTTCCAAATACATAAAACGGAGAGAAAACTTGCAAAATAGTCATATTTCAAAATCTCAAAATAGTGAATTATCGAAACTATAAAATTTCAAAAGACAAATAAAAGCATAAATCAATGCCAAAAACCATGCAATTTCTAATAACTCAAAACAAAAAAAGCATTTCACTTCCAAAACAAAATATTTCCAAATACAAAATACGGATAAAAAACTTGCAAAATAAGCATAAACAACATAAGTATTTTTAAAACAAAATATATTTTCCAAACACATAAAAACTTGCAAAAACTTGCAAAACAGTCATATTTCAAAATATCAAAATAGTGAAATTTCACATCATATAAAAACTATAAAATTCAAAAAACTAGGCAATTTCTAAAAACTCAAACAAAATAGGCATTTCATTTCTAAAACAACATTTTTTCAAACACATAAAATGGAGAGAAAAACTTGCAAAACATTCATATTTCAAAATCTCAAAATAGTGAATTATCGAAACTATAAATTTTTAAAAGACAAATAAAAAGCATAAATCAACGGCAGAAACCATGCAATTTCTAAAAACTCAAAACAAAAGAGGCATTTCACTTCCAAAACAAAATATTTCCAACTACAAAAAAAAAAAAGGAGAAAAAACTTGCAAAATAGTCATAAACAACATAGGCATTTCTAAAACAAAATATATTTTCCAAATACATAAAAACAAAGAGAAAACTTGCAAAATAGTCATATTTCAAAATATCAAAATAGTGAAATTTCACATCATATCAAAACTACAAAATTCAAAAAGCTATGCAATTTCTAAAAACTCAAACAAAATAGGCATTTCATTTCTAAAACAAATTTTTTCAAATACATAAAATGGAGAGAAAAACTTGCAAAACAGTCATTTCAAAATCTCAAAATAGTTAAAATTTCACATCATATCAAAAACTCTAAAATCTCAAAAGACAAAAATAAAGCATAAATCAACCTAAAAAACTATGCCATTTCTAAAAACTCAAACAAAACAGACATTTCTAAAAACAAACAAACAAACAAACAAAAAAAACTCCAAATACATAAAACGGAGAGAAAATCGTGCAAAGTAGTCATATTTGACATTATATCAAAATTGCACTATAAAATCTCAAAAGACAAAAATAAAGCATAAATCAACACAAAAAACTATGCCATTTCTAAAAACTAAAAAAAACATACATTTCTAAAACAAACACACAAAAAAACCTCCAAATACATAAAATGGAGAGAAAAACGTGCGAACTAGTCTTATTTCACATTATATCAAAATTGTAAAACTTCACACCTTCAAAATGGTGAAATTTTGTAATTTTCTGCAATTGTCCTATTTTCATGTCAATTTTCTCAATGTAACAATAGATAAATTTCGCAAATGGTAAGATAACAAAAAGTGAAATCTTGCACTTTCAAAACAGTGAGATTTTGCAAATTTGTGAAATTTCACATTATATCAAAAATTTAAAATTTCACTATCAAAATGATTTTAAAAAAAAATTGCAAATTTGTAAAATTTCAAAATAAAAACTATAAAATTTTAGAATTTAAAAAAAATCCAGTGTAGTCGAACATGATCTCCAATTGAAAAAGAAACAATTATGATGTAATAAACAATTTGATATTCTCACCTTTTAGAACAATGGTAAAATAGTCATGCAAATATAAAAAAAAGTTAAAAAATATTTCATCTCACAACATCCTTTAATGTGGTACTAAATAGGTTAATAGACTTTTATGGGACATCTTCTTAAAAAGGGTCATCCGATAGGACTTAACACTAATTAACCTTAAATTTTTTAGAGATTTCCTTTCTTGTTTCACAAAAGTATCTTCTAAGATTCATATTAGGTTTCTCATTCGATTCCTAATCGTTACGCTGCATCCTTTTCCCCTAGGAAGCACGGATACGGATACGGAATACAGGTACAATACGATATGGATACGGCGATACAACAAAATTTGAAAAATTAGGATACGGGTACGGCGGGAATACGTTCGTAAAAAATATTATTTTTACAACTTTTAATAATGTAGCATACATAAAAATAAAACTTAAACAATTTTTAGTAATGAAGCATACTTTTGAGGACATTTTTGATATTTTTTGCACAAAAAAAAAATGTGACAATTTATTTAGCCAAATAGGTTCAACTTTTTTCATAACCAAACACATTTACAACTTATTTTAATTCTTTTAAACTAATAATCTAAAATTTTATAAGTATAAAAGCTAACATATAAATGATATCAAATGGGGCCAATGTGAAAACCACGAAATTTCATAGTTTTCAGAATCTGTAAATTTTACTTGAGAAATTGAGAAAAAATTTCCCCTATATCTCAAATTTAATATTGATTTCATTTTATAGATCTTAAAGAATAAAGAGTATATTTTAAAAAGAAAAAAGAAAAAATGTGTATTATAAAAATAGGAGATCGAAAGAAAGGGAGAGCAAGACGAGACGATAGAGGGAGAGGGAGAGGGAGAGGGAGAGAGAGAGATCAAGCGAGAGCAAGATCGAGAGAGAGAGAGAGAGTGAGTGAGATCGAGTCTGTCCAGAGAGATTGAGCGAGAGGGAGCGGGAGAGAAAGAGAGGGAGCAAAAGGGAGAGAGAGAGAGGGACGAACCTGATCGACGATGCTGCTGTTCGCGAACCTAGGGCTTGGTAGGTTGATAGAGACTCCTCCTCCTCCTCCTCCTCCTTTGTTGCTGCTGTTCATGATGAACCTAGGGCTTGGTTCGTTGTTTTTTTGTTTTATTTTACATAACTTTTGTTATTTTACAGTTTGACCCCCATTATAAGTTTTTAAAATTATTTTTTCGCCATGCCGTACCCCGAGCGTATCCCTGAAGTATCCTCGCGTATCCCAAACGTATCTGAAATTTAAAAAATTAAAAAAAAATAAAAACAGGATACTTATTTGCCGTATCTGATATGTATCCCGCCGTATCGGACGCGTATCCATATCCGATACGTATCCGACATGCGTACGGGAGCCATTTCGGAATATCCGTGCTTCATAGCTTTTCCCCTCTATTTTCTGGCTACGTTTCTCGCTTCCACTTTCCTATGGTTTCCCACTTCTATTTCCTATTATAGAAACTGTGTTTTGACCTAAAGAATACTCATACCCACTAAAATAAAGTCATTACGAAAGTAAAAAATAAATAATCTGACATAAAGCATATATGGTACTCAATACCTAGAGTCAGCGCCTCTTCATAACTCCAGCTCTCTATTGATTAGAAATAATTTGTTTCTGATTATGGGGCTTTTCTGTCTCTAATTATATTAATGATTCTAGTATTGTATTGGTTATAACTGGAATAACAATATAATAATTGCTTTTAAATAGGAAAGCTGTGGAACTGTGAACCGAACAGGTTTTTCAGTTTGATTCTCATCTAGGTCTACTAGCGTCAACAGTCCGCTCTGGCAAAATCCTAAAACCGATAGATATAGTTCCTTGGATTTCCTCAAGACTGAACCTATCTGAATTGTGCGCATCCCTGCATAGACCTACTTGATTGGCACTATGCCACAGGTGTGTGCCAGAAGACTATCAACCGCATAGTAAAATAAAAAATAAAAATAAATAAAAAACAGCATAAATATTCTACATATATAATTGTATTTTGGTTTTAGGATTAGTGAATAGGGATTATGGCTTTCTACAGTCAACCCCAAAATGGTTGTATTATGCTTGAACAATTTTATTATCAACTTCACAATTTTCCCCCACTAGGTATCATTCAAGACAAAAAATAAAAAGAGAAGGGACAAAAAATAGGTAAAACCTTCCACATAAGCAATAACATGCAAAAAGCTCAAAACCAACAAATTTAATCGTGCCCTCGTACACAGTGAGTGATTCGAATGGAATAACAAGATAGTGTTTGAAAGATATAGATAACAATGAAGAAACCTATATTATTGATGGCTAACAATTTGTGCATCTAGATCCAGACAGAACAAAGCAAACGAAACAAAACTAACACAAGTTCATAACATAATCAGATAGTACTAAAGAACAAAGTATGATAAAATTATCTGATCACGGGTTCTCATAAATTGCATAGATCAAGCTAATAAGACAATGAATACTCACATTGACATATTGACATATAAATTGTAGGAACAACAATTCCTGCATCTAAATACATTAGCAGAAAATAGGGTTAGGGTTTTCAAATTGAAAGAAACGAAAAACAAAACCGAACCAATCCCTCGTGTGCACCCCCTCAGTAGAACTGCTTGATTAACAATTTGCCAGAGTGTTTAAGTGTGTGCCAAAAGACTATCAACCATACTCACAAAAATAAAATAAAAAATTGCATAAATATTCTATATATATATTTGTATTTGGTTTTAGGATTAGTGAACAGAGATTATTGCTTTCTATAGTCAAACCCAAAATGGCTGGATAATGCTTGAACAATTTTATTACCAACTTCACAATTTTTCCAGAGTAGATATCATACAAGACAAAAATATATATATATAAGGAACAAAAATTAGGTAAAAACTTCTATATAAGCAATACAATGCAAAAAGCTCAAAACCAACAAATTTAACTGTGCCCTTATGCACTGGGTGATTCGAATAGAATCAATCCAACACCATATAGAGCTTGAAAGAGATAGATAACAACGAAGAAACCTAAAATCCTTGATGGTTAACAATTTGTGCATCCAGA
The DNA here is from genome assembly GCA_030407325.1 of Camellia japonica. Taxonomy (NCBI): domain Eukaryota; kingdom Viridiplantae; phylum Streptophyta; class Magnoliopsida; order Ericales; family Theaceae; genus Camellia; species Camellia japonica. Next base: position 9,101,568 of record JAPPVO010000017.1, read on the forward strand.
TCCAGACAGAACAAAGCAAGTGAAACAAAACTAACACAAGTTCATAATATAATCAGATAGACTAAGGAACAAAGTAAGATAATATTATCTGATCACAGGTTTTCATAAATTGCACAGATCAAAATAAGGCAATACAAAAATGCACAAAAACTAGATAAAAACTTGCATATAAGCAATACAATAATGCAAAAAGTTCAAAACCACCAAATGTAATCATGCCCTTATACAAAATAGGTGGTTGGAATTGAATGAATCCAACACCATAGAGTGTTTGAAAGACATGGATGACAAGGAAGAAACCTAAATTCTTCATAGATCCAGACAGAACAAACAACATAACACTCCAACCACAACCAATCGAAACAAACCCAACACTTAATAACAAATTCACAGGTTTTCGAAAATTGCATAGATCAAAGTAAGACAATGAAGACTAACATTGAGATCGTAGAAGAACAGCGATTCCTGCATCTAGATACGTTAACAGAAAATAGGGTTAGGGTTTATATAGATTGAAAGAAACGAAAAACAAAACCCTAATCGATTCAGGGTTTTTCAAAAGAGCTTCAACTCACCGATTCGAGAATCCACCGACTGATCGTAAGCAAAACCCCAATCGATTTAGGGTTTTTCAGACAAACAAAGATCGAATCACCGGCTGGTATCGTTTCCACGCCACCGAGGGAGAATCACAACCCTGACAAACGAGAGATCCAAACAGCCCTTCGAAGAAGAAATGGAAAGTTTGAGAGAAAATAATTGAAAACAATTAAACATGGGTTTATATATATAGATTTGTATATTTGCATAGAAAAAAAATATGTATAGTTTTGGGGTTTCCTTTTATGTCTATCACCCAGACATAAAAAGGGATTGTGCTGGGTTCTTAGGTTTGGTTGGTAGGCAAGGGGCCATCGCTGAAACGCGTTTGTCAGAATTGTAATTCTCCTCCGATGATAGGTAAAAACAATATCAATTGGTAAGACGAATTGCCCATCATATCTATGTATGAGAAGGAAATGGAAGAGATCGCTTTAAAATTTTGTTTTGTTTCATTTGATTGCAAAAAGTAAATATGCTTTGTGTGATATTTATTTAAATTATTTTGTTTATAAAATTGAACATGAGTATGGCTTTGTTTGGATCGACTTATTTATTTATTTTTTAAATTTTTACTAACTTTAGCTTTGTTTTTAGTTTTTTTTTTTTTTTTTTTAAATATTGGTATCTCCTTCAAAAACAATTTTTTATGAGTTTAAGTCTTTGTCATCGATTACTTTTTTTTATTGAATAAATTATACTGAAACTACTCGGATGATTTTGAAATTACATTGTCAACCATTTGTTCTTTGAAATTACATTAACACCCTCTTTTACACAAAATTGTTTAATTCAATGGTACAATTACTATAATGCCCTTGTTTTATTATCAAATTTTCATGAGAGATACCTACCTCTCATCTCCTACAAATAACATCCATCTACCACTATAACCTCATTTACTCTTAGTCCTTTTCTACTCTAACCTTCTTCACTACTCACACATTCCTGAACACCGATCTTCAACCATCATTTTTGTAATTTAGATGTATGTCTCTCTTATATATGGTTGCAACAACTCCCTTTATAACAATGACTTTCATCTGTCTTCAATTTCAACCATCATCAAAATCTCTTCTATCTCTCTCTCTCTTAGATCTCGTCGTGAATCACTATGATCCAAAAACACACCACTCATGACTATTCAAGGCAATAGGTGTTTCCGATTCAACATTGATCAAAGCTTATTTGATTATGGAAATAGAATAAATATTTGGTACTTAAGTTTTGAACATATATTTTGAATCATGTTGGTAGACTCGCGATTTTATTTTTTATTTTTATTGGTAACTTATCTTTATTTTTGATATAATTACACTGACCTCCATTGAAATTTAATTTACATAGCAGTTAGTTTTTCTTCAGTAATTTATTAGTCGTATGAATGAAAAAATAATATTATCATCTACTTTCAATTAAAATGTATGTTTATTTTTATTTATTTCATTGTCTACCCACCATATGTATTAGTTCCAATCGGTTCAACTATATCACAAGAGATGTCAGTGTAATTCTATTAGAAGTGTGAGACTAATTGTATTATTTCAAAATCTCAATGGACGCGAGTATAATTTACCCAAAAATAAATGAAAATTTATTGGGGGTTAAAAGAAAGAAGTCCCATAAAATACTTGTATCAATGAAACAATTATTCATTATAAAGAGTGAGAAGTGAATTCATCATACAACAATGCTTATTTAATATTTGAAATTACAATCAATCTTGTTTTTTAGTAAACAAATATATATATATAACACTTTTTTTAACATTCCAATAGTATGTACACCAATTCCTAGCCACCATGATGAACAATTAATAAAGCCAGCTGCTCCTCCATGTAATTATTGCATAGAAACCTGAAATAATAATAACCAACAAATATAATTTTGTTAAACAAATTACAGTTGTAGTAACTTCATACACAATTGCTCCAAGTGTATATTTTATTTGTAAAATGATACCTGTCACGGGATGAATATTTATTTTGATTTTCAGCATTTTATTTTACTTTCTATACTTTTATCCAAACAATAAATGCCTCATTTATGTGTACGATTCATCATATTTCTTCTATATCAATATCATTTGTTTTTTTTTTTTTTACATCTTTGAATTATATGTCAACATATTTTTTGCTTTTAATAATTGCTTAATTATTATCTCTAAATTATGAGTCCAGGCAGGAGGTGATACAACAAGGTGATTAAAAATCCGACCCCGTTACGTACCTCGAGATTTTTGACTCGAAATTGGCTCGAAATTGTTTTTCCTTCTTGCTCATTTCTTCCGCCAAGCATTTGCAGACTCCATTAACAAGGAAATTGTTTTTCCTTCTTCCTCCTTTCTTCTGCCAAGCATTTCCAGCCTCCAAATCCTCTCTATCCCTCCTTTCTTCTTCACACAGCCCCCCCTCTTTCTTTCTTTCTCTCTCTCTCCTCAAACCCAAGGAAGAAGAAAAAGAGATCAAAATCATCATCAACAAACATTTATTCACCTATTCACCTTTAGATCAAAATCATCTTTAGATCTGGATCAAAATCAAAATTAAAAAAATTAAAATCATTTTTTTTTCTTTCCCTTGATTAAAAAGGTGAATCTAGAATATTTTTTGATCTGCAACAAATATTTTGATCAAAATATTTGATCTGGAACACCTATTCACCTATTCATTTTTTGATCTGCAACAAAGGTGAATCCAAAATCAAAATCTTTTGAATCCTTGATTAAAAAAGAGGCGATCAACAAGAGGAAACAAAAAAAAAAAAAAAAAAAAGAGAGAAGAAGAAGTAGAGAAAAAAAAAAATAGAGGCGATCAATTTTTTTTCCCCCTTTAGATCCATCTTGAATCCATCCATCACCTTCGATCTTCTCCTCCTCCTCTCTCGCCTCTTCTCTCTTCCTCTCTTCTTCTCTCTTCTCTCTCTTTCCTCTTCTCTGCCAACTGTAATCGAAAGCAAGAAAAGAAAAAAATTTAAAAAAAAAATAATAATACCCAAAACGACGTCGTTTTGGGTATTTGGGCCAATTTCGAGCCACATGTTTCGAGCTACGAAGCTTTTTCCTTAAAAATCAATGACATGTAGCATTTCTCTAAAAAATAATATAGGACCAATCATGCCACACAAAAAGCCACGTCGAAGGTGAAGAGTTTAAGTAAAATATTCTGGTGAAATATAACAACTGTTATTTGTGATATCTGTGATATGAATCAAATCAATTAAATGGCAAAGGTGCACAATTGAAATATGCAAAATAAACTTAGTTTTGGTCAATAATATTATGATAGAAAAATTATATTAAAAATCAACACAAATGATGTTGCAAATTTTTTTTTTTATTTTTAAAATGTCACTATCATGATAATAAATGTGATCACATCATTATGATAATAAATTTTATATAATAAACTAAGAATAAAAATTTTCATAATCATATGATGATGTATAGTTGCACCATTGCACTATCTATGGCATAACAAAGGATATAGAACAAATTAATGACCCATTCTTACCTCATGAGACTTCTTGCATTATCCATTGCTGCAAATTCCACTTTGAATTTGAAGAACTTGAACTAATAATAAAGAATAAACACATTAATATTGTCATCTTTATTGTATTATATGCTGCTAGATTACTGATGAATATGGCATTGCTGTATAATATATATATATATATATCTTCTTCTGATCAAGGGCATTGTGGCGAAACAACCCCGCTCTTACTGAGTTTGACATTGTTACATGAAGCTTTTCCTGGTGTGATGTTCACATCTTGCAACACAATCCCCTGACATGGATAGTTCTTACTGCTGTAGACACCCCATTTTTGACCGACCTTAAGACTCAGACGTCACCGATTGAGCGCTCGGTGGTGTTGCATATCGTGCTCGTTCAGAAGCCCAGAGTCGCGGCCGTGCGCCTTGCCTCCGGACTTCCGAACTCTCTTCTGTGCCTTGTCTCGGTTTGCGAACCAGACTCGGTTTTCTCTGTTTTCTTTCCTGAGGGAAGGGAGTGGTCCTGTAGACCATCTCTCGGTGGCCGTGCGCTACTTTTCGTGGCCGTAGGCCATTTTGCCCATTTCGGAGCCCGGTTCCCGGTTTTCGGAGCCGTCAGGCCGTGTGCCTCGGTTCGGGACCGCCCAACCGTCTCCGATTCCTCCGGTTCTTGGCACATACCTCTGTTTTATCATACTGAGGAACACTGGGGCCTCAGATGCCCACTTCGTGGCTGAATGCCACTTTCGGTGCCTACAGCCGGTTTTCGGGCCCCGAACCTCGCGGTTTGGCCCCCGAGCATTCATTTCGTCTCCGATTCCTCCGGTTCTTGGCAGGTACCTCTGTTTCATCATAACAAGGCACACTGGGGTCTTAGATACCCACTTTGTGGCTGAATGCCACTTTCGGTGCTTACAGCCGGTTTTCGGGCCCCGAACCTCGCGGTTTGGCCCCCGAGCATTCGTTTTGCATCGTTTTTTCGTTCAATTTTGGCAAGCGCCCCTGTTTTATCATTCCGAGGGACACTGGGGTCTCTGATGCCCACTTCATGGCCAAACAAAATATCTCGATTTCGTGCCCTCAAAATATCTAGATATTTTGCCCTCAAAATATCTAGATATTTGAGGCAAGATATTTCAACCATTTGGCCCTCCTTTTGAACCCTTTTCTTGGCCATAAGAACGGCAGCTCCTAGCTGGTTGAGGTGTGGAGAAAAATCCTTGGAGCCTTGCATGTTCATCTCCTCCATTTCCAAGCTCAAAGCTTTAAGTTTCTAGCTCAAATCCTTCATCAACTCCAAGCACCACCATCACCATCTTCATTCCAGCAGCAAAGGAGTGTTCTTCAAGGGCTAAGGGTCAACAAATTGAAGCCAAGAAGCCACCAAAGTTGGATCTTCAAGGGTAAGTCCCTAATTCCATTTTTCTAGCATTTTCTTGGATCAATTCTTTACTCTACTTGCTCTCAGTTTTGGGCTCCGACCCCTACTTATTTTGTGCTTATTTTGAGCCCCTCTACAACATTGTAGAAGGGCTCAACCTCATTTGGTATTTCTATCACATACCTCTTTCAATACCACTCTTTATGCCATAAAATTGCAAGCTATGTTTGGCTTTTGAGTGATCTGATTTCGAGTATACTATATACTGTGAGTGGGCTTATTTTGAGCCCCTCTTCAACATTGAAGAAGGGCTCAGCCAAGTTTGACTTCTCTGTCATGCACTTCCTTTGAAATGCTTCCATTTTACCGTAAAATTACATGATTGTTTTGGCCTATTTGTGATCTGAGTTGGAACTTGTAACATACTGTGATTGTGCTTATTTTGAGCCCCTCTTCAACATTGAAGAAGGCTCAACCTGGTTTTCTTGCTCTACATATCACTTGCTTTGAATTCTTGTTCCACTCCAATTTTGCATACATTTTTAAGCTCACCATGCTTCGGATTTCAGCCTTCATCAGGCTTAGAGAGTGCCTTATTTTGGTCCATTATTCATTCTTTGTTAAGGGTCTTAGGCCATTTGATGACTGGTTTTGGTACTTGTTTTGTAATCCTTCAATTTACCGTAAAATTGCATGTTTGTTTAGGCTTTCTTAGCCACTGATTTGAGTCTTCATCAGGCTTAGAAAGTGTCTTAGAATTGTCTATTCTTCATCTTTTGTTAAGGGTTCAAAATTGTTTGATGCTTGCTTATGGTACCTCATGTTGTAGCCCCTTATTGGCTCATTTTTGCATGCCATTTTGAGCATATCTACACACTGAATTGAAGGATGTCATATACTGTAAATGTGCATATTTTTGGCCCCTCTTTAATTTTGTAGAACTGTGTTTTTGGGTTTGAGCATTGTACATATCACTTGCTTTGTAATTCCCTTCTTTTTCCCCATTTTTGCAAGCTATTTTTGCCGTATTTGTGGTTGTTATTTAGCCTTGCTTTATACTAAAAAAATGTCATATTTGGGGCTGCCTTGCTACTGTTTTTGCTTTCATGTATCAATTTTGCATGTTTAGCATAGCCGTAGGCCATTTCGGGTACTTAGAATCACATTTCGGGATGATTTCATGCGTTGATTGTCATTTCGTATCATTTCGGGGCTGTTTTCCCCTTCATTTAAGTGCTAAAATTCGGTTTGCATGTTTGCACATTATTCCCCGTACCATTTCATGCCTTCGGGCCATGCCACGGGCACGCACTTCGAGGCACCTCTGTTTTATCCGACGGCATCTGATGTGAGTGTGGCTGAGGTCCACTCATGTTAGTATAAGCCCAATTTGCATTCCCATTCCATTTTATCATTGCCTCGGTTTGCGTGCCCGTGTGCACGCATTTCGAGACAGCTTCTTTTTACCCGACGGCCTCCTATGTGAGTGAGCTGAGGCTCTCCCATGTTGGTGTAAGCCCATCGTGGCATTCCGTATGCCATTTCATTCCATTTTGGTATTGCCTCGGTTTGCGTGCCTGTGTGCACACATTTCGAGGTACTTCGGTTTTATCCGATTTGCATTTCACATCATTGCCTCGGTTTACGTGCCTGTGTGCACGCATTTCGAGGCACTTCAGTTTTATCGATTTGCATTTTACATCATCGCCTCGGTTTGCGTGCCCGTGTGCACGCATTTCGAGGCATTTCGGTTTTACCCGATTTCTCATTTTATCATCGCCTCGGTTTGCGTGCCCGTGTGCACGCATTTCGAGGCACTTCGGTTTTATCCGATTTGCATTTCACGTCATCGCCTCGGTTTGCGTGCCCGTGTGCACGCATTTCGAGACGCCTCATTTACATCAGCATTATGTATGTTAGGATTGTATATTAGTCGCATTTCATGCATATCATGCATATTGCACGGGAAACGAGGTACGTTTCGCACTCCGAGTGACGGAATGAGTCTCAATTCCCAAGTCACCGACACTCCAGATCATCCATGATGGAGTTAGGTTTTGTTGTAGCATTCATCGGCATTTCATCCTATATTGAGTTGTGCAATCCGATTCCTCGGCCATCATGCATCGATATGCGTGATTGGTGGCACGAGAATCGAGGCATGCATATATCTGTGAAATACATTGCTATGCCCTTTTCCTGCTCTCTGTTGCAGCATATATAGAGAATCAACAACTTTTCAGAGTTTGGCACGCATTTCGAGAAAAGTGCAAACAGAGGCTAATTGGGGCATCCCAGTGGATTTCCACGCCAGGCAGCCCAACATGCATTACCCATCAGAAGCAAGGCAGTCCCTGGCTTGCATGCCAGTTTTTACTTCTTTTTGTAATTAATTTGTTAATTAATTAGAAATCTGTATATTTCGGACTGTATTCATTTCGGACTGTATTATTTATTCGGACCCTCTGCGCGAGGGCATAATTGTAATAAGGGTGTGTGAGTGCGATGTATGTCTTCCAACCCCCATTTCTTTCTCCCTTTTATTTACCCGCTTATGATGGTTAGATATAAGGCATATTTCAATTAGCATACAGTATGACAGCATGTTTGCATCATTCATCTGTTTTGCACGCACCGGGCTCGGCGCATCATACAAACTGCATTTATATTTCAATTCCAAATTGAATATGTGTTAGTTGTAGCATTTCATATGCCATGTTTAGAATAGCCGAGCCTGCTATAGTTGCATCTTTGCATGTGTTGCATTAGACATTTCTGCATTTAGGATCATGTATGATTTCTAACCAGTTTTCTGTGTTTGGCTTGGAATACTCTGTAAGTTTTATGCTTTAGCATTCTTGCATGCGTGTGAGTGATTGCCATGATAGCATGCTTACCATGAGGCTATGTGCTTATGTGATATAATTGCCTTGAATGCCTGTGGTGGAGGTTCAGTTATCTGAATTGGAGCAATTCATTAACTGTTTGTTTTAAGCCCACTAGATGGGGCAAAATCATGTTTTCTAAGCCCACCTGAGGGTGGCAAACCTGCGCATTTTAAGCCTACCTGCGGGTAGCAAACCATTTTCAAACAAACAAACATGAAATGTTTTGTTCCAATTTAGGCTACTGAGTCTATACTTGTTTGCTGCAAGCATCACATAGTAACCTAGGCTAATAATCGGAATAAGAACTCACAATGTTTTCAAAAACAGATATCATGGTTAGTAGAGGCCGGTCTTTGACCGGGCGAGAGGGGTGCTCACGATGTGACCTTCCCCAATCGTACCCAAGTTCCCGAGCCAACTTTGGTGATGACGGACACGTGGCCTTTTGGCACCGAGTCAGGGTTTCCTAAATTTCCCATTTAAAAAATATTTAGGTGGCGACTCTGTTATCTGGCAAAGCAGTCCATGTTTGGCACTTCTTCAAAAAATCTGTTTTTTCTTCAAAACGATTTGCCGGATTTGGACTCTTTGGTTCAGATTTAGAACCACAACAAAAATCGAGTCCGAACTGTAGCGAGGTCCCTCGCGGGCTTGTTACAACTGCAATCGAATGTTATGGCAACGCTGGAGGCACTTGTTCATTTGATGTTCTGGTACACCACATTTTTCACTTGAACAGCTGAACTCTGTATTAAAAAATGAAAGCAAATAAGAATTGATTTTGTGTATATAGAGAATAAATAATAGTATTATCAGCGATACTATTGTAGATCATCAATTGATATAATAGTATCAACTAATATAACAATATCGCAAAATTCAAAATTCCAATATGGTATGATCTTTTTACCTGTTCAGCACATGGTTTATCTTGGTCACAATACTTTTGGTCTATGATAATGGGGTTGGCCACATTATTCATTTCCACATTTTGAAATTTAATGTTGCTTGCACTTCCAGATCCCCCCCTGCGTATTAAAACATGTAAAATATTTTATTTTTCTAAAATTTTTACAAAGAATTATTCACAAAAATAATGTGACAATGGCAACATTTTATATTAACAATATTTTGATGATTTTTTGTTTGAAATAATTGGCTTACAACTTTGTCACGCCAGTATATATATTCAATTGTATGCATGATCAATAGAGGACTTTCATAATAGAGGCAATTTGCTAGATTTGAGGATAAATGATCTTATTTTTTATTTTTTAAAATCATTTTCTATTACTCGGTACATGGCAAATAAAATTGTAAAATATATTTCCAAAAAAAGGAACCTACCTTGAGTATGAAGGAGGCAATGAATATGATATAAAACGATGAAAAACAAAAATCCCAGTCGAACCTGCCATAATTCCATCAAAAATTTCAGTGCTCAAATCTACATTAATTTATTCCATTTATTAGAACTAGAAATAAATGAGACAATGAAAATGAGAGTTTGACATTACGTACATGCATGCATGCATGCTAACGTGTAAATATTGAAAGATTGAGTCCAAGCATATTATTGTTCCGTTAGGAAATTGAACATTGTAGTAAAAAATTTTAAAAAATCATTAAAAAATTAAAAAGCTAAAAAAGTATGCAAGAAAAGTGAAAGACTTTTTCTCAATCTCTCTACTTTTTACACTAATTTTTTTTATAAAAATTTAAAAAGTTATTTTCAAACACTTCATATTTTAGCTAAAAGCAAAAAATCATTTTCCAAATGAATCCTACCTGCCAGGTCTTGATCCGGACTCCACTGGTAGTACCGGAAAGCTTAGCTCCATTCACCACCACAACTGATACATGTTCTTCTAATTTCCCTGATCCTAAGCTTGCAATACTGATATTATTTCCAAAACGAAAGCATTCAATTATATAGAACAAAAACAAAAAAACAAACAAGAACAACTGTTGAAATGAAGACTTGATTCCATGCCCTGGTCCACAAGTTATGTCCGTAGCCTGCACCTTCTGTGACCCACTTACTATTGATACACAATCATCACCTTCAATTTTGTAAAATGAAAATGTATAAGTTAAAGTTGAATTGCTAACCATTAATTCATTTATTATTCAAGAGATTAATAATTTTATTATTTATAATCTCTATACGTTGGCTGCTTGTGAACAAACTTTCTCTCATAAGTAGATTAAATAAGTGGTTATCAACTCATATAAAATCTTAGATTTTATTTGACTCGACCTTTTAAGAGACTTAACTTTTTGACATATTTATGAACTTTTCCCAATTTTGAGTAAAAATTCTTACTTTTTAGACTAGATGACCCTAAACTTTAAAAGAAGATTAAAAAAATAAAAATTGAATTATTTTTTAAAAAAGTCTAGTAAAGACAAAAATAAGCTGAATTTTATAATAATAATAATAATAATAATAATATAATAATAATAATAATAATAAACCCTTAAAGAGTTAGCTCTATTTTTGTCTTTTTTGATTTCTTTATATTTTTTTCAAAATTTGACAAGAGGTTGAAAAATAAAATTCACTAAAGACAAAAGCAAATCATAAAAATAAGCAAAATTTATAAATTAAAAAAAAAAACAAAAAAAACTCTTAAACTATTAGAGAGAATATAACTTTTTATTTATATTCTCAACACAGTTCATTAATATTTTGTGCTATTATATTTTTTTTGTTTATGATATAAATATGCATACCGGTGCCTATAATGCAGCTTGAAATCTGGATGTTTTGGGTATTGGTGACATGAATTCCGTCCGTGTTAGGGCTCTTCTCCGGCGAAGACACCACAAGATTGGATGCTTGAACATTCACGCACCCCTCGAATGAAACATGAATTTGCTGTGCATTTTTTATCTTCAGGTTGTTCACTTTGATATTCTTTGACTTGTAGAAAGTTAATGCCTGCCAAAAACAAAAAATTTTCACAATATTACAAGATTAATTGAACATGTTTTCCCCTACATTTCTCAAACTAGATAAATTTGTAGCTACTAAAAAATAAAAAATGATGTGATGGTGGCATTTTTGAAATTTAATGTCATTAGAAAGTATTGTTTTAAAAAGGATAAATCTAAGTGCAATTGCATCATTCTATATATAAATTTTATTTGGTTTTTTTTCTTTTTTTCTTTTTTTTTTTTTTGTGTTACTTTTTTTTCATCAGTGAAAAAGAAGTTTATATACAAAATTTCCAAGTAACAAAAAATAAATAAATTGATGGCATAGTGAAGGAAAACACAAATTAGTTAGACAAAAATAACTATTATTTCTACTCTCCTAAAAGATAAAACTATATGAAAATGATGAGTATTTTTTTTCACTTTTTTCACCAAATTAACTTCTAAAATTTTAGAATTTTTTTTTCTAAAAATAGATTATAAAAACCAAACTAAACAGAGTCAAAGGTTCGCAATTTTGATGATGAAAATTACTCTATTTAGACACAAGTACTTTAATCTCTTTTTTTTTTTTTATCTGCAAAACAAAGATTCATTGATAAAAAATGACCAACCCATATAAGATAGTAGCGGCTGGAATAGCAAAAAGTACTTTAATCTTATTTGAGTCTAAGTCAAATGCTTAGTTCCACTCTAAATCAAAAAATGCAATATTCATAAAGAATTATATACACAAAAATGATTACATTTTTATAATATAAATCAAAACAATGGTTTGTTTATTTATTTCCAATGAAAGAATATAAGTTAAAATCATTATTCCATATATGTTAATTAATGAGGATTTGAATTCAACATACCGTTGGGGCGTTGGTGCAAGCCTGCGAATCAATGAAAAATACAAAAATAATTAGTGAATCATTGATCGTAGCGATAAAAACCCATATAAAAAAATTTAGAAGGAAAACATAAATATGAGGAGAGAAATTGAAAATGGTAATTAATTAATAAAAAGGGCTTACAAGAGCTTTATTGATCTTGCAAGAATTTTGCCACCATATCATGCCATTGCCATTGATGGTTCCACCACCTTCAACTACTAAGTTCTGAACATTATCAAACAAAAGCCAGTGTCTCCTATCGCTGTTGTAGTCGCTTCGAGAACCAGATGCTTCAATTGTTCCAGAAATCTGATATAATCATATATACAAAATAGTACAGTTATTATTATTTTTAGATATGCTATAAATTTGTAATCAAATCTCTCTCTCTCTCTCTCTCTCTCTCTCTCTCTCTCATAAAACTTACCTGCATTGTAAGCACAGATTTACAAGGGCCTGTGAAGGTGATTGGCTTAAGAAGATAACTTTTCTGGGCAACCAAAAGAACAGCACCTGCAGATGAACAAGCTTCACTCCAAGCCTTCTTGAATGCCTGAAGAATACACAGAGATAACCAAAGTAAGGACGCGTTAGGGAATTGATTTTTTACGAAAACACGTGTAAAAAATAAAAAATAAAATGAGGTTTTAACTAATTTAGCATGTTATCAAACAAAGTTGAACTCACATTATGCAATAACATGCATTTTAAAATTTCAGAAACTTTTTGTTGTTTTTATTTTATATTTTTAGTGAACTTTTTTTAAAATATTGTCAGTTGCTTTTCCCCTCCTTTTAGGTCTTACAGAGTAGAAGACCATAAAGATTAAAAATAAAAATAAAGGGACCAAATTGTTAATAAAAAAAAAGTGTCCAAAAAAGTCAATTTTCTTGACTTTTTTTACTTTTCAAGTATAGAAAAAAAGTATAAAATAAAATTAAAAAAGGAGGCAATTTTAAAAAAATTTAATTGAAAAAAAATTGTTAGAAAATGTGGCTAATTTCCTTTTTTTTTTTTTTGTGTGTGTGGATAATCTATAGTATCTCGTGCCCAACCCAATCGAATTAAGTATAAGTTATCTTGTATCTAGACAATCGAAAACTAAAAAAATTATTGCGAAACAACTACGATTCAAATTCATTTGACTACTATTTCATATTTACAAAATTGATAAAAATTTTGACCACTATTTCATATTTACAAAATTAATCAAAATTTGAAATTTGTAGATCAAATTTATTCAATATCACCAATATTATATCAAGTTTAAATTTACACTATATATATTAAAATTTTTGACGCTTTAATAAGTATTTTTTTGAATACATAAAATTTTGATACCCTAATGACCACATATAGAAAAGAGAAAGGGAAATGCTAGTTTAAGGAAAATTTTTAAGGAAAATCACCATGAAAATTGTCTGTACCGTTAGATCAGATATGATTTCATGATCCAACGGTGCAGATGAATTTTCATGATGGTTTTCATGAAAGTTTTCATGAAACCTAGCATGACCCAAAGAGAAAAGCTAGGGATAATGAAATTTTTTTCATGAAAATGATCATGAAATATTTGTGACCCTTGGATTACCTTGATTAGTGTGTGGTGCTTTATTTTAAATGTAATCTACGGGTCATAAATCTTTCATGATACCTAGCATTGCTCTATAGAAAATCATCAACCATGCATGCATAACCCTTTAAAATGAAAATAATTATGCAAAGAACAAATCTAAAACCCTAAAACTAATATTGGGTGTTAAGAGGGTACCTCAGTGGCATCACTTCCGTCACCTTTAGCTCCAAAAGCTTCCACACTAATTGTTTTAGCTGAAGCTAAAACCCTACCCTCTTTACCAAACTTCCTCACCACAAAGATACCATTTTCATGGTTGATAGAGTTCTCAAATTCATTTTTGTCTTCAATGGGGGTGCTGATATCTGAAGGGTCTGCTTGAAACCCATAACCATAAGCTTGAACATGATTATTATGATGTGGGTCCGCATGAAGAGAGGTAAAATGACCTGAAACCAAACAGAGAAAGATGATAGATATAGAAATAGATAGAGATATGTTTTGTAGTGCCATTGTATGGTATAGAATAAGATATATGCTTGTTTTGGAAGATGAATTGTTGTAATTGTAAGGGTATGAGTTTGTCATGCATGGTGTGTTGTATATTTATAGAAGAAAGAAAGAAGAAAAAAAAGGTGGTGAACGGGGTTGTACTTTGGTAGGGGTCCAGTTTAGTAGTGTTTTACATGACTCCTGTCAGGTATGGGCTTAGGGGCTATATACGGCTATATAGGATATGAGAGATTTAGACGAATGGAACTCTTTGCGTTGGCCGCTGACTTTTGCCCATAGATGTGTGGATACATGTATATTAACGGTGAGTATAAATGCCATACGTTTGTAATTTTATAATTATATTTTTAAATAATCTGATGATTGATATGTGATCTGATTAATGATGGGCAATTGATAATGAGTTTATTGGATGTGATAATTATTAAAGTCTCGCTTGATAATTGACTATTTTATTTAATTTTTTGATTTTTTTACAAAAAAAACATATAAGAAAAAATAAAGAAAATGATGTAATAATGTATAATCACTTTTTGACTAAAAACCTATCATCTTAAACAAGGCCTAAATATGATAGGCAATATTGAAAAAAAGAAAAAGAAAAGTGACATTACGCCAACTTAAGTGTAAATAGAATAGATGAACATACAAGCATGGGTATAGAAGAACTATATAAACACATTTTTTGATTTTGTCTAGATTCTTATCTGGAAAATCAAATATGGCATGCACATTTGTTGTCTGTTTCTTATTTTTATAAAAAAATTAATTTTTTTTTAAAGCAAAAACAAAAGCAAAAAATATATTAGTATGTTTTAGAACCAACAATACTACAAACCTAAAAATTTGAAGTTTGTTCAGAAAATTTAATGTGCAATTCAAATTTATTTTAGATGTATACCCGTTACGAGTTTAATCTGGACCATATAGTAACTTTCCGGGTAAAATTCTAGGCTTGAATTCTCGTCCTTAACTTTTCTTAATCAGGACATAGAAAAACAAAAATTAGTAGATTGGGGGGTGGATCCCTTCCTATGAGTTGGATTAAATCTGACTGGCAACCGATTATCTCGGGACCGAAACCCATAGATGCTATTTAATCCTTATAGTTCTAATTACATCATTTGTATCTTTGAATTTTTTACTTTGTGTTAATTTAGACCAATTGATTCATTGAGCGGTTGGCATCTAATTCGAAATGGTTCAATGATCTAGGTTTAGAACTTAAGAGTTTGCTCCTATTTAGGTCTAAAGTTTGAAATCTCCCAAGCCCTGTTTGTTTACTAGATATAAAGGTCGGATATAGATGTGAGACGAGACATAATATGAGGTGGGTCTCACATTTTTTTTGTCTCCATATATCTTGTGTTTGGTTGCTCTGGATATGAGAAGTCCGGATAGTATATGACACAAAAAGAAGGGATAGACAATATCACCCCCGTAGTATTGTATATCCCCCACCGTTGGGTATAGCTCATCTTTCATCCAAATGTCAAAAATAGTTACTCTTCGTTTATTCCATCTTATATCCTATCTTAACCAAATATAGTATAAGTGACCCCACAGTATATATAATCCATCTCATATCCTATAACATATTTTATTTTATCCTTATCCTTGGGTATTATATATTCTCTTCAAACTCTTATCCAATATTGACAATCAAATGGGGCCTTAGTGTTATCAATTCTTGTGTTAGGCTAATCCATACGAAATTTTACTCTGGTTTTAATTGAGCCTCACACTAGTGGATAGTGGGATTAGTCCTCTAGGGATTAGTTGAGGTGCGCACAAACTAACCCAAACACCCTAATTCGTAAAAAAAAAATGGGAGACTTACATGCAAGTCCTAATAGGTGAACTTATTGTTTAATAGGTGTAGACGTCCCCGAACGCCCCGGGAGAGTTAAGTCCCGTTCCGTTCATATTGGGGTTACTACAGTTCAAGGACTCAAATGTCACGGTTCTTAATCTTGAACCAAAGAGTCCAAATCCGGCAAATCGTTTTTGAAAACAGATTTTTTGAAAGAAGTGCCAAACATGGACTGCTTTGCCAGATACAGAGTCGCCACCTAAAATTTTATTTTTGGGAAATTTAGGAAACCCTGACTCGGTGCCAAAGGCCACGTGTCCGTCATCACCAAAGTTGCCTCGGCTCGGGAACTTGGGTACGATTGGGAAGGTCACTTCATGAGCACCCCCGCTCGCCCGGTCAAAGACCCCTCTACTAACCATGATATCTGATTTTGAAAACATTGTGTGTTCTTATTCCGGTTATTAGCCTAGGTTACTATGTGATGCGCACAGCATACAAGTATAGACTGAGTCGCCTGAATTGAACAAAACACTTCATGTTTGTTTTTGAAAATGGTTTGATGTGCTACCCGCAGGTAGGCTAAGACGTGGATTTGCCACCCTCGGATGGGCTTAGAAAACATAATTTTGCCACTATCTAGTGGGCTTAAAACAAACATTTGATGAATTATCCACTCCAAGTAACTCAACCTCCACCCACAGGCATTCAAGCAGTTATATCACATAAGCAGTTAGCCTCATGGTAAGCATGCTACTTATGGCAACACTCACACGCATGCAAGAATGCTAAAGCATAAAACTCACAGAGTACTCCAAGCCAAAACAGAAACCGATTAGAAATCATGCATGATCCTAACTATACAGAAATGCCTAATGCAACACATGCAAAAATGCAACTATAGTAGGCTCGGCTATTCTAAACATGGCATATGGAATGCTACAACTAACACGTATTCAATTTGAATTGAAAATACAAATGCAGTTTGTATGATGTGCCGAGCCCGGTGCATGCAAAACGGATGAATGATGTAACATGCTGTCATACTGTATGCTAATTGAAATATGCCCTATATCTAACCATCATAAGCAGTAAATAAAGGAATAAGAAAGACATGGGTTGGAAGACATACATCACACTCACCCACACTTATTACAATTATGCCCTCGCACAGAGGGTCCAAATAAATAATACAAGTCCCGAATGAAAGAATAATATAGTCCGTATAATATACAGTCCGAATAAACAAATTCCTAATTAATTAACAAATTAATTAAGAAAAACTGTAAACTGGCATGCAAGCCAGGGACTGCCTTGACTCCACTCCGGATAATGAAATGATGCATGTTTAGGCTGCTTTGCGCAGAAATCCACTGGGATGCCCCAATTTAGCCTCTGTTTGCAATGTTCTGGAAATACGCGCCAAGCCTCGGAAGACTGCTGATTCTTCATTTTGCTGCAACAGAGAGCAGGAAAGGGCATAGCAATGTATTTCACAAATATATGCATGCCTCGATCCTCGTGCCACCAATCACGTATCTCGATGCATGATGGCCAAGGAGCCGAATTGCACAACTCAATATAGAATGAATGTATATGAACACTACAACAAAACCTAACTCCATCATGGATAATCCGGAGTGTCGGTGACTTGGGAATTGAGACCCGTTCCATCGCTCGGAGTACGAAACGCGCCTCGTTTCCCGTGCCCGGGCTAACTCCTATCCTGAACATGATGCAATATGCATGATATGCATGAAATGCAACTAAGATACAATCCCAACATGCACAATATTATGGAATGGCATACACGCTATACGAGGTAATACACAACGAGCATACACAATGCTATGGATGAAATGGCATACGCAATGCAATAATGGCTTACACCAACATGAGAGAGCCTCAGCCACACTCACATAGGAGGCCATCAGATGAAAACAAGACGTCTCGAAATGCGTGCATGCGTGCACGCAAACCGAGGGCCCTCAGGCACCGAAATGCCACTCTATGAGACATGGCAAAGACATGGAATATGACGTGCACACATGCAAAAATCAGTAGCAAAATGAGGGGGAAAACAGTCCCGAAACATGGCAAAAGTGCACCCGATACTTGAAATCACTCCCGAAATGCAAAGCTAGGCACATGAAATGGCCTAAAGCTATACAAAACATACATAATTTGAAGATGAAGTGAAAAAGCAGAAGCAAGGCAGCCCCAAAATAAGCATTTTTACAGTACAAAACATGGCCAAACAGCAATCACAAGTAGGGCTAAAATGGCATACAAAAATGGCTCCGCAAGGGAGACAATGAAGCAAGTGGTATATGCAATGCCCAAACAGAAAAAATACCCTTCTACAACACTGAAGAGGGACCAAAAATATGAATATTTACAGTAGATTATAAGCCCCAAATCAGTATGCAAACATGCTCAAAATGCAATGCAAGATATAGGCCATAAGATGGTACAACATGAAGTATACAAATAATTCACCAAACAGCCAAAGACCCTTAATGAAACATGCCAAGAAGGTCAAAATATGGCCATTTTCAGTTCTGATGATGGCCTAAAAACAGAAGCAAGACAGGCCAACAAAGCATGCAAAAATGGGGGCCAAAGAGGGGTATAATGGTAAGTACAGCATGGAGGCCCCCAACAGTGTTGAGCCCTTCTACAATGTTGTATAGGGGCTCAAAATAAGCCCACTCACAGTTTATATAATGCTCAAAAACAGATCACACATAGGCTAGAAATACTATGCAAGATTATGGCATACAAAGAGGTATTGAAGCAAGTACCGAATGGGGGGCTCAAACAGGGTTGAGCCCTTAAAAAAACATGAAGAATGGCTCAAAAGAATGACCTTTTCAGTTAGGGTCGGAGCCCAAAACAGCAAGAAAATAGGGCTAAGAAATAGGACAAAAAAGTGCTACAAAAGAGGGAAAATGGACTTACCCTTGAAGACCACTCTTTTTGTTGCTTCTTGGCTTGATTTTGCTGCCTCTTAGCTGCTGGAAATCCTCTCCTTGCTGCTAGAATGGAGTAGTGGTGGTGGTGCTAGGTGGTAGTGAAGAGAGTGGTGTAGAACTTGAGAGAATGAGAGAGATGGATGGAGATATGTGTGTATATGCTTGAGAGCAAATTTCCCCAACCCTTCTCTTGAGTTGGGAGGCCAGCTATATGGACAAGAATGGGGGAGAAAATGAGGAGGAAAAAGGGGAGGAAAGTTCCTCCAAGCTTCCCTCCAAATATCCCCCCCGGATACAGAATCTGGAGGAAACAAAGGTCACATCTGAACTAAACAAGGTGTAAGGAGGAAGGCCGCCAGCTATTTTTGTTGCAGGTGGCCGGCCGGCCACTCCTATGGCCGGCCGGCCAAGGGGCAAAATGGTCCAGAAGAATTAATGGCCGGCCACCAGATTTTGGTGTCCTCCCAAGTGTGTACAACAAGACCCTGTGGTTGGAATTGGCAACTCTAAAACAGGAGAAAGAATAGGCCACTTTTATGAGGGGTTCAAAAGGTTCAATTTGAGTTACTGGTCGGCCATGTGATATTAGGGTCCTCCCATGTGTGTACAACACAAATATGTGGTTTGAGCTTGAAGAAAATGCTTCTAGGGTGGTCAACATTGGCTTGGAAGTGAGAAAAACGGGCGCCGGAGGGCGCCGGAGGAATATAACTGGTTGCTGAGACAATTGCTGGCCTCCCACCCTTCAGTGACCTTCCTGGTGACAAAACAGAGGTACCTGCCAAAAATGAACGAAAACCGATGCAAAACGAATGCTCGGGGGCCAAAACACGCAGTTCAGGGTCCCAAAAATAGGCTGTTAAGCACCGAAAGTGGCATTCGGCCACGAAGTGGGTCTCTCAGTCCTCAGTGTCCCTCAAAAGGGAGTAAATAAGATGTATGCCAAAAACCGGAGGAATCGGAGATGGTTAGACGGTCCCGAACCGAGGCACACGGCCTGACGACTCCGAAAATCGGGAACCGGGCTCCGAAATGGGCAAAATGGCCTACGGCCACGAAATGTAGCCTACGGCCACTGAGAGATGGTCTACGGGACCTCTCCCTCCCTTCAGGAAGAGAAACAGAGAAAACCGAGTCTGGTTCGCAAACCGAGACAAGGTATAGAAGAGGGTTCGGAAGTCCGGAGGCAAGGCTCACGGCCGCGACTCTGAAACTTCTGAACGAGCACAATATGCAACATCACCGAGCGCTCAATCGGTGACGTCTGAGTCTTAAAGTCGGTCAAAAATGGGGTGTCTACAATAGGTTCTCTGATAATTAATAACATTTTTCACCAAATACTATTAAAAAATATCACTAATTGTTAATTTTCAGTGACAGTTTGAAAATTTTGTCCAAAAAATGTCACTAATTATAAGTTTTAGTGACAATTTTAAAAAAATATCATAAAACAGTCACTCATTTTCAATTTTCAACAACAGTTTGAAAATTTTGTCACGGAAAAATGCCACTAATTGTAAGTTTTAGCTAATATTTATAAAAATTGTAAAAAAAAAAAAATCGCTAATTGTTAATTTTTAATGACATATGCAAAAAAATCATCACAAAAAATTATTTTTAGCGATGATTTTACTAAAATTTATTTTCAATAGAACTTAATGGAAATTAAGTCCAACTATTAGGACTTATTAATAGTTTACCCAAAAAAAAATCTATTTAGTGTTTGACTTTTATCTAATTTCTTAATTGTAATTATGAATTGAATTATATTGACACAATATTAATAAATAAATAAATAAATGGCAAAATATATACAAGCTTGGACATAAAACTATAAATTCTCAAATGTATTTTTGTTTCCAAATTTTAAAGTGATAAGCAGTCCAAACAATTGCATGTTAAGATGTGATTGTTGCAATTGCTTAAATTGCTTATCATTTTTGAAAAAAAAAAACCTTGCTAAGGCTAAGTTTGACATTTTCAGAAAAAGTCAAAAAGTCACTATCATATTTAAGTCACATCACCTCTCTACCACATCAATTCAAACCCAACTCATATTTCATAAAAAGTCAAAAAATACATTTATTTAGAATATCTCAAAGAATCCCTAAACATGTTCAACAAGGCGCATATTTGTAATTGAATCATTTTTGTGATGGTGATGGTAATTGTGATGGTGATGTGTTTTTTTTGTTTTTTTTGGTGTGCAATTAAAAGGTACCTTCATAAATGTTTTTGTTTTACAATTCTTTTCTGCGTGCAGTTTTTTTTATTACAGGTTTGCATAATCATTTTCGCATGAGGTGAAACTCAGGATAAGTTTAGCAACATTAAATAATAGTTTAAAAAATCACAAAAAGCTAAAGAATCTATTTAAGTCAAAATTCTTTTTCTTTTTTATTTTTTTACATATTTTTTTATATAAAAAGTCAACAAATATCCAAAATATATTAATTTCTTTCATATCATATTTTAGTCAAAAAATCAAAAAATTATTAAAATAGCATATGTTGGTAAAAATATTAGAAAAATAATATTTTATTGATAAATAATGTAAAGAAAATGAGATACAAATAGATCAGCTTAAGGCACGAATATCTCGTTTTCTTTAAAGAGATCAAGCTCACTACGGTAGGAAAAATCCACATATCGATGCAGCAATCACAAAACATGTCCTGTCCTCTCTAGGATATAACAGTCCGACCACTTGTCGTATGGTTTAGGCAAACTCTGCACAAGATGGTGAACCCAAAGCTCCACCAAGAAAAACACCGTTCTTTGCTAGTAATCTCTAAAGTATAACCAGTAGTTGGTGTAAAAAAGAGTAGATAAGAGAAACTATTTATAGACCACTAGGATGACCATTAAATTAGAGAAAAGAGAGAGTCTCCAAATATTAACTCACCATCAAGTTCTTGAACTTCCAATTAATCTCCATTCATGAACAAGACAAAAAAGATACATGAACAGAATAAATAAATAAATAAAAGATATTAAAATGGTTCAACAATCCTTCACTCATTTTAATATCAATAAGGACAAGAGAGATTATCAAACAAAGATAGACTAGTATGCATCATGAAGGTGTGCTCTGCATTGAACCTTCATTAGTGAAACAACAACCTTTACTCCAGAGTCAGTAGTGGTCTCAGACTTGAACTGTGACTACTTAGGGGAAATAAAGTATTACTGCTCACACATAATAATCCAGGTGTTGACATGAGCTTTTAATAGCTAGCACATTATGGCCTTGTGTCTATCATAGTTTTCATGAGCACATTTGAGAACAAGCTTTATTCTCATAGAAAGCGGCCCCACTTTCATGCTCACATAGGTGAAATCTGTCAAGGATGTTCCTGTAATATACACACCCCACTCATCAAGAACTACAGAATTTCATGAAGAGTATAAAAACTCAACCCTCTAACATTACATGACAAATGCACTTACATTATAGGGATGGATAACAAAATATGAAATAGTGTATTTTTTTACAACCACCATATGATTCATTCTCCCCATTAAACCTAGTTACAGGATCTCTGATCCCTAGGTTAGGTATCCTCATACATGGTTTATGATTTTATAGGCTTCAAACCCATCACCCTCAATGTATTTCAGACCCTATCTCTCGCCAAGGCCTCGGTTAACGAATCCGCAAGATTATCACAAAATCTTACATAATTCACAGTTATGATGCCATTACTCAAATAAGATCTCACATTACTGTGTTTCCTTCGAATAGGTTTAGATTTACCATTATAAAAATGATTGTTCATTCTACCAATAGCAGCAGTGCTATCACAACGAATTAACACATGAGGAATTGGTTTTTCCCAAAAAGGAATTTCATGTAACAAATCTCTCAACCAATTCGCTTCCTCACATGCTGAAGCTAACGCTATAAGCTCAGCTTCCATAGTACAGTTAGCAATTATAGTTTGTTTTTTAGACTTCCAACATATAGCACCACCACCCAAGGTAAAAATAAAACCCGAGGTAGAAAGAGAATCACCTGACAAAGTGTTCTAATCGGCATCACTATATCCCTTAAGTACCGTAGGATACTTGTTATAAATCAAATCATAATTTTTGGTACGAGATAAATATCTCATAATTCTTCCCATGGCTAGCCAATGATCTCGACTTGGCTTGTTAGTAAACCTGCTATGTACTTCAACAGCATATGCAATGCCAGGTCTAGTACAGTCAATAGCATATCTCAAATTACCAATCATGCTAGTATATTCCTTTTGATTAATCACTTCTTTTTCATTTGTTACAACAGATAAATGTATGCTTGCATCAAAAGGAGTTGCAACATGTTTACAGTCTAAAAAATTATATTTCTTTAAAATTTTCTCAACATAATGCGACTGATCAAGAAAAATGCCATCATTAGTCTTGGTAATTTTAATTTCCAAAATAAAATTGGCTTCACCAAGATCTTTCATATCAAAGTGATTATTAAGCATATTTTTAGTCTCATTTATAATATGCAAATTAGAGCCAAAGATAAGTAGATCATTCACATATAGGCTAATAATTGCATGTGCATTCTCACAAGTTTTATAATATATGCACTTATCACATTCATTAGTCTTATAGCCATTCTCAAGCATGTAGGAATCAAATTTCTCATGCCATTGTTTAAGAGCTTGTTTTAAACCATAAAGAGATTTAGTTAGCTTACACACCTTGCTTTCTTGGCCAGGCTCCACAAAGCCCCGGGTTGGTTCATGTAAATCTCCTAATCTAGATCTCCATTTAAAAATGTTGTTTTTACATCCATTTGACGAATTTTTAAATCATGAATTGCAGCCACTGCTATCAATAGTCTAATGGATGTAACTCTAGTAACCGGAGAAAAAATATCAAATAAATTAAGATCAACTTGTTGCTTAAAACCTTTAGCGACAAGCCTCGCTTTATATTTATCTATAGTTCCATTCGGTTTAAGTTTTTACGAATGACCTGTTTACACCCAATAGTTTTACAACCTGGAGGTAAATCCACTAGCTTCCATGTTTTGTTTGAGAGTAGTGAATCTATCTTATCATTTATAGCCTCTCTCCAGAAAATAGTATCAGGTGATGATAAAGCTTCTTGGACCGTAAGAGAAATTTTTTCCACATTATAAAGATAATAGTCAGGGCCAAAAAAATTTTCAACTCTAGCTCGTTTACTCCTCCTTGGTTGGATTTGAAATTTTCCTTTTTCTTGAAAAACTTGAGATGGAGTAGAAGAGTTAAGCATGGATAAAATATTTTCAAAAATTATTTGACTCCCACTATTTCTAAATTTGAAAGGAAAATTTATTTTCATGAAAAATAACATCACCTAATTCAAAAATAATATTATTTTCTATATCAAAAAATTTATAAGATGTACAATACAACGCATACCCAAGAAGAACACAAGTGGTAGCTCGTTCACCCAATTTAAGTTGTTTAAGATCTGCAACCCTCACAAAAGCTAAACAACCCCAAACCCTCAAATAACCTAAATTTGGTTTATGCCCCCGCCACAACTCATAAGGTACAATTTTAGTCTTTTTGTGTGGCGTTTTATTTATCATATGGCAAGTTGTCAAAATAGCCTTGCCCCAAAGATTTGATGAAGCACCTGAATCAATAAGCATAGCATTCGTCAAGTCAATTAACGTTCTATTTTTTCTTTCAGCTACGCCATTAGATGAAGGTAAATATGGTGAAGTAGTCTCATGAATAATTCCTAATGACTGAACAAAATAGTTAAATCCAAGAGATTCATACTTTCAGCCTCTATCACTTCTAATTCTCTTAATCTTTTTATCGAATTGATTTTCCACTGGAAGAAGGAATTTTTTAAATCTCTCAAAAGCATCACTT
The DNA here is from genome assembly GCA_030407325.1 of Camellia japonica. NCBI lineage: Eukaryota > Viridiplantae > Streptophyta > Magnoliopsida > Ericales > Theaceae > Camellia > Camellia japonica. Next base: position 9,126,501 of record JAPPVO010000017.1, read on the forward strand.
TTATTTTTTAATAAATATACGTTTGTGCATTTTGAAAAATCATCAATAAAATGATAAAATATCGATTACCACCCTGAGTTAAAATCCTTCAAACTCACACAAAACAGTATGAAATAATTTTAGCAATTCGATATTTTTTTCAACACTTTTATGAAGTCTCTTGGTAATTTTTACTTTACTACAAACTTCACATTTCTCAAAATTTTTGTCACTTTAAAAATTAATCCTAAACTACTCATGATTCCCACATATTTATTGTTAATATGACACAAGCGAGCATGCCAAAAATTAATAGAAGACAAAGTATAAGTGGTGTCATAGTAATAATTATAAAATTAATCAGCAAGGAAATTTAAGAGATAAAATTAACATTTATACTCATCTGTATTGTAAGGAGCCACTTTTGCTTCATGTGCCTTATAATCTTCATCATTTATCTCCTCTGTTGGGATTTTGTTTGGATTCTTTTCGGTAAGAATATATGCAATTTTCAAAAGGTTGAGAGAAAAAAGAACTTTTCCTTTCCACCTCTTAAAATGAACTCCCTTGAACTTGAAAGGCTTGTTGAGATCTCCAATTCTATCGTTGATTTTTTCCAATACTTGTTCCATAGTTGATCTCCTTAAAATTGTTGGTGAAAATACCAGAAAAATGATATTTTATTAATAAATAATGCAAAGAAAATGAGATACAAATAGATCAAGCTGAGGCACAGATATTTCTTTTTCTTTAAGGAGATCAAGCCCACTACGGTAGGAAGAACCCAAATACCGATGCAGCAGTCACAAAATTATGACTTGTCTCCTCTAAGATACAATAGCTCGACCACTTGTCGTATGGTTCAGGCCAACTCTGCACAAGATGGTGAACCCAAAACTCCACCAAGAAAAATATACTTTTTTGCTAGTAATCTCTCAAGTATAAACAATAGTTGGTGTAGAAAAGAATAAATGAGATGAACTATTTATAGGCCATTAAAACCCAACAATTTACACCAAAAAATAATAATGACCATTAAACTAGAGAAAATGGAGAGTCTCCAAATATTAACTCACCATCAAGTTCATGAACTTCCAATTAATCTCTATTCATGAACAAGATAAAAAAAATAAATGAATAAAATAAATAAAAGATATTAAAATGATCCAACAATATATTTCCAAACCAACCTTCGACGTGGAAAAGATTATCCGATATTGTGAACTTTAGTAACTTTTATTTTTATTTTTATTTTTATTTGTAACTAAAAGGCCCTAATTTTAATTATAGGATTAATAAGATATAGATATATATATATATATATATATTTTAAATTTTAATGAAATGGGATGAAACAAATCAATAAACTTTTTGATTGATTTGGGCGCAGCGAAGCCATATTCAATCAAGGCAAGGGGGCTTGCTTTTCCTGACGTACGTACGGTATATGTATATGTATTTTTTATATTTTTTATTTTTATGGTTAGTGTATATGTATGTATAGAAAAGCACTAAATTGAAGGTGCATGCACGAGCTTGCGTACGTGTTTTAATTTCTCCACGTGGGTCCAAAGAAATTTCTCCACGTGGGATTATTTGCAAACGTATTCATAGTCTGCGTTTGGATAAAGGTCGGTTTTGTGACTTTTAAACTATTTTAATTTAGGACTAAAAAATCTTGTTTGGATAAATTTTTTGATTTTTTTAATTTTTGTAAGAGAAAAAATAAAATAATTATGATTTGAATGTAACATTTTGTCTTATTGAGTTATAAGAAACTTATTTTATTTTTTTGTGACTAAAATAGCCACAACTCAACCCAAACCTTCATGCCAAACATAACCTTTCTATTAAGGAATCTATAATTTTTTTATTTTGTAATTACAAATATAAAAAATATTATATTAAAAAGTCAAAAAGTCACTAGGCCAAGTTTGGCAAGTCGCCAAAAAGTTACTCAAAAAGTTAAAAAGTTATCACTATTCACCAAAAGTCAAAAATTACGACTGCACAACTCCCAATCCTAATTTTGCCCTATACACTAATATATACAATTTTTTAATACACATTTTTTCATAAAAAATCAAAAAGTTAACCCAAACAACCATATTTTTTTCTCAACTTTTTAGTCTAAAAAGTCAAAAAATGCACTTATTTAGAAAGTTGAAACTTGAAAACAAATAAATAATTAACTTACAATTCCACAAAAATAAACGCTATAAATATCAAATTTCTTTTCATATGAGTTGAATCTGTAACTTCACACTATAAAAAAATGAATTGTTTGGTGCAACTTATCTGAGATATACTTGTAATTTTTTTTATTTTAAGAGTTTTGTACAGTTTCTGTTTATATATTAGGCAAAAATAACTTAAAGAAGCTGGAAAAAAAAAACTGTGAAAGGTGGGTCAGGGATATTTTTGATTTATGCTTTTGAATTATTAATTTTTAGTTTATAATAAGATGTACCAAACAATATTAAAGTGATGCTATACAATAACTATTAAGCCAAATGTCCTGTTAAGAAATCAGCACTATTAATACACAGAATTCGTCCACAGAAATATACCAAAAAATATTATTGTGTAATCCAAATTTATTTTACATATAAACCCAACAATACATGATTAAATCTAAACCACATTAATTAAGGCCTTGTTTGGGTACTCCTAAATAATCCAAAAAATCAAAAAGTTACTCAAAAAGGTAAAAAGTTAACACTATTCACCAAAAGTCAACAATTACGGCTGCACAACTCCCAATTCAAATTTTCCTCTAAAAACCAATTTTCACAATTTTTTATTACATATTTTTCCATAAAAAGTCAAAAAGTTAACCCAAACATCCATATTTTCAACCTCAATTTTTTAATCAAAAAAGATAAAAAGTACACTTATTTAGTCTTCCCAAAAATCTTTGTGCTCAATTTCAGTACAGTTAACATAAGTGTGTACGAGGATGTCACATAGAAGACCAATTCGATGTCACGTAATGCTGCTATATAAATAGTAATTTTGTTTGACATTTTTATACATAAATATCTGTATAAATAGAAATAAAAAATGCTCTAATTATAGAGAATTTGTCATATGAATGGTATGCAAATGATAATACAATCTTATCTATCTGCGTAAAAATCAGTGGCGGCTCCAGGAATTTTAATCAGGGTATTCATTAATGCTGTGTTTGGTTGGGGGATTTGAGGAGGGATTTGGAAAGGAAAATGGAAAAGGTAGGTGAAATGAGAATAAAATATGTCTAAATTTCACATAGTTTCACACACTTTTTACCTTTCCTTTCCAAATCTCTCCCCAAATCCCCCAACCAAACACAGCATAAGTAACTTAAAATCTAACAACTGTAATAAAAAAACAAATATAAAAGAGAACTCTAATATATTAATATTAAAGTTTTGACAAAAAAAAAAAACTTGCAATTAGATAAAATATTACAATTGCCATCAAAACAACTTGCAATTAGATAAAATATTACAATTGTCCTCGACGAGATTTTAAATCCAAATTTTAAATCCCTCTGTCACAAAAGTATCACATCCCTTTCCTAAATCGGGCCTAAACAAGTAACAACATAAACAAAATATTGCATCTTTTTCAATACTATATTTCAACCAATTCTTGTATTCTTTAAACCAAGCAGAATTAAATCGACGCATAACTCCACTAATATCTCTTTGAGGGAAATTGTGGCTAAGAGGTTGACAGGGTCCTTTTTGTAAATATGTTCTTCTTATTTCGTCCCTATCATTAGGATGATATGACAAAATTTTTGATCGTAATCCTGGATTAGAAGGAAGGTTGTTCAAGTCAACACGAATTCGCTTTGAAGAATCTTAAATGTGACTATCACCACAAGTTTCTTGGAATTGAGATGAATCTTGAACAATAGTTGATTTTCTGTTCAGAAATTTGTCCATAATTTGAGAACTAAACAAAAGAGTAGGATGCACCTAAAAATATCCACACAAAAAATAAAGCTATCTAAATAAACCATAGAAAAAAAATAACTACAAGAGTATAAATAAATTGATTATAAAATTTCAGCTCCTATTTAATTTTTAAAACAAATAAAGTGAAGAAACTTAAAAAAATATTATACCTGATGACAACAAAGTATAATCCCCAAATATTATATTAACATGCATAACTATAAAATTAATTATATATGGATGGAAGGTTTTGTTTATAGTATCAAGTTTAAATAAATTTTAATATTATAGAGATAAAAAAATAATACCTGATGAGATATAATTTTTAAATTTCTTTTTGCCTTTTTCTTAACAATCAGATTCGTGCTATATAATATATATATATATATATATATATATTTCTCATGCAATTCTTTTGGGTTTTATTATTTGTTTAGGCAAATGGGCTAAGGGACTAAGTGGACTAGAGGGTTATTTGTTTTGGCAAATGGGCTAAGTAGCTAAGTGGGCTAGAGGTTTCATTATTTGTTTAGACAAATGGGCCAAGTGGGTCAGAAGGGTATTCAACCATCTTGGATTGGGTATTCAAATTTTGGGTTGGGTATTCAAAACTAACTAAACCCAAAAAAAAAAAAAAAAAAAATTTAAAATTTCAAATTTGAGGGTATTCAACTGAATACCCTGTGGTCCACGTGGAGCCGCCCCTGGTAAAAATAGACTACATATTATTTTGGAAGAAATTTTTGTATATAAATTTTATTTACATACCAAATTTTTTTTTCACAAAATATGTTTGATTTTCTATCCATGTTAGGAAATTTTGCACTTTTCTAAGGTCATATGATTGTAAGAGGTGGAAATTAAATTGGATCCATCGTTATAGAATAAAGAAATAACGTTAGATATAAAATTATTTAACCTTTAAAGTATATATGATTCATGAATGTAATTTTATAAATAATATTTTTTTGAATATATAAGTTAACAATCAACTTCAAATTTAAAATTATTTAACCTTTAAAATATATATGATTCATGAATGTAATTTTATAAATAATATTTTTTTGAATATATAATTTAACAATAAACTTCGAATTTCCATTTTTTTTCATAGAGGTCATCAATGGGATGGGTCGGACGTAGGGCTACAAACGAGCCGAGCCGAGCCGAGCTTTAGTATGTTTAGGCTTGTTTATTAAGATTTTAACGAGCTCGAGCTCGAGCTGAATAAAAATTTAACGAACCGAGCTCGAGCCGAGTTGGCTTAGACTCGACTCGAGCTCGAGCCTGTTCACGAGCCTTAACGAGCCAAAAAATTTATAAATTCATACTTGCATGTGAGACTAAAATTACAATTAAAACTTTTATTATACAATTATATATACAATATATATAAATATACTAAAAAAAAGTCTATATTTTACTAAAATAATAATATCTATTACCAGTATTATAAAAATATACTATCTATAGTTAACTATTATTTACATTTATATTTTTTAAATATATAAATAGTATATTTCTCTTATTTTTTATACATATTTTTATATTATTTAATATATATAATAAATATTAGACGAGCCAGCTAACGAGCTGAGCTCACGAGCCGAGCTTTAGAATGTTTGGGCTTGTTTATTAAAAATTTAACGAGCTCGAGCTCGAGCTCGAGCTCGAACGCAAAAAAAAATTAACGAACCGAGTTTGAACGAGCTCTTACCGAGTCGAGCTCGAGCCTGTTCACGAACGGCTCTGTTCATTTGCAGTCCTAGTCGGACGTACCTAGTCCACAATTATTGTGTCCAAATCTCATATTTTAATTAATTTTTCTAATTTTAACCAATCAGCGAGTTATTATGGGTCAGACCTATTTAAAAAATTAAAATCACATCCCGATCATAAATCTAAATCTTACAGGCTGAAATCAAACTGAACCGGATTATATATTTTTCATTAAACTTATATTATTAAGTTCTACGCATTTTTTGTTTACATATTTTAATATTTTCATTAGTTATTTTTCTTGTTTACTTTCTAAGTATTTTGATTTTTTTTTTTTTACACTTTTTTACATGTCATATAATAAAAAAACAATCAAGTAGCATATAATATCCACAAGTGAAGGGGAAAAATTAGAAAGAAAAAAAATAAAAACTTTAAATATGAGAATAAAAAAAATCAAACAAAACATTAGATTTAAAAGAATCAAACTAAATATTAGACTTATGCATGTAAATTTTTACGAGTCGAGTTTATGAGTAAACCTGAGTTATAAATTTTTATATAAACTCTTAAATCATACTTTTTGAGTTAAGATGGATTGAATACTCAAACGAATTGAAATGAACCATGATACAAGTTAATCGAATTAGATAATATCGAATTTTTTGTTCACGGAAAAGGGGTGGAAATTAAACTTTGTGTGCGCGCCCGTGCGTGTTAAGTGGAGCATATTTGCGTATGTTACAAACATACTCGTTTTGTGTAGGGCTGCCTACAACATGACCTTGTCACTTGGTGATTTACCACCCTCATCAAAAAAGACACGTGGTTGACTCACTTGATGCTTACATCACGATGACTATTTTTTTTTTTTTTTTTTTAGTGTAAAGGGTGGTAGCTAGCTAGGAATGGATGGGTAGATACATTGGTGCTCAAGCAACAAGTCTAGGTTTTATAATTCACCCAAATAAAAAAGTCAAGGTTTTATAAAAATAAATACATAATTGTAAAAATAGTGATGCTATATGTATATTAATTGGTATATTAACTAATGGATCAATATATATTATGATATTATTATTAATCTTATTCATTATACAAATTATAAATTTTTAAAATTTTTAAAATTATATCATATCATCTATTAATATATTAATTGATATACTGATTGATTCATATAGTATTATTATTGAAAAACTCATTACAAAGGCATGCTTTTCGTTATAATTTTCGTAAAATATTTTCATTGTTGGTGCTCTAGTCTCTAAATAGTTTTTAGAGTTTTATGGGAAAAATTATTAGTTGATAGAATATCATGTGACAATATCGTATATGGTATTTTTTTATTAACCATAAAATATAAAGTCTTTACTATTTTTCAAAATGATGGATTTTATTATCTAGGCCTCATTTAGAAATTTAACTATTTTAGTTGATTTTTTTACTATTTTATGATATGAAAAAATATATATTTTGGATGATTTGTGATTTTTTTTTATATATATATATATATATTTTTTGTAATTGACATCGGTGGGCCCATAGAGATTTTTGGCCCACCACTGAGAGCCCAATTCACGGTTTAGGCACTAAAGCCCAACACTACTGAAACCCAACGTGGCACCAAGAACCAATAACATCCAAACACTTGTCAAGAGGAAAACCAACCATGTAAGTAGACAAAGATCCTACAGAGTTATTGCACCACACATAAGCCATTAATGAGGCCCCTGCAGCATTAAATGCGATAACCCATTCACGTCAGAATAGGCAACCTCACCATGAACAAGGTAAGTTAGAGCATAGACTTTCGGCAAACGGGACAGGTCGGAGTGGACAAGGAAATGATGAACAAAGGATATAAGGAGGTTTTCAAAAAACAAAAAAGGTTAAGTTCCCTATCATTACTCTCTCTCCACTGGCCATTAACTTCTCTCTTCTAACTTGATCGTCGGAGGGTCCGTAGAGGGACTCTTGTTCCCCGCTGGGCATTTGTGTAGGTACCTAGGTGGGTTTAGTGATTTGAGAATGGTGTTGGAAGCAAGGATTAGCCCGACTCAACCCCCAGGTATTAGCGGTATTATTAATTGGCACCGTTTGTGGGAACGCTACTCCGCGTGACAGTTGTGCTCATTGTTACTGGAGACCCATTCCCGATAATTCCTCCCCGCCGGCCATCAAGGTGGATGGTTACAACGAGATCCATGGCTTCTCAACACAACGCTGTCGATCCCCAAGCCGACCCTCCCAATCCAAACAACCCACCTTAGTACTTCACAGAACTCACCAACAGCATCAACCGTTTGGCCGAGCAAAACCAAGCCTTGATCAACACTTTGCTCCAGCGAAACCTCCCTATACCTCCTCCACCACCACAAGATATCTCTCTCAATCGGGAACAAACCCTGAGCCCTCCCTTCCAACAAGCCCACATCTCCAACTTAAAAGGTCGGCAAGCCCCACCCCAAGACATGAACCCGCCACCTCGAGGTTTACATCCGTCCGCTTACACACCAGCCCCTAAAGGAGAGGCTAGTAGTGTCCAGCCTCCACTGCACCCGGGAGGAGACAATGTTCCCATCTAGGATGTGGAACTCCAAGCCATGAAACCCTAGCTTCAAGGAGTCATGCAGAACATACAGAATAAACCCTCTACAACAGCCAACTCCCCGTTTGTCGCCTCCATCAGGAATAAACCCCTGTCTCCCAAGTTCAAAATGCCATCGATCGACTCTTTCGACGACACGACGGACCCAGTTGACCATTTGGAGACTTACAGGACACTAATGATCCTTCATGCTTTTCCTGATGAAATCATGTGTCGGGTTTTTCCCGTGACGCTTAAGGGGTCGGCTCGACTATGGTTTAGTCAGCTACCGCCAGACTCCGTCTCTACTTTCAAACACCTAAGTGATTCCTTTCTGAGCCATTTCATCGGCGCTCAGCGCCAGTGGCGTCCGGCAACTCAGCTTCTTAATATTTGACAGATGGAGAGGGAGTCGCTACGTAGCTTTGTCACCCGTTTCAACACCGAAGCCCTACAGGTGGCGAAAAACGACGACAAGGTCATCCTCACGGCTTTCATGGCCAGTTTACGATCATCCGATTTCCTTTTCTCCCTCTCCAAAAACCCGCCAACCTTCATAGCCAACCTCCATGGCCACTCTCCTTTCCTAAGCCTAAAAATATATGAATGCCGAAGACTCTCTGGCAGCCCGCCAAGACACTACAACTAAAAATCCAACCCCCAGGGAAAAGAGAAAGGAATCTGAAATCAGACCCTCTCAATATACACAGCAAACCCCTCAGTATACTGACCGACCCGCTCGGGCCGACCGCTCGGCACTTGCCCAACCGCCCAGTCGGTTCGAGCGGTACACTCCCCTCAATTCCCCCATAGAACAAGTCTTGAACCAGATCCAACGAGATTACAACCTGAAACGGCCCCAACCTGAAACGGTCTCCTTCCAACCAACGAGATCAATCCAAGTAAAACACTGAGAAATGTGTTAACCTTAAAGACCAGGTAGAGAATTTGGTACGCTAGGGTCACCTTAGTCGGTTCACGGCAGCCCGTCCCCAGCAGCGGCAAATGACCGAACCTCTCGGAGGACACCGCCGAGATACTCCTTCTCGACAACCCGCACAACCTAACCAAGACAATGATCGGCCCCAGCCCCAACCCAGAGCACAAGGCAACCCTGCTCCCTTAGCTGAAGAGATCAGAGTCATAGTTGGCGGGCTTGCATATGGAGGACCATCCCGTTCTGCCCAGCGAGCTGAACTCAGAAAAATCAAATAGGACTCCGATAAGGAAGTCACCACATTGGATCGCCCCTTCAAACACTCCAAGCAGTGGATTGAACCCATCACTTTTACGGAGGTAGACTGCACAGGCATCCGTTACCCCCACGACGACCCCCTCGTCATCTCTGCTCTTCTATGCAATTACAAAGTCAGACGGGTGCTCGTCAATAATGGTAGTTCTTCAGACATCATCTTCTTGAACGCCTATCGCCAGCCCAA